>VDFB02086081.1:25081178-25131505 GCA_007258455.2 Sequoia sempervirens
CTCTCTCAAGTCTCTCCCTCGTACCCCCTCTCACTCACTCCATCTATATCTCTCCCCTATACCCTTGACCCTTATAACCCTCTACCCTAAAACCTATCCCCTAAACCCTAAACCCTTAACCCTAAACCTTTAACCCTTAAACCCTCTACCCTATACCCTAAACCCTTAACCCTTAACCCTAAAACCTTAACCCTTAAACCATCTACCCTCTACCATTAACCCTTAGGTCTATGTGTGCACAAATCATATATTCGATTTGTAGCACTAAAATCCTACCATTACAAAACATTTTAAAATGTTTTTCAAATTAGATATTAGATTATATCATATACCAAATTTGTGGGTAATAGAAAAACCCCATGTGGTCCATTTTGTGCATTCCAACAGACCCTACATTCTATTTGTGGGCTTTGCAGGCAACAAATGCATGGCTTTATACAAGAAGAGACAAAGATCAAGTTTTTGGAGCATCATCTACTCAAATTTATCATAAGCAATGATTTGTTAGCATCTTTTATGAGGTATAATGGGGAGCAACAGTCATTGGAAGTGAAAACATAAGAGAAATCTTACAAAAGAATAAATTTAATCATATAAACAAAGAAATAGAGAAGGTCATAGGAAGAGAAGACAAGGTATGTTAAATATTGGTGAACCTGATCCCTATGGTATTTAAAGTGAAGATGAAATTGAATATGCTCAAGCTGAAAATGTTGAACATGATATAGAAATTGGGAATGAAAACGTTCAAGTTGAAAATGTTGGAATTGAAGATTTTGAAGATGATATTCAAATTGGGAATGAAAATATTCAAATTGATAATGAAAATTTTCAAGGTGAAAATGTTGGAATTGAAGATGTTGAACATGATATTGAAATTGGGAATGAAATTATTCAAATTGATATTGAAAATGTTCATGATGGAAATGTTGGAATTGAAGATGTTGAACATAATATTGAAGCAAGTGTAAATTATGTTTCACCAAATTACATGAGAAATGAAGAGCCTTGTGTGGAAGAAAGACATATTCCAAATTCAAAACCTTCAAGAACCCCTAAATGGTTACTTGAAATTGATGAGAACATTAAATAAACAATTTTAAAGGCAAGAGGTCAACATGAACTACTCAGTTGTGGGCTACAAGACTTTTCAACCTATATTTTAGTGATAAGAAATTGACTAAGCAATACCAAATTTTTGTACAATTTCTAAAGATGCAAAATATGAGACCTTTGCTAGCCAAATTGAAGATTTGTGTGAACAAGAAGACTGAAAAAAATTATATTACTCTCAAAAATATTTTTAATGCTCTCAAATCTATTGGAAAAAATAGCAAGGAAAAAGATAAGAGAGCTGCTGAGAGATTCATTACAACCGCCCTAGTAAGCCATCAATTGAAAAAGGTTTGCTTTATGAGACAAAATTGTATTGATTTTGACATAAATTGTAAAACTTTGGATAGAGCACTTGCAAGAAGAGAATAATAGATGATCCTCTTCAAAACGATACATGGGCTTTTGTCAGGAGGCTTCCACATGTTGATAAGAAGCTAACCGATAATGTAAAGTAGGAAATTCAACAATTTTGGCATGATAACTCTAGAGTATCACCCAATGCAAAGGATTAATTAAAGTTAAGAATTGGAAATCGAGACCATACACCGCATCTTAAACATTTGTTGGAATCAAGCCAAATAGTGTTGTCCAAATGTTTTATTGAAACACATCCAAATATGGAAATCTCGCAAAGGAATTTTGAAGGTTTCAAGCCATTTTATTGTGTGCCTCTTAAGATTTGTAATACTTGTTGTTGCAAATACCATGTTGAGTTTTCAATGTACCATGAACTATTATGCTATATCTGTTCTACTTTGTATACTAATGAAATTTTGTAGGAGTGTGGTGCAATGCATCTTCCAAAATCATCAAAGGAATTGCTAGATCTATTTTTATGTTCTAGAGATGATGGCTCCTTTTTCTATAGAAATGATTGTTTAAATGTGAAGTGCTCACAATGTGGTGGCTTGTCAAATTTTGTTCAATGTTTTCATGAGGGTTCCAAACATGAATTTGGAAAGAAGCTTCTTGAGAAAAAAATATATGAGATAGTCAAATATACTTTACAGTGTGGAGGTGAAGGTTCTAGATGCGAGTTGGTTACAAAAGAATACAATGTTGCTGATTTTATTTCAGATTTTAAGGACAATATTTTCTACAAGTATGCAAGGAATAGTCATAAGTCTCAATGGTTGGATCAACAATTCAGAAAGTGTAAGGACTCTTTTCCGATTTGCACTATTATATCAATGGTTGATTTTGCAGAAAAGTACACATTGCAACCACAAAATGAGGTACAATCTTAGTATTACAATTCCATTCAGATTGCTATTTTTTTCCACATAACGTTTAGACATGCACCTGATAGTATAGAGGAGGATCAAAAGATAATTAGAGAGTATCATTTTTATATGAGTGATGATAGATATCACTTGTCCAAGTATGTCCAACATTGTTTTGAGATTTTTTTGAGTTCTTACAGGAGCATGATATAGCACTGGGTCGACATCTCATTTGGTTAGATATTTGCACAGGTCAATTCAAGAATGCTCGTATGTTTTATTGGTTGAGTAGAATGCATGTAGAGAGGGGTGTACCTCATATTTGGAGTTTTTTTTTAAGTTGGGCATGGGAAAGGGGAGCATGATGGAGCAGGTTCATGTGTAAAGAGAGCTCTAGTTAAGGAGCAATTGAAGACTTTAGGAGAAAAATTTAGTGATTCACATTTTATTGTTGATTGGTGTAGTTCAACATTTTCACAAGGAGGGACACTTGATTCAATAGTGCATAGATTCTTTTGGTTGGTTGAGGAGGTTATAGTGGGAGGCAGATTGGATTGTTATACAATCAAAGATTCTTCAAAGATGCATTTGTTTCGAAGCTCATATGCAATCACATAGACCATTTGGACATGACACTTGGCTTGTTTTTGTCAGAGTTGTATTCAGTGCGACTAGGATCAATGCGAGTCAAGTGAGTGGGTGGATACATGGGTTCCATAGTATCTAAATCCTTTATCTAAAACTATATCCAGGATAAATGACACAATGGAAAGTTCAGTTGATTACGACTAGATTTCAGATCTACTATAGCCAAGACATATTTTTGTAGTTGTTGCATTGCAAGGGAATGAAGAGAGATCAAACAATTGGTTGGCTTGATGTGTGCGGGTAAAGCACAAGTTAACACAACTAATGGAAGAAGATGATAGGTTTGTGTATCGTACAAGTTTAATTATGGTTGGAGGAACTTGGTTGTGAACATACATGATTAGAAAGAATGGCATACCTGGATTTGAAGAGTATAAGAAACACAAAACCATTCTCATGTATTCACACCTTGTTATAGAAACAAATGTTAAGTTGTTGGAGCATCATGCCAAACCAAAGACAAAACAACTATGGACACTTAGTAATGTTGATCATGAAGGATTATTGGATACTCTTAAGAAAAGAGATGACCCTTCAGGCACACTTGAATAGCATATTCAAGAATGGAAGGTACAATGCTTAGGTTCATTATGCTTAAGTTCATTAGTGTTATTTATTTAATATTGATATTTTTTATACTATTGCAATGCAGGTGTCTTTAATAGTGATATTTTGTATGTAATTTTGTGATTTTTTGGCATGATTGATCATGGAACTACTACAGCAATAGCTATCTCTGATCCTTTTAGAGAGGTATGCAACAAATTACAATAATATAGATTGGTTATTCAAAGTGTCTTTTATAGTTTGAATTACCAATTCATCATCATTTAGGTTGTTTAGATTAATATAGATTTGTTAGTCTAAGCATCTTTTCTATTGTGACAATATAGATTTATCATTTGACAACTTTTGTGATATTTTTGGCACGATTGATTATGGACCTATTGCAACGATATCCAATTCTGATCCTTTCGTAGAGGTATGCCATAGATTACAATAGTATATATTGGTTATTCAAAGCGTCTTTTATATTTTGCATCAATTAGGTCATTTAGAATAATTTACATTGGTTATTCTAAGCATATTTTATAGTTTGCATTACCAATTCATCATCATTCATGTTGTTTAGATTAATATAGACTTGTTAGTCTAAGCATCTTTTCTATTGTGACAATATAGATTTATTTTGAGAACTTTTGTGATATTTTTGGCACGATTGATCATGGACCTATTGCAACAATACCAAGCTTTGATCCTTTCAGAGAGGTATGTCATAGATTACAATAATATAGATTGGTCATTCTAAGCATCTTTTATAGTTTTCAATATCAATTAGGTCATTTAGAATAATATAGATTGGTTGTTCTAAGCATTTTTTATAGTTTGCATTACCAACTCATCATCAATCAGGTTGTTTAGATTAATATAGATTTGTTAGTCTAAGCATCTTTTCTATTGTGACAATATAGATTTCTCATTTGACAACTTTTACGATATTCTTGGCATGATTGATCATGGACCTGTTGCAACAATAGGCAGCTTTGATCCTTTCAGAGAGGAATGTGATAGATTACAATAATATAGATTGGTTATTCTAAGCATCTTTTATTCTAAGCATCTTTTCTATTGTATGTAGTTTAACTGCTACCTTGATGGTTTGTACAAGTACTTGTCACTCCAGAATGTCAACATACTAATCTTGTGGAAGACTATGCCCTGAATGCCTCCAATAGGAAAATTTTGTAAAATTTGAATTTTAAAATGTGAAACAATGTAAAAAGGTCATAACTGTGTATGGGCATAATCCATATCCAGTGATATTTTTTGAAATATGGGTCAAATGTCTGGAATTGTATAAAGGGTATGTTTTTAAATGTAAAGGGGTCTATATTTTTGAAACTCATAGGTTGAAATAGTCATATAGATGTATGCTTTGTTATTGTTATTGGGACAATTCAGTAAGAGATTTTTGAACTTAATCGAGCTACAACTGAAGGTTTTCTTCTTGGTTCTTTCCTATTGGTATGCTCATTCGAGCCGAGTTTTGTAATATCTCCTATTTATATATAATAAATTATAGTGGCTTGCCACTTTTTCCAAAAAAAAAAAAATGTAAAAAGGTCATGTGAAGGTCATTTCCAATGTAATTGAGTATTTGATCTAGCAAAGTGGAAACAACGTATTTAGGTGTGCATGATGTTCAAGTTGATTGGGTAAGATTTTTCTGATGCAAGAGCTAGGTGGCTTTAAACAACATAATTACAATTAAAGATGGTTCAAACTCCAATTTGATCCTCAAACCCAAACTTTGGTGCAACTTCATTAAAATAGGCCCATTTTACAAAGAGGCTCATATTTAAAAACTTCCCAAACCTTAGAAAATCATCAAACATGTCTATTAGGATTTGCACAAGTTTAATCCAACCTTAAATCTTTCTTGCCCCACATTTCATTGACATTAGCCTGTTGTAACCACCATTTTTCACCTAATTTCACTCTTTTTTGCCATGCATGGCAACTCACCAACTAAAATACAAACCTTTCCAGCTCTTCAAACCCACATATTCACCTTATACAATCCTAATAACATCTACCATGGCCATACAATCAAGCTACAGACCGTACAATAGATGGTATGGCCTTTTAGCACTTTGACTCTTAAGAGAAATCATTTGTCCAATGTAGCTCAGAGTGATTCAACGTATTTGGGTACAAAATACAAGCATCCCTAGTGTAAATGTACCCATCCAGATGTGTTGGAACAGTCCATTTGGTTGTACGAGTTGTAGAATGAAAGTTGCACCACTTTGCAACTTTACACTGCTTGCATCTAACAACTTTTCCTTCAATTGAAAACTCATCACCATGAGAAAATGCCCTTGAGATAGCAAAGACTGAGAGAGGTTATTGTATATGGTCCCAAAATGATCCCAAAGCCTCAGATGAAGAGTCTATAAACATTACGGTTTCTAAGAAATAACCCTTCAAAGATTGTTTCCTTTTAACACTTTGGACTCTTAAGGAAAATCGTTGGTCCAATATAGCTCAGAGTGATTTAGTGTATTTGGGTGCAAAAGAGGACTATACCTAGCATGAAATTACCCATATGGACATGTTGGAATAGTCTATTTGGTCGTATGAGTTGCTAAATGAAAGTTGCACCACTTTGCAACTTTACACTGCTTGCATCTGATAACTTTTCCCTCAACTAAAAACTCATCACCACAATAAAACACCTCTGAGATAGAAAAAAATAAGAGAGGTTATTGTATATGATCCCAACATGATCCCATAGCCTTAGACAGAGATTCTGTAAGCATCGCGGTCTCTGAGAAATAGCCCTTCAAAGATTATTGTTTTTTAGCACTTTGGACTCTTATGGGAAATCATCGGTCCAATGTAGCTCAAAGTGATTTGGCTTATTTGGGTGAAAAAGAGGACCATCCATAGCATAAATGTACCCATATAGATGTGTTTGAACAGTCTGTTTGGTCATACAAGTTTGAGAATGAAAGTTGCACCACTTTGCAACTTTACAGTGCTTGCATTTGGCAACTTTTCCCTCAACTGAAAACTCATCACCACGGGAAAATGCCTCAGAGATAGAAAAAACCGAGAGAGGTTATTGTAGATGGTCCCAACATGATCCCATATCCTTAGAAACTATAGTTTTTAAGCATCACAACTTTTGAGAAATAACCCTTCGAAGATTGCTTCTTTTTAGCACTTTAGACTCTTAAGGGGAATCGTTGGTCCAATGTAGCTCGGAGTGATTCAGCATATTTGGGTGAAAAATAAGACCATTCCTAGCATAAACATACCCATCCGGACATGTTGGAACTATCTGTTTGGTCATAGGAGTTGAAGAATGAAAGTTACACCACTTTGCAACTTTGCATTGCTTGCATTTGGCAACTTTTTCAGCAACTAAAAGCTCATCACCACGGGAAAAAACCTCCGAGATAGTGAAAACAGAGAGATGTTATTGTAGATGGTCCAAACACGATCCCATAGCCTCATATGAAGAGTATTTAAGCATCATGGTTTCTAAGAAATAGCCCTTCAAAGATTTCTGCCTTTTAGCACTTTGGATTCTTAAGGGAAATCATCGATCTAATGTAGCTTAGAGTGATTTGGCGTATTTGGGTGCAAGAGGACCATCCCTAGCATAAACATACCCATCCATATGTGTTGGAATAGTCCATTTGGTCGTACGATTTGGAGAATGAAAGTTGCACCAGTTTGCAACTTTACACTACTTGCATCTGACAACTTTTCCCTCAACTGAAAACTCATCACCATGGGAAAATGCCTCTGAGATAGCAAAAACTAAGTGAGGTTATTATATATGGTCCCAAAAAAATCCCATATCCTCAGACAGAGAGTCTGTAAGCATCACATTTTCTAAGTAATAGTCTATCAAAATTATTTCCCTTATGTACTTTGGACTCTTAAGGGATTTTGGTGAGTGAACGTAGCTCGGACAACTTCGGCCTATTTGGGTGTGAAAGGGGACCATACCTAACCTAAACGTACCCATCTAGACATGATGGAACAATTGGATTTTTCATACGAGTTGTAGAACAAGATTTATTTATGCCCTTACAAGTATTTTTCAGCCTCCAACCAAACTCCAACACTGATCTTCATGCAAAAAAATCCATGAGACCATAGCTTGTTGTGGAAAACCAATAATTTTCTCAAAATCGACGTTGCTTTTGTATTGGAGTTCACCAAATTTCCTTCAACCAACCTATTTTTGAACCTTGAAGAGATTTATATGCATGTTTTGAATTCAAATAGACTCCCCAACATCCACAACCACCTTTTCAACTACGAAGACCCTTCATTTTTCTTAAAAATTGCTAAAATTCACAAATTTTTGTTAATAATGCACTTTTATGCAAATTTTCTTTCCAAGACACCAACGATTAGTAAAACTAGTCAAACACCTTTATTTCAAGCCTACTACAACTTTTAGACTCCTATCTTGCACTTCCCTTTACAATTTTGATAATTTTCCTTCAAAAGACTACATGGCAGTTTTGACAATTTTGAAGCAAGAATGCATTTTTGGCATATTGGACCCCTAGACTCAAAAATTCAACTTAATACACCTTAAATGGTATTGATTGACCTTATTTAGCATAAATAGATCACACCTAACCTCTCAACCTATCAACCTTCAAATGTGTAATCTTGCAAATAGTAGATTAGGTGGGAAACTAGAGAGGAAGAGTTGATGGTGAGTGGCCATTGAAGGCTAGAGAAGAAGAGTTTAAGGAATATGATGTTAGGATAGGGGATTTTCCTTGGTTGTCATGTTTGGTTGTGTGGCAGATGTATGCTACTATGGGGATGGTTCTAAGCATAAAGAACCTAAGAAAGATTGTGAAGAGAAAAGTTGAAGGGCATATATACATGTGTAGTTGGCAAAAGCTCATGGAAGAGCATGAAACAGAGATTGTAATGTATGGATGTTTAGCTTTGTGTATTGAATTTTTGTGTGCAGCTGTCAAAGCTTGGGAAACACCATTCATAGGTGTCAATGAAGACAAAAAGGAGCAAGAAGATCCATTTGAGAAGGATCAAGCATGGCAAGACCAAGACAAAGCAAAGCATGAAGGGTAAAAGATCTCTTGGAGGAAGATTTTCATGCAAGTGACTTGGAGCAAGTTTGAAGGGATTGTGAAGAAGATAGGAGAAAACCTATGGAGTGATTTATGGGGCGTAAATCTTTTGTACCCGGGGAGTATGGTGTAGGAGTACCTAAAACATGTAAGCTTTATTGAATTGACAAGGCCATTCCTCCTTCTATCTAGGTTGTACCTAGGAGGAATGGGCCTGAATTAGATAGAGGTAGGTATAGGAACAAGTTTCTAGGGGTGATAAATGGATTATAGTGGTTTGAGAATGCTGCCCTGTTAAGAAACACAAATTTTTGTGCCTTTTGAGTAAGGCTAGAGATTGAGTTTTTGAGAAGTCGAATGAAAATAGGTTGGAACTTGTTGGAAACTATTGGAACAAGTGTATTTAATGGTATTCAAGAGGTCTGAGTGATTAAGAGTAACCCAAGAAGATTAAAAGTGTGAAACCCTAGTTGGAAGGGGCAAAAACAAGGGAAAATTGGTGATTTTATAAAAAAAAGTGTAAGCAAAATTATGGGGCAGCATAATACAATGATGTTTTAAGTTTAAGCAAACAAAATTAAGAGGGAATGAAGTGGTTTCAGGATTGAGTGAGGTCAAAGCATACAAGTTCCAATAATCCCTAGTTCCAAAAAGTTTGGGTAGACATGTATGAAAAATGTGGTAGCATAGACAAGGCAATGGATTGTTTGAAAAAAATCCTCAAAGAAATGTGGTCTCATAGAATTCCATGACAAGAAAATGCAATTAACAGTTGCTCCTAGTTATTAGTTATGCAATGTGAAGTAATTGCATAACTGCTTAGGTTGACTTTGTAAAAACTATATTGTAATTGAAATTTTTTCATCTATCAGCATCTAGTTGTTAGTTATGAAATGTGAAGTAATTATTTGAGTTTGAAAGATGTGGAATGCAATGTAATCAGCGATATGGATATAAACTACATAATATAACCATTCTTTTTATGCTATTGTACATTGATATTTAACCACTGCTCAAGATTAAATTTTCAAAGAGTTTCATCATGCACGAGGAACAAATTAAATTTTGATTGTCAACTTCTATATATAAAATTATCCAATAATCAAGTGTATGTCCATATACAAAAATGGCATCGACGCCAACTCAAACAAAGTTTTACAAAATGTGGCATGTGCAATCTCAACATCTATTCAAAATTTACATGCAAAAATGTCTATCTCATCCTAAACTACTGGTGGATCACCAAAATGGAGCCTCTTTGATGTAGTTTTTGGCTTTGAAGGTACTTGCACAAGAAAAAAATAAACCACAATTGAGATTAGTTATACTATATATTTTAAAATTGAATAATTAACATCAAAATCAATATATATTGAATTTTAATTAAACTCTAAAATTGAAATCTTGATTACCTAAAATATATGTCTCTTCAAAGGGTCAGGAGTCCTAGAATATGCCCCTCTCAAAGAACCAACCAAACCAACTTTTGAAATATCAATCTATATATGTGAACAAAAACATAAAATTGATCCAAGTTAGCATATGATTGTTGGTAATAGGAACATATTTACTAAACACAAAATAAAATAAACACATACCTCTTTAGGCTGATCTTTTTCTTTATCTCCTTCAGGTGTTTCAATACCTCCTCCTTGAGGTGTTTCAACACCTACTCCTTGAGGTGTTCCAATACCTACTCCTTCAGGCATTGTGACAATTGTCAATAATGATGTATAGTTCATAACCACTTGTACATAAAAATGACAAGTACATATGAAACTACCAATCTATGTCGATGTATGTATAATCAATATAAGATCTTAAAAATATTAATTCAATCAAATGAGTTCAATTACCTTCCCCTTATCTAACATTGCACCTCCATAGTCTAGACAGGGCTGCACCTCGCTCACATATAAGAGAAAAATAAGATAAACACATAAGTTATTATATAATTTCATTAATGACAATTCAAATGAAAAGCAAGTATATAATAAAAAAATGTAAACAAGTGAGTGTGAAAATATATACTGTGTGTATGTTGAGGCCAAATGAGATGGCCCTAAGGGTGTTATTAGTCACCTGTGTGAGCTCCTCCTTAGATGCCAACTGTTAAATAGACCATATAAATAAATATTAGTACTTTATACTATCTCTTATTAATATTCATTTAAAAACAAATGTAAGTTATGAATTTACAACTTAAATCTTACCTGTGTCACTATTCCAACATCCCCTCTCTAGCAAGAGAGGACTTTGTAGGGTGTGCTCCACTCCTCTGCATCTGATCTATAATGTCCACATCATGGAGGTCATAATCAGAAATGTCCAAGGGATGCTCAACAGGCTATACAAGAGGACCCAAGCATATCTGGTGGCACATAGTGCAATTATGTGGCACACAAATATGTGGACCTGAGGAGGATGATGCAAAAACACTCAAGCCATCACCAACATCACCAAAATGTGACTAAGCTACTGTAGAAGCATACAAAACCAAAAGACCACTCAAAGAGTGAATAGCCTAGATAGTCTGTGTGGTTGCATCTTGGATAATATCTGGATGATATACTGGAGGTGGTGGAGGAAGGGGAGGAGGGGGAACATATGGGCGCGAGACCACACTAACTGCCCCTGGTCTATCCTGGGGCATACGTCCACTGACACCCTGGAAGGGTTTAATGTAAAAGTAATTGACATGATGCCCTAACACAAAGTCAACATATAATTTTTTAATAATGTAAAATGGTATATAAAAATTATTGTTCGGTGGTTTATAAAAATTATTAAACCAATGATCCCAAAAGTTATCTACAATGTCCTTATTCATGCACCATTTTATAGAAATTTTTGGTTTATTAACATTAACTAGCAAAATGGTGCAAGGGTTCATGAATAAAGAGGCTATTTTAGCTTTTGTCATTTGGAGATCTTTCACATCATCGTAAGACAATCCACATGCATAATATTCCCTCATGTCTTCTCGTGACGAATGAAAGGAATTATGTTGGGTGGAGAGGGTTTCTATATTTTAATTATTTCCTTCAATGTGTTTGTCATCTCAGATAATCGAGGGATTGTCTTACAAACATCACAAATGCCCCTCAATTGCTCCAATTTTCCACCAACTAAGTCTTCAATTGATTGCTATAGAGGTGGTGGAGCATTTGGCATTTATGCATTTTCATTCTCATCAATAACACCTAATTAAAGTTAAAAACTAATTAATCTAATTGAAATTACACAATATAATTGAACTTATTTTAAAAACCCCTAGTTTTTAATAAAAATAAAAATAAAACCATACTTTTTAACAAAAATCCATAACAAACTCTGGTTTTTAATAAAAATACATAAAAACACTAGTTTTTAATCAAAATCCATAAAAAACATTAATTTTTAATAAAAATCCATTGTAAACTCTAGTTTTTAATAAAAATCAATAAAAAACCCTGGTTTTCAATAAAAATCCATAAAAAACTACTTAAAATTATACAAATCTAATACAAAAATTGATTAAAACAAAAAAATACCAAAAACTTACCTTTGAAATTAGATATCTACTCAAATCGGATATCGGATATCCAGTCGTTGCTCTCACTGTGTGCCCTGCTCTTGAGAATGACTAAAATGATTTTAAAAGGCTGTTGTTTTGTATTTATAGCTCGATTCAAATTGGATATCTGATTTGGATCCAATTTGGACTTCTTTCCTTGGGAATTTCTTTGGAGCAATGAACTGACACCCAAGCCAGAAAAAAAAGTCAACTTGGGATTTTCACGTTTTTGGGTCGATGGAAAACACAACTTTTTTTCACATTGCCACTTTTTGGCCCATCATGATCCTGCACATACCCATTAATATTATGTAATTGGATGCATATTTATCATGATTTAATATATGTTATTGTCTATCAAAGTATTGGTGGAGGGGAACAGGGTCGCATCACTCGTTTGTGAGTGCCCTGTGACACTGTGATTTTCCCTTCACAGTGTGATTGAATTTTTTATCTATGCACATGTTCAACCGTGTGATTTTCTGTAGGTTACAAGTACTAGGCATCGACTCCACCTAGATTATTAGGTTTGAGCATGCCATAAAGTCCAATTGAATTTGTTGATTTGGAGGTAGCATCGGGTCCACACATTGAGTCAGCATCCTCATGGAGGATGAGTGTCTAATGTCACATACCATCTGTAAGGTCAGTTCGAGTTTTGTTGTCATTGTGGTTGTTGTTTTGTTTCTGATTCTCTATATAGTCAGATTTGGATTGAGAGTATGATTCTTGGAGTAATTTTCATGATTATGCCTTGTTTGATATTGGTTGCTTGATAATTGGAGGTGCTTTTATTTTTGTATGTATTGTTCTTACCTTACAACTTCCAGGAGTAAGTCGGATCTTGGGGGGGAGGATGCAATGCGCTTTTGCGCTTCGTCCTGACCATGTCGTCATATGAGGCTTGTTCTGTCCATTCGAGTTAATTGCTTGATAACATGTTCTGAGTAATGTGATTGACGAGTTCCTTTGTTTTATTATTTCGTTAACTAGGGATCATCGGATTTAAAAGGCTTTATAATAATTTAATAGAAACTTTTGTATGTTTGAAGAATAAATTAAAATAAATATATTAAATTAAAAGAATTGTGTAGGAATTTTTTATGAGAAATTAAATTAATAAATTAAATATAATGAATAGTTTTTGATAAAAGGGGGATAAACTAGTTTTACAAGGACCCGAAACCATAAAGTAACATTACAAGCTAAGACCAAAATAGAGGTCCGATAGATAAAAAGGCTGCCATAAAGAAAAAAACCAGCAAAAGCAGACAGCCACAAAAAGTCACAAAAAAACCATTAAGTAGCCATCAAACAGACAATGTTGGGCCCAGCCACAGCTAATCCATAGATTTCAGAAGCTCGTCTGCAACCTCTTCCAGGTCCACCATATCCTGGACCCCCTACATAAAGATCTGAGTCATATTTGGGGTGGTTAGGGCTTTTCTTTTCGTGCTTGATCTGGTTCGTTTAGAGATCCCTGCTTCCTCATCCTGGTCTTTCTGCTGATCAAGGTCGACGATTAGAGCTCTCTTCTGGGTTTTCTCAAGTCTTTCGGACATGGCTTTGATAATAACAACGTTATGTCTGGAAATTCTACAGTTTTGGTTAGCAATTTTTTTCAAGGTTCCTTTCATTTTTTCAATATCATTTTCAATAGTGCTATTCTTTTGAGTGTTATCCTTCACATTGGTATTCTTCTCCGCTTCGAGCTGAATTAGCACCGCAACTTTGGCTTCAATTTCCCCCAACTTACCATGAAGAGACAGAATTTTTGTTTTCAACTCACAGATTTCATGGAATAACCATTTGGCAGAATTAAACTGGTCCACAGAACAACTTTTGACAGTTCCAACGAAGTCAAAAGGGGGGTCACTTTCAGAATTGACCCCAAAAATCACCGACTCTGCACCTCTAGGAGGGATATAGTTCTCCTATTGAAAATTCTGAGGGATGTGGGGATCCTCAAGACTAACCCTGGCCACTTTAGCAGAAACAATAGGGGAGTCATCAGGGTAGGAGACTAACTTATTAACCGGAGAGCTAGAGACCGCCACTTTAGCATTAGGGTTAGTGCGGCCAGAGGTAGGAACAGAGCAGGCACCAGAAGGCTGGGGGAATGGCCAGAGGTAGAAGGGGGAGGCAGAGGAGATGAAGAGCTCTTGACACGGCCGGGGGAAACTTTAGTATCAGATATGCTAGGCTTGGTATCATCCTCATCAAGCTCCAAAGGGGCTATAAGGTTTGGAAGGGCAGGCAAATTCTGAAAGTGCTCATAAATGAGCCTTAAAAGACCCATGTGAAGAATCGGGTATCTATTAGGGCTTCTACTGTGGTCAAAAAAGCTATTTCTTAGTGAGCAGAGCAAGAAGAAAGGGATAGAAACATGCACCTTATGCCAGAAGTGATTGAGCAGCACAAAGTGGTATCCATAAACCCTAGTGAAGCGGTCGTCTAGAGTAATGTACTCCATGATAACCCTTAGCACTTTTCTCCATAAAGCTTTTATAGTGTCCACTTCATAGTAACTATTCGTCGTCTTGACAAGTTTTTTCTTCTTTGTTGAAGACTTAGGGAACCTCATCACGGCCTCATCAGAGAATTTCCTATCTCTAAAAAATTTATGCTCTTCCATCGGAATGCTAGTCACCTCCGCTATCAAAGCTTCATCAATCTAAACTTTCCTTCCAAAGAGGAGAACCTCCCCATTATTCCAATTTTTCTCAAAAAAATTTGTAATCTCATCCTTAGGGCCATGGAGTTTCTTGATGAATGGAAGTAAGCCACCCCTTCTTATTTTACTCCATGCTTTAGTGTTCTTGGTATGTGACTCGAAGCTGGTAGGTTCAACCCTCTTCTGTTCCCTGCCCATTTTTGAGATCTTAGTTCGAATACTGTTGTAGATAGAAAACCTGTTCCAGATAGTTCCTTTGCTTCGCAGGACCCACAAAGCATGCCAAAGTAAATAATTTATTTGCCGGATCCTCTCGGCCCCATTATATCTTCTAATTTTGTTATTCATGACTCGTACCTTCCTCATTATTACAAGACACCGCCTCTTTTCCATTCACCGTGTCGAGCTCCAATAAAGCTTGAACATCGAAGTGGAGGTCAATCTTTTTGTGCCACATGAGGATTTTGTCACTCTTCACTCCCTCATTAGCAAAAAAATCTGCAACCGCGTTCGCCTCATGGTAAGCATGAGTAATTTTTACTCTATCGAACTTACTAAGTAGAACCTTAGCATCTTCTATGCAATTTTTAATCGACCATGCAGGCTGGGACCTACCACAAAGGCTATCAATTATATTTTTTGAATCATTTTCAAGCCATAAATTTTTACATTTAATTCTCATAGCAAGGTTGATTATGTAATAAGCCCCTGCCACTTCCGCCACATGATTAGTTTGGACCCCCAAAGGAGTGGCAAAAGCTCCCATAAAGTTACATGCCGAATCCCTTCGGACCCCACCACACCCAGCCTTCCCCGAATTTCCTTTGGCCATGCCATCGAAGTTGGCTTTGGCCCAGCCTTCCATAGGAAAACTCCAGCAAACTCCATCCCTGGATTTTTTGGTAGTATTAGGGGCATTGGAAATATCCCATTTAATTCTCCATTCCCTAGCAATCAGGTTGTCAAAAGGAGAACAAACCACAGTCTCAACCTTGTCCTCCCTGAAGGGAACAATAGAGAAGTTTTCTTTAATCATCCTAAGAATTCTTTCAAACACAATTTCCTCCGACAACTCCTTATCCTTGAAGATCCAGTTGTTTCTCTCTTTCCAAATTCCCCAAGTCACATGGGGGAACGAGAAAGCCCACAATTTTTTAATAAAGGGGTTGAAAGAAGGGGCTTTCCATTGAACAAAAAAATTCTCAATCGACTCCGAGGGGACCCAAGAAAAATGCCATCATTTTAGAAGCTTGTCCCAAACCAAGGAGGAGAAAGGATAGTGGATAAAGAGGTGGTTAACTGATTCAGCATTGCTTTTACATAGGTAGCATCTATTGGGGAGTAGAACACCTCTTTTGCTAAGATTATCCACGGTTAGAACTTTATTTTGTAGTAGAGACCAGAAAAAAATGTTAACCTTAGGTAAGAGATGCTTAGTCCAAGCTTGCGACCACAGAGGGGGAGGGTTAGGAGCATGTGAAATCCAGGTAAAGGCACATGAGACAGAAAATCACCCAGAAGGCTCATACTTCCAAATAAGACTATCCTCTTGATTTAAGCATAGTCTAACAGCATTCAAGGAGGAGTAAACAGACACTAAAATAGGGTTTATGAAGGGAAGATTGATCCACTTAACATCCCGCCAATAATATTTAACAAAAAGGCCAAAAGTATCTTTGTAAAACTTAGCCCATCTACTGAGATTCCCATCCTAAGACAGAGGTTCATCACACAGCCAACAGTCATCCCAAAATATAATATGGTTACCATTGCGAACTTGCCTTTTTAATCCCAGTTTCACCACCTTTATCCTATCAATCATATAGTTCCAGAAACTTGATCCTTTCGGGAGGTTGGAATTCTCAATAAAGTCTTTGATGGAATTGTTATTCTGCAAATACTTGCTTTTAATTATTTCACTCCATTCCCCAAAGGAAAAGAAAAGTCTCCATATATGTTTAGCTAGGAGCGACTTGTTCAGTAGTCTGATTTTTCTTAGCCCAAGGCCTCCATCCTTTTTAGATCTGCAAACCAAATCCCATCCAACAAGAGGCATTCTTTTTCTTTCTTCGACTCTAGACCAAAGGAATCTCTTTTGAATCTTCTCAATGGTATCAGTATATTTGGATGGGATTTTAAAGAGATTGAGAGCATAGATAGGGAGGTTCTGTAGAGAAGCTTTAAGAAGCAGGAGTCTTTCGGCTTGGCTTAGGTGAGCTCCTTTCTAGCTAGAGAGTTTTTTCCCAAACCTATCAATCAGAAAGATCCAAAAAATATCTAGAGGTTTTAAACATAGAGGCAGTCCTAGATAAGTAGCAGGAAGGGACTCTATCTTGCAACCAAGAATTCCAACTATTTTTCTCTTCTATACAAAGGTGTGTTAAAGAAATACAGCGAGCTTTTTTGCTTATTTATCACCTGACCAGAAGTTCTACCATAGGTATCCAAAAGTTTCTTCATCTCTTTAGCTTCCAAGATAGCAGATCTACCCATCAGCAAAGTGTCATCCACAAACTGTTGATGAGAGCATATCAAATTATTTGATGATGGTTTGAGCCCCATAATAGATATTTGAGCAACCAATTTACTCATATTCCTACCAAAACTCTCAGCCATAATCATGAAGAGGATAGGAAAAATAGGATCTCCTTGTCTTAACCTTCTAGAACTACGAAAAAAAGTGGAAGGGGATCCATTAATAAGAACCGCCACAGAAGTAGAAGTAATGAGTTGTTCGATAAGCTACAAAACCCTTTCATTGAAACCAAAAGACTTTAAGATCTTAAACAAAAAGTTCCAGTCCACCCTGTCATAAGCCTTCGAAATGTCAAGCTTAAGAAGAAATCCTTCCGATTTGGAGACCGAGAGGGAGTGAACATTCTCATGAGCATGGACAATAGAGTCAAGAATTTGTCTTCCAGGTACAAAACCATTCTATTGAGGAGCAATAATAGAGGGCAGAATGAGAAGCATCCTAGAGGTAAGCACCTTTGAAATAATTTTATAGAAGGAATTACAGAGGCTGATGGGTCTGAAGCCTTCAAAATCCTGCACTCCAGGTTTTTTGGGGATAAGAACCAAGAAAGTTGCATTTAACTCCTTCAAAAGATTTCTAGAGTAGAAGAACTCTTTCACCGCCTTCTCAACATCCTCCCCAACAATGTCCCAAAACCAATGGAAGAAAAGTAAAGGGAAGCCATCAGGACTAGGTGCTTTGCTTCCTTCAAAAGAGAAAACAACTTTTTTAATTTCCTCACTGGTGGGTATATCTGTCAACATTTCATTGTCTCTAGAGTTAACAATCCTGGGGATAGCCTCCAGTAATTGATTTTGATCCTCCAAGTTAATACCCTCATTCTCAGACAGGAGGTTCTTAAAGAATAGGACAACTTCTCTTCTAATGTCCTCTTCCTCCTCATAAGTTCTGCCATCAACAACAATCACAGAGATTTTGTTAGCTGCCCTATGTTTAGACGCTGAAAGATGAAAGTATCTGGTATTTTTGTCTCCAGCCTTTAGCCAAAGAGCTCTAGATCTTTGTCTCCAAAATTCCTCTTCCCTAGCAATTATCTCATGAAGTTTTGAGAGAATCTCGTTTTCCTTTTCCTTAGTTTCATTCAAGTAGCCTTCCTTCTAAATTTTGTTTTGGATTTTAGACACCCTAAACTGAAGATTATATTTGATTTGAAAGATATTGCCAAAAGACTCTTTCTTCCACTTTCTAAGATTCATTTTAACTTCTCTTAGTTTTTTGGCAATTCTAAATAAGGCAGTGCCCTTAATTTTGATATTCCACCATTTCCTTATTTCCTCTTGGAGAAGAGGATGGGAAAGTGACATCTTCTCAAAATGAAAGGGAGTATTCCTCTTAATTTTTAAGGAGTCAGCAACAAAACTAATAGGGAAATGGTCAGATCCAATCCTAGGGAGGCTTTTCAAAGAGCAGCAGTAATTTAAGATCCAACTATCAGAAACAAGGGTTCTATCAAGTCTCACCTGGATCAGAACAGATAGAACTCTTCGATTCAACCATGTGTAAGAGCTCCCTTGTAAGTCCAGGTCAATCAATATTTGATTGTTGATGAAATCCAAGAGATCTTCTTTTCTTTCTTCATTGATCTGAGAGCCACCAAACTTCTCACCCTGAAGGAGAGGTGAGTTAAAGTCTCCCATGACAACCCAGGGGTCATTTTGAAATATATTCCAAAAAATAGCCAGCTCTTTCCAAAATGTCTTCCGAGTTTTTTTGCATTTAGGAGCATAAATATTAGACTGGATCCAACTGAAGTTGTCCCTTATATGAGTAAATCTAGTGGCAACATGATTAGGATGAGAAGAAAGAGGATCATCTCTTATGACCTTATAGTTCCAAAAAGTCGCAACCCCACCTGAGGCACCAGCAGAATCACTTCCCTAGATGGAATAGTGCTGGAACAAAGAAATCTTTTCCACCTTTTTACTTAACATTTTGGTTTCCTAAATGAGGAGAATATTCGGCTTTTGGTTCTGGGCAAAATTGTGTAAAATATCTTGCTTGTGGGGGTTATTTAGTCCCCTTATATTCCAGGACAATAACTTCATGAGAATTTAGGAGAGAGAAGGAGCTCGAAGATGGTTTTTTGGAAGCCATCCGCAATATCTTGAAGGCTATGGTGTTCTCTTATCAAATTTTTGGGTCTTCTGCCTTTGGCCAGAGATATTGCCCCACAGTCCGCTTTTGCTCTCAATCTTGTTGAAATCCCACAAGGGGTGATTTTGATTTTGATTTTTGGTATTTTCTTCTTTTTTTTTTATAACACCTTTTCTCTATCTGTATCATCTTGACTCTCTGATTCTTTGCTGGATTCCCATTCTTTTTCAGAGAAGAATTTCTGCTCGCAGGGGACGGTATCCATGAGCCCATTCCCACAAGGCAGAGAGTTACTTCTTTCAAGAAGGCTTGCCTGGCTAAGATCTGAATAAGTGTCTTTAACGACATCAAAAGAAGCCACATTCGAACAGGAATCAACACCTGGGTTATTTGTCCTAACCAGAGACACAATCAGGGGAATGCCTACCTCTAAAGAAAGACCCTGAATTGGAATATCATCCAACCCTAGTGTCACAAGGTCCCGAAAGGTGGGGCTCATCTCTGAGGTAATAGAATCATCCGACTTGCTTAGGGCTAGTTTCCCAGCTTCCCATTCCACACTTTCCTCTTTGTCCTGAGAATCAAAGAAAAGCTCCAGAACCAAAACTTGGGGGGTCTGGATGGTAGTTCCAACATCATCAGAGATATTATATTGAGAAACATTTGCCTTGCTTAGAGCCAAGTTCCCAGCATTACAATCCATTCCTTCTCCTTTGTCCTGAGAACCATACTTAATCTCAGGAACAAGAGCTTTGGGAACCTGGATGGTGGAGCCATCATTTCCAGCGTCACCCGAGAGATTATCAGGGGTTTCTGCAACCTTACCCACTAGCTCCGTTACAAATTTTTCCTCCTGCTTCTTTTTTCATACCACTTTTGAGGCCCTTTTAGGGTTTTCCTTTTCTTTAACTGCCTTAAGGGGGCAATGCTTCGCCCAATGGCCAAATTTTTTGCAGTTGAAGTAGGCAAAAGGGATGGTCTCAAACTCAATAGCCTATGACCAAGAGCCAAGTTTCGAGTGGATCTCAACAAAGGAGGGAAGATCCGCTTCCTGAGAAACACCTACACATATTCTGGAAAACACCAGTCTCCTTCTTCCTGCTGTCATAGGGTCAATCGATAATAGCTCCCCAAAGGAGCTAGCTATCCCTCTGAAAACATCCTCATTCCAATATTCCAGAGGGAGACCATGAAGCCTAACCCAAACCGGGGCAGTCTCAAAGATGGAATCCGTTAGATCTAAGTTTGAAGACCATTTTTTAAGTGCGAGATTTGATTTCCCAATAACCCATGGTCCTCCGCATCTAACAGCCTTAATGTCTTCTCTGTTCGAGAACTCAAAAGGAAAGAAGCCTTTTGGGAGAGCCGCAATAGAGACACTACCATTTGTTCTCCATTTTTTTCTAACGAATCCCTAACAATCTCAATATTTGGCCTTTGGCCCATGAATTTGCCAACTAGGGAATTTTCCATTATAGCAATATTATGATCAATGATCTCGTCTGGAATAGAAATTGCAAATTTTCCAACCGTAGGGCAGGAAATGTTGTGCATAGGGGGAAAAAAAGACTTACCATTAGGTTTAACCCCGAACAGTGAGGCCCACTTCTTACTATGCCCGCCATTCGTTTCACCAGACCCCACTGCACCTTTGAGGTTATTTTTAGTGCAATCGCCGATAGGTTTAACAGGGGGAGGGACCGGAATATTCTTCCCTCCTGGGTCATCCACACGTTTTTTTGGGGAATCCTCTCTTTCCGGTTCCTCCATGCTTTTCTTCTTACTCAAGGCAGACCCGTGACCTGCCTGGGCCTTCACAGAACCATCGCCATCACCCTGCTCAGTACCAGAAGATTCGAAACACCCATTTTCCCACCCAGCACTCCGCTCCCGCCCAACACTCTGCTCCTGCCCATGCTCCATTACTATTAAATATAATGAATAGTTAATTGTATGTGTGTAAATTATAAGTTGTTAATTGTGAAAAATATATATATATATATATATATATATATATATATATATATATATATATATATATACTATATATATATATATATATATATATATTTACTATTAATAGTCCTGTTGAAGAAAGGTTGTAAGCAATTGTCAGGTGGGTGTTTAGATAAGATAAATGAATTTTAAATAGGAGATTTATTCTACATTAGTTAAGGAAGTGGTGGATAATTAAAGTAGTGGAGTTAACTAAAGAGGGGAAATTGGAGTATTTTTCTTCGGGACAAAAACTAATTCTGGGATCTTTACCGAAAACATTCTTCTAGGGCTTCTTAAAAAAAAAAACTTTGGAGAGATTCTTGATGGAATTACTAGAGACGTTTTTGGAGCCTCTGGAAAATTCGTAAACTGCAGCTAGGAACTCAGACTCGGCATCAAATTTTAGCTTAGTTGATAGAATAATTCCAGGTTCCGTTGCTTACATTTTCTTTCCTCTGTTTATCCTTGCAATAAAATAAAAATGAGTTTCTGAATACTGTATTTGTTTGGAAGTACTCACTACCTTCATGTGTCAAGTCATAATATTCACTCTTATTTTCTGCCCTTCATTGCGTCATTTTGAAATTGTAGTGTGTAGCCCTGTATTGTGTTTCAAATTCTGAATGATGTGCTTCGTATTTGTGAAGCTAAACGACATGTCCTTAACATATTTACTGCTGCATCCATGATCTGTAGTTTGTATATATACAGTATATTTAGAAAGTTGAATTAATTTTATTTCCATTCGCATATAAGAGTTTCGAATGGTAATGGTTCTGGTTTAAAAGGTAAAATGTTATGCGCTCCGATTGTTTCTCATAGGCTTAAGTTAAGATCTTGAATCTGGAAATGCCCTACTACCTTTATACGCCCAGCTTCATATTTACCTGATAGACGTTGCCACAGCCAAGAGTCCAGTCATTTAGCGTTTTCTTGCTTCTGTTCAGTAACTACCTTATCAAGAGTCTTCAACCATCTTTATCATTCTATAGTCTATTAATAAGGTACGGTTCTTTTGTATTGAACTGTATACGGGCAATATTTAGACTTGCTCAAAAAAATCTTTGGACTCTTTGTTTCTCCGTCCTCTTGAACAGTCATGGAAGAGTTCCTTTTAATAATCTATCTGGCATATGCTTGCGTCATAAGGATCTTGTGTCTTTAATTAGTGCCATGCTTATAGGTAAGTAAGCCATTTCCTTGGTATCGGTCATCACCCTTTTCTTTGGCTAGACTCTTAATTAACATTATGGTAAACTAGGCATTCCTCTGTTATCTCTAGTCAGCTGAAGCGTCGTAATTCAAATATTATTTCCGCTGCCACTTCTCAGATATTATATATCTATGCTTAACCATCATCAAATCCGAATAACTCACAAGTCGGCCAGCACAATCGGTTTGTGTTTGATAGCTGAAGTTTCTTCTGAGACACCATCGTAGCTCTCTCTGCATTTTCAGATTTTTTTCATTGTTACAGCTCGACTGTGGGAATTAATCATTTGTACCTCATAGTTGGCGTGAGTTGGCATTTAAGCCGATGCTTGGAACATTAAAATGATACCTATTTAAAAAAATTCTTCCATCTAGATGGATTGTAACATTCTTGGTGGTGGCTGCATCAATTGGAACCATGACGTTGTATATAGGAATAAGAAGAACATCTTTTATCGTATTGCCAAATTCTTAGTTCAAAGTAGTTTGTTATATTAGTTATGCATTTCATTTGACACTTTGCTTTAGACGCCGTAAATGATCTCTTAATTTGTTGTAGTTTACATCAATTGATACTTAACCGCTGCTTAGATTAGATGTTGGAAACAAACATATTGGTATGGTATAGTTATCCATTGTGTTGAGATTATCCTGCAAAATTGGAGTAGAATTCTTTCTTAGAAATGTTAATTCTAGAGTAAACTCCAGTTTGTTTCTTCTGTCTTACGCATGTATTGTTATCTCCGACTTTTAACCATGCGTTGCTATTCTCTATACATAGCTTTACCCGTGTATGCAGTTTCGAACCGTGTGCTAAAACAATGCGAATCTCCTATAGTTATGCAGGGTAGTTAGCTTCAGTTCATTGGACCTTTATTCGAACGGTAATCGGCCTTTGTATGAGTTTTACATGTCAGTGCGTTTAAGTTTTAAAAAGAAGAAGAGGTTGGTCATAGTTTTGGAAAGCTTCACTTTATAATACAACCTTTAAAATAAAGTAAACTAAATTAAGCTCTTTTAAGTCTTTGAAACGGAAGAAAGTCAACGTAGAAATATTTAAGTTAAGGTTATCCCTTATATAAAGTAAAGGGAGTATATTCTCATGTTCTTTACAAGGAATCTTTAAAACTAAATTAAGTGAGTATGAATAGGTTTCCTTATATTATCTCCTTAATTTATAGGGAAAAAAGGAAATAATATTGTATGTATGTAGATATAATATAATTATTTCCATATAATTCCTTTCAAGCTTATAATTCTTTTCAAATTACTTTTAGGATAAATAACTTTTAAGGTAAATTACATATGAAAATAAGTAAACAAGCAAATAAATAATAGTTAATTATAAATAAATTGATATATGTGTGTAAAGCAAAGGAGATCTACCTTCTTAGTATTTTTATTTAATTGTGTAAATCAAGAAATATCCTTCCTTGAAAAAGATTGATAAAGCGTGAAAGATAAATGAAGTTAATGTTGAGTATAAGAATTACCTTTGAATTTGATGATTACTTGTTAATCATTAAACGAATGTCTCATAATCCCACCTTGCGTCCATGTTCCCTTAAGATATTGAGTGGTTGTGAAAACAAAATTTTATTTTTATACTATAAGATATTTGTGTATTGATGAGAAAAAAAAGTAAGATAGTTGTGTATGGAAGAAATGGCGCATTATGCAAATAAAAGCTTAAATTACTTGGAATGAAAGATTATCTTTGTAATAGATGATTAGTTAGTAAATATGTGGTGATTACCCTAGAAATCTATTATAAAGTCCATGTGCAATTATTGCTTGAGTTGTTTATATAACGTTCATGAATGATTGATTGTTTTGAGGAGGAGTTGTGAGTTTTGTTCAAATAGTTAAGTCATCTTGTGAAAGTTTATTAAGAGTCTTCAAGAGGCTAGGGGAAACTCTTTTCTTATTGAGATTATGGTAAATCTTGGAGATAATTCGTTTTGCTTTGAGCATGTATGTGATGCCCATTTTCCACGCACAATATATTCATCTTGTGATTGGAGTTTTGAACTTGTGAGTGAGAAGGGATTATTCCTTGCCATGTGATTTTGTGTTATGAGTTTTTTTGTGTCTATGCAAGTGACTTGCTCTTTTGAATTCTTGGGGTCTCCTAGTTGTCTATAGGGGAGTGGCTCTCAATGGGGTTTTGACACCCAAACTGGCAGGTCCAGGGTAACCCATTATGATTTTAATCAAGTGATAATCTAATTAATTAATTAGGGGGTTTAGGTAGATCTCACATTAAATAAAGATAATGGATGCCTCTCTCATATCTCAAGTGCTTGTTTAGGATTGAGGTGAGATTGGAAGGCCTGGAATGGCAAGGTCAACTGCTTGGACTAACTGGAAGGTATGTTGATCCCACATAGCATGCATGGGGGTCCAACGACCAGTAGAGGTGGCCAGGTAGTGCGGTATCCTAGGAAGGTTACGCCAGGGTAACCCATGGAAACCTATGTGATGAGACTCCTCCTATAGCAACCTAGTATTCCCTTGTTTCTTTTCTCCCTTGGATGATTGTGTGCCTCTGGAAGTGGGGTTACTATCATATGTTATTGCACCATGTTTGTTCATTGGAGTTATGTTAGTCTTGTGTCATTGTCTATCTCTTGAATTTTATGGCGGGACCTTAATGTTATCTTCTAGCATGGGGGGTGTACCTTAGGGTTCCACATGGTTGGGAGGAATGTTCTATGCACTCCATTGGGTTCCCTCATTTGTTTGTGTTCATGGTGAATGCTCCTGGATTTAAAGACTTCAACATAGTCCCAGATCATGTGGAGTATCCTCATGTAATTTGTATTGTTCTGCAGTTTAATTGTATCATGTATTATTCTCCTGATGTACTCTCCTCACTTTTTTATTAGGAGGCAGAGTCATCTTTATGTATAAGTGTAATGATGTGAATTCTGTTATGCGATAAAATATGTATTTGACATTATTGTGCATGTTTTTGATTAGGTAAGCAACATTTTTAGGGTGTTGTACCCTTCATAGAGCCACAAGGGCTAGTAGAGTTCAAGATAAAAATAAAATTAAAAAAAAGCCAAAAAATAGACATCATGACCAAATAGCAGATGGACGAACAACAGACCAACAGCTGACTAACTGGCCCCTTTCCAGTTCTTAGATAGGAGATTGACAACATCATCTTCGACTCACTCCTGGTGATGTTAAGTATTTTTCATGTCCATCTCATCCTTCATCACCACCGACAGGGTACTGGTCACACATTGGACCAACTTAACCGTGAAGTGGGTCAACCCACAATTTTTTTTGTCAAGTTTTTCTAATCTTTCCTTTAGCATAGAGAGATCCTCCCCTCCAACTACAGCCTTGTCGGTATTAGTATGCTCAACCTCCAGTGGTTTTGAAGACTGAGAGGCTAAAACCTCCTTCTGAACTTTTCCAAGGTCAGGAATAGAGCAAGGACCTCTAGCATGCTCCTCCTCCCCACCCTTAGAATCCTCTTCAATCCTTGTATCTTTGTTGTCTAGCTGCTCCTCTTCCATGTCCATATATTTGACCTACACCTTTTTCTTGTTCTTGGCCAACCTACCAGAGCGTCGAATGATGGCATGACAACCAATAACCACCATCTTTGCAACCACTGTATCCCCCACAGAGTCCTTTCTCACCACATTTTTTTCCTTTTCTCGAAGGCTCCTTCATTTCCTATTTTCCTTTATTTCTTTGGGTAGGCTTGTTGGTAGTCTTGGCGGGGATTGCTTTGAGTTCACAAAGACTATCTGCTGCACTAGTCTTGGCCACTCCCTCATTCCCTTTAATATTTTTTAGCAGTGGGTTTGGATTTATATGTGTCAGTAGGAACCAAATGGTTTTTCCTAACAAGGCCTTTAGATTCAGCTGGAGATAAATTGGTAATAGTGGATGGCTCAATTTCTTCAATGCAAACAACCGATATGGGTTTTGGCAGACAAAAGGCAAGGTGAAAATGGTATAGCCTCAAAATGAGGCTAATTTAATTGAATGAAATGAATCATTAAATCTCTATGTACACATGTTATGGTTGTATCTCATGGATTACTTGATTATATGAAATGGTTAGATGTGATTTCTAGTTGATGTTATGTTTTAATTAATACAATATCTTATAGTTCTTGTACATTAGATGATGGGTATAATGTAGCACACTGTGAACCTTAGAGGACAAAGGATTAATTGAGTTAATGTTTCTTTTGCAATGGTGTGTTAAATGCACTTTGTTTTCAAAAAAAAAATGTTTTGTGTTTTGTTGTTAGTGTGTTGTCCTCTAGGGTTCGTTGCAGGGGTGTTACATATTCTAAATTGTTTTTACTCAAAATGTGATATTTGAAATAAATAAAATATCATAAAAGAACTAATTAAAATATTTTAAAAATTATATTATCAAAATTATAACTCTAAGCTCTATGAAAGGTAACTTTCAAAATTTCACTAAAATAGCCTTAGTAGAAGAAACATAAGTTGAAATTCACTTTTTGATGAATTTGGTGTAAAAGAGAGTTGTGGATACCACATAGACAATTTTAGCTAAAAAGGTTTTGATTTAAATTATCTCAATTGAAACTATATTAATTGATATATTAATTAATTGATAATGTTTATATATCAATTTTAAAAAATGGATAAAAAAAGTTTCAATCAAAATTGCTTTTCTATGTTGCCACCATGTAGTATTGGTCAAAACCATTTTGATTGAAACCTTTTCAAGTGAAAAGGTTTAACCCAAACTTATTTATTTAGCCTAAAGTGTGACATAGTTGTAAAAATTCATTCAAAATTTAGCTATAATAAAACTTGTAAAAATAACAAGACTTTGGATGTAGTTCTCTTATATGGATGCATAGAACTACTATTATAGATTTGTATGGAGAGGCAAGAGAAAATATATTTAATAAGAAGAAATCAAAAGACCTATTCAAATATTTTTGGAAAATATTAATTAGACTAATTCCATAATTAGAGAGGATAATTAAGAATTTAATATACTAGGCATGTTTAAAAGTGCAGTTCTAAGATTGAATTTAGTGCAAGAATGACACATGTAAGAAAATTGATTTTACTAATACAAAATCACCAAGGTTGGTCCATAAATATTAGAGAAATCACAAAATTGATGAGGTAATATAGTTCAAAAAAGAGTTATCTTGTTAATAGTAAGTAAAAAGTATATATTTTAAAGATGAAAAAGAATAAATTCTTAGCTTAATACCCATACTTTTTTTTCCTTCATATGTCTATTATTGGAATTTTATTTTCAACTATTTATTATGGGATGCATAGGTCATGATTATATTTTCAATATAAAAAATTCATGTGATTGTTGTTCATACATGTTATGTCCTCTATAATACTAGTTGTAGATGATTTATAGGAGATGTGATGATTTGATATTATGTTGAAATAGTGTAAACATTAATGTCATGGGTTTAGAGTGATCACATGGTTAGAGATGGTGTTCCTTTGCATGTTAGTTGTTGGTATTACTTGTCCTAAGATGTGTGTGGGGTTCTATGACAAGATCCTTTATGTTAGTATAATAATAATATAATAAACGAGTGTATCCGGTATGTGTAGGATCATGATGGGCCAAAAAGTGGCAATATGATGGGTATGTGGTTAATGAAAATTTTTACCCAAAATTGATGAAACAAAAGGGTTTTAAAGGAGATTCTCAGCTTTCACCAATATAAATTATTTTTTACTTTGAATCTAATCGAATTATCATTCATTTCTATTCAAATTATGACTAAAGTCCCGATTGATAGACGATTGAAAAACATCTATAGCTTTCAAATCGGTACACATTTTTGAATCCAAAACATCGCACATTCTATGCTTTTGCATACTATAGGATTAAAAAAAAAAAATAAAAAATGAATTTCATGAAGTTTTGACCAAGTTAAGATGGTAAGACATAATGAGTTTTTATATTTTTTAAAAGTTGTAATAAAAATTCATAATTAATTATTTACTTGGAAAAAATTACAAACAAATATGCATCACATCAGGACATGAGTCCTCTACTTATATCTAAAAACTTATAAAAAAATATTATCATTTTATTGTGGTTAGGTGGTAGACAGACACCTACTTCTTATTTTTCCGAAATTTAAGTACTATCACGCATTGAAATTTCAAATTTTTCACCAAATAGATTTTTTTTTAATAAAAAACCTAGTAGTTTAGAAACTACATTCAATTTATACATATTCTATTCTTACATATTTTTAAAATAATAGAGATAGCTTATTTAGTTTTTTACGTCAAGTTGCCTAACTCTGATTTTTCTAATTTTTTTGCCACTTAAGGGCCTGTTTTTTCCATGATGATCCTACACATACCCATCTTTTATGTTAGTATAACAACATTGTTAGATAGCAAAAAAAATTAATATAATTTTTTTTCAATTTTATTCTATTTATTCTCATTTTATATTTTATGGTATATAATTACATTAAGTGGAGAATCATTTAATAAGATAAAAAGGTGGACCTCCCCTAAACATTTTCATTTTAAAAAATGCATTACCATTTCATATGTGTAGTGAATACACCATTTTCTTATTGTACAGTTTGAGTTGGAAGAAAAGTATTGTTAAATTAAACATAAGAAGTAGGATATATGTTGGGATAGTCATCCTCTTTTATAATTATTATTAATTATTTCCATAGAACTATAGCAAGGGATTAAACTTTAAACAATGATTAATCCATATTCTTATAGCCAATTACAATTTAGTTTTTTTATCTATTTTAATGCTTATGTTCAATTAGGAAAAGTACATATATTTTTAGGGCTAAAATGTATTAAAAATGTTTTGTTGTGATTCTATTGGGCTTGAATTTGGCTGGATAGATTGTCAATTAGAATACATGGGTTACAAAGCAAGAGAAGGCATAGATAAACATGCTGATAGTCCCTGTATACAAAGGAGATGTAAGCTTGGGATTTCTCACCATCTATATGAATGACATCACCTACACATCATTAGTCATTGTGGGAATTCAACCCTTATAGGGGAAATGCCTCAATTTACCTTGATATCCTATAATTTCCGTACATGAACATATTTCTCTATTACATTTTTCCATCATTAGGTATTTTTGCAATCATTTATTATCTAAAAAATCCCATAGTTATGCCCAATTGTTAAGACTTATCACTTGCTGTGGAGATTCAAAATTGATGCAAGAGAGTTCCTACAACTCTCAACAAACTTCAAGCACACAATAAACCATTCTAAAATTGAATTAAATCAATACCTAAAATCAACAACAAACATGAAATTTCTTTTTTCTCAAAGTCTCCTACAACTCATGAAAATATGATCAAATTAAAAATTCAAAATATGTAACCCTCTGGACTAATGAAGAACATTAAAAATAAGACTGACAAACTATCTGTTATAGGAAACAAGATCACTCACAAGTTAGTTTTCATCAATCTCCCTTCTTCTTGCAACTTCATTCAACATCTTCCAACAACTTTCATCTTAAAATAAATAGTAGAATGAACCAGTGATCTCCCAAGATTAATTGTTGTTTATTAACACTTGAAACATGCCTCCATCATGTCTACAACCACTCCCCAAGAAAATCTATACTCGACCTCTTCAACTTCAAATTCTAGAAATTGAAGTCAAAATAATATTTTCAAAACCACCTCTTCAACAACCACTAACTCCACCAAGATTGTAACTCCTCCATTCCCAACCTAGAAAAATTAAATAAAATTCATAAAATAAAAATATCTAAATCTCTAATTCATGTGCAATCACTCCCAGAAAGAATGTCATTCACTATTTGGCACATTGATTCTCTGCCTTCAAAAATAGGATCCCATTTTCAAAAACACTTAGCCAAGACAAGATGGGTGTCCCACTCCTTCCTATATCTGATTAAGAAAATTCCCAAATGGGAGGGATAGAGGGAGGGAGAGACCTAAGGGAGACCTTACCAAAAACTTTGAATCAAGATACATATATCTTGAGATGGGACCAAGCCTCCTTAGGAGTCATATGTTAGAATTCCTAAAAATAAAAAATCATATCCCATGACCAAATCATATAGTTATCCATCTCCCATAATGTGTTATTCTTTCAATCAATGACACCATTCTACTAATGGGTGTAAGAAATTGTAAGATGATGCTAAAGACCATGCTTAGTACAAAACTACTAGAAATATTGATTGACATACTCTCCCCAATTATCTATGGGTATCCTCCTAACAAAAAGACCAAATTGCTTCTCCATGAATATATTAAAGATCTTGAAGGTATCAAAGACACGACTTTTTTACTTAATAAAGTACACCCATGAAAATATAGAGAAGTGATTAATGAATGTGAGCACATATTTGACCTCTAAAAAATAAGTTAGAAATGACATGGGGTCACTATTTACTAACTCTAAAGGTGCCTTAGCATATTTGGTTCTACCTATAGGAAAGTTAAACATGGTGGTGTTTACTAATGGCACAACCTTGAAAAACACCATCTATGTGAGAAATATTAGGTAGTATGTAACTAATGCTTGAGTAGTCATCTATAGATACATATAATTAACATGACTTTAAAATAATGCCAAAACTTACTCACAAAGTTGGTATATGCTATGAAAGATGAACCTGAACCAGTTGAACTCTCAAAGCCATCAAATCTAGATAATTGTGTTGTATAACCAACACTCCTAATAACCATAAAAATATTAGGATCATGAAGGTATAGAATAACCTCATCATGTGGTAAAAACACAACTATTATGCATGTGCTAGAGTGATAAATTTATACATTAAATTAAGGTTGGTTGAAATATCATGAACTACAAGGACATCCTGACTACAACCACCCTAAAATGGAATAGTACTTGAGGCCAAAACTAAAGTTTGTGTATAATCCCACATTTTAATCTATGAAGTTCCACAATTAGAAAGGGGTGTGACAAAAATATAGGGATGTGTCATGTGATGGGAAGCTTTGGAGTCAAGTATCCAAGTAGTTGTTGAATACAAGGCTTGTGTAGAAAGAGCATTACCTTTTCTTGTATAGGGGGAAGAAGACTTAGAGGCTGAAATTAACTATGATTTTGCATGGATTTCTCTAAATCCTCTAATATTTCCCAACATTAGGTGAATAATGTCCCTCTGGAGTAGAAAAGTTGCAAGTTTCTCTTGATTTCTTCTTTGTCTCAGAGGAAGACTCACCAAACTTAGAAATCATGCATAGAAGAGGATTATGATTTATATTTTGACTTCTATTTTTTCTTGGAGGAACTCTCACTACTTGAATAAGTATATGTCTTAGGCTTCTTCTTTTTCCCCTTGGATGATTGTGTTACCAATGCATGGATTTTGGAATTGGAAAGAGAGACTAACTAAACTAACTTTTCCTTTTCCCATGTCAAATGATCACAAAAATACTTAGAGTAAGGCATAATAAAAAAGTTATTTAATACATCCATAGTAGAGTAAAATATTGAAGAGAAGACTTGAAATGGACCTTGAAGCTTAGGTAGTATAAAAATTACATTCTTTATCAGTTTTATGCTTCTCACAACCCTAAAAAAGTGATCCAAGTGACTTAACTTTCACCAAATAATCCTCATTGAAGGAGAAAGAATCAAGTTCTAGTGACATCAATTGTACAGGTGATCCCTGACCAAAAATGGGTTCATTTTTGGACAAATGAACTAACGAAATTATTATTTTAACTAAATCTTCACATTAAAATGTGTGAAAATTTGAAGATAATGTAAAAGCTAAGAGTCTCATCCATTTATTTTGTAGATTTTAAAATATGTTTTCCAAAATTTAGAATCGGTTACCTTTTCCATCTCCAGCTAGTTTTCAAAATGAGCATTTTAGTGGCCTTGAGCCAATGTAACAAACAACACCAGATAAAATTCTAATTCTTTAATTGTCTACAGCATATAGTGCTTCCACTTGGTTAGACAGTTTTTTTTATTGAATACTTTTCTTTAAATCAAGTTTTTGAAGAGTCAAACCAAATACATTTCGGACATAAGCCCAGCGACCATTATAACGCATAACTTTTTCATTCATTGAAATTCAATTTTTATTTATTTTTGGATCAAGGACTTAAATATCTAGTGCACTCATATTTTTCAAAAGAAAAATTGATAATCTGCTATTTTTCCACATGTGCAAAATAGAGAGCTTGATTTTCGGTGAAAAACCTATGTTTAATAAAACTAGAAAAACAAATACATAATAAAACCAAAACATATTAAAATTATAGTCATTGGATAGCTCATTCCAAGGACTACCTGATTCTAGTTAGGTTTGTGAAGTCTACTCCATTTTCATCCTCAACCCCAGCTTGAGAAGTGCAGGCTGGGTTTTTGTATCTCGGAGGTGAGGAATAAGGGGTTGAATGAGCCGGGGGTCAAAGCGAACCTTACAAAGATTCCTTTCAGTTCTAAGTTCGGTCAAACCCCCCTTTTATAAGGGTTTTTGTTGGCATTTTTGGCGGGAAAGCATTAAAAGGGTTCACCCGAACCCAGGTTCTAGCGAACCCCTAATGGGTTCAGTCGAACCAATATGTTCGTACGAACCCCTAAAATCAATTTTTTTGCCATGCATTCATTTTTTGTGAGTTTTCCTTTCTCACTTCAATTGTAAACCCTATTGGCTTCACCGTATCTATATGTTTTGAGGTTACTTCTCATTTTCATAGGCGAGGCCATGGGGTTAGAATTACATGGATATTGCTAAAATGGTGGGCCAGGTGCAAGATTTAGTGTTTTTTCAAAATCTCAAGTGGTTCTAGAATGGGTATGCCAGACTCAAACTCCCTCCTCCTTTTTCCCTTGTGAGTCTATTTGTTATGTGCTATTTTACTCTTAAAGGTCGCTATATGTCTGTTCATGCTTACCACTTTTCCCTTTTAAATCACATTAGACATGGGGAGTGCATAAACTTTCCTTTTTTACCTTATGTCCTCTATGCAACTTAGTATTGAAAAAGGAGCTAACCCACCCCTTCATTAGGGTATTATGCTCACTCTGTATAAATTTTCCCTTGCCCAAAATCCCCATGGTAATCCTCTAAATGCCAGAATTGAGCACCCTGACCAGTCGGATGAGGACATTGTTGAACTGCGGGGGGTGGACAACCCTAATGTTGGTGAACCCCTAGTTGTTGAACAACCTCCCTGCAACCCTCCTGCTATGGTTTCGACACACCTGCTCCTACAAAGAATCTCAGGAAATGTGTCGTATTTTCGGTCCCAGAAAAGTGAGGAATTGAAGAATGTTGATTTACTGCTTACTAGAGGTACCCCTGAAAAGAGGAAACACTCTCCCCTACTGTTAGAAACCCCCAAAAGCCAAGAAACCTAGATGTGATATCAATCCTAGTGATGTTATTCATATTTTTGAGGATGGAAACCAAAAGGAGGAGGTCAAGGAGACTTTACAAGGATAGGGGAGTGGTGGTAGTGGTGGAAGAAGGTATGCCCGACTGGCGAAGGTGGCCTCGAAAGAGAAAAAGGGGAAACAAAAAGTGTCTGTGGATGTGGAGAACGTCTCGGGTTATGAGGAGTTCGTGGCTCAGGAAGATGATGAATTTGAAGATTTAGATTTTGAGGACACAACCTACTAAATGGGGGAAGATGAATTGGACGAGGAAAAAGATGAGGAAGAGGAGGAGCAAGCAGAGCCGTCTGAGGAAAATATTGAAGCTGGGAATGAACAAGATGTTGGGTTTTATGGATTGGAGAATAAAGCTGAAGATTTGAGTAATGAATTTTTAAAAATTATATTAAGATTAGTTTGAGGATGCAGAAGGCTTTCGTTACTTTGATGAGATTCTTAATGAGTTGATGAGGATGTGTGATCTTTGGGCGGCCTTGAATGAGATTGCAAAAAAAAAAAAGAGAATTGAAGAAGTGAAATCGACACCACGAAACTAGGGACGACTAGCATGGATATGGTAACTCTCTTGGGAGTTTTGATTCTCAAAATCAGTTCAATGGCTTAACTGCTGTTATCTCTTTGATGGGTTTAGATTTACACTGTTGTGGTTGCCATGGGTTGGTGAAATACCACCTCGATACTATGGACTTAATTAATGGTATTCATGGTTTAAATTATGTTGGTAAAATATTTTTATTTTTGATAGATAATGGTTGGACTATGGTAATGGTTTTAAATTTGGGCCTGTGAACCAACTTGTTGTTGTTTTTTGGTTTAGATGGTGGTGTTGTTTCCCATCTTTGCTACTCTTTTTTATCTACTATTGTTACTATGGGATCAGGGCCCTTCCCTACTTATCTTATCAAAAACAAATACATAGAATTATACAACATGCCAAATTTTTGACACTATAAGGGGAAAATTAGCATAAATTTTTTTGATTTATTTTATTAGCATAACATCAACTTTATGTTCAAAAATGAAAATTTTGATTAGATGATGTTTGTGTGGGTTGTTTAGGCCTTTGATGTTCTAAGACATTATCTTCATAAGAAAGAGGGAGGTAAGAGTAAGATTGGTAGAGCCATCTGAAGAGATAAAAAAGCAATCCCCAAAATTAAACAAAGGATCTTGAGATAATTTTGTTAGTGGTTTAGAACCCAAGAGCTCAAGGGTGCACTATTTTCCCAAGGCCACCTCTTTTGTTACTTCACTTGTACATGTTTCTCTTAGCGACGATCTACCTTGTTTAGGGTCACCTCCCACATCAAGTTTCTTTTCTTTATTCCTTGGATAGGATCCAATCCTCTCATAGGGAGGTAGATAAATGTTGAGAGAAAAAACCATTTGAGTGATTTAGTGATATCACCTTGCTCCATGAGGCCTTATCTTCCTTATGGAGAGGAGAGTTTTAAATAATCTTATCATGGGGTTTGAATATTTCAATTGGATCTTATGGAAGGGGTATTTTAAATCAAAATATAATAATTTATGATATAGAGAGACCCCGAATTCAGGAGAACTATAAGGATAACTAAAAAAGATAAAAAGAGTAACATAAGAGTGACCACCAAATGGGCGAAGGGCCAAGGTGAGGGGTGTAAACCAATGGGGAAGCCATGATTGAAGAAATAGGGTAGAGGATAAGGGGTGGAAGTAGAGGAGTAGCAAGATCCAAGGGGCCTACACCATTAGGGGGGTCTATTCAAACGTCATTAAGATTTAAAACAATAGGGTTAGAAATAGGGACTTGGGGGGTTTTACCAACATTCATCTTGTATTTTTTACTCAAATATTAAAAACTATTGTAGATATGATAAAAAATTCTTACTTTTTGATAAATAATAGGTTGAAATCAACTATCTAACCTATAATTTAGAGTTATCTTAAAAGGGAGAACAAATTTTGTTGCCACATTCACATACATTATTGCAAAAATAAGGAAATTATTTTGTAGAGTTACTTTATCAACTGAGATAAGTTTTCCGAAAGAGTTTTTGTTGCTCTATAACATGTTGTGGTTCTAAAATTCAAGAGGAAGGCCCAAAAATGGATCCAAGTAAGGGAAGTTGTCCCTATATCACTTGGAGCATCAAACCTTGACTTCCATTTGCATATGGTGGGGAGGTTTTTGAATATTTTTTTAAGGGACCAAGGGCCTCCCTTATGTATTTTGACCAAAACTTCTTAGTAGAAAATATGAGCAAGAAAAGTCCATCAACCATAGCACTGATAGAAGCACAACCCATAAATTTTTAGTGATAAGAGGTCTAGTTCTAAATGTGGTCCACATTCTATCAAAAATAAAGGAACTTTCCTACCAAATAGATTTCTATTTCGAGCATAAGCATTCAGATTTGTTCATCCCACATGTCTATATAAAGTATTTATACCATGATAGAAAGGCATGGAACATAACTTAGGTTAGAGTGTGGGTTATTCTCACTCATAACCTTTTCAAAAAAGGAAATAGGGCCTTCCATTTGAAGAAAAGGGGGTGGAGGAAAAATCATTAGGGGTATTATTAGATGGAGAGAGGGGTGGAGGGGACACCAAATTGTATCCCGAATAGGGGACCATAAAAAAAGAACTATGCAACTCAAAAACCCCACAAGCATAGAGCAAGGAAAAAGAGGTGAGAAAGAGGATAGACTAGCATGGATAGTCAAGTGAAAATTGATCAACACAGCTTTTCACCAATGTGAAGCATGTGGACTAGAGGTGCATGAAATAACTCGAGGATCAAAGAAGCATAGTAAAAACTAGACAGCAAATTTAAAATATTACTCCCACTCTCACTCCTAGTTTTCATTTCATGAACCTTATCATGTTATACATTAGGAATATTATGGTAGAAATTTATAATAAAATGAATAAAAGTAAAATATAAAAGCATAAATCTAATAATATCAGCGGAGAAATAGATAATCGTCCTTTATTTCATCAACAAAATAAAGGATACAACCTACAAACATCACTATAAATTCATCTTATCTCTATAATAGTCTCCTCCACAATAATATATTAGTAATTTAATATAAATTTGTTTAAAAAATGAACGAACAAACAAAACAAAAGACACCTTCCACAAAGAGAGATCTACAAACTAAGAATTGTTATATTCCTGTGAAATCATTGGTCTCTGAAGAATATAATTTTTGTTCTTCTTGATATGCTTTTATAATTTTGGCATGAATATCAACGTGATTCTTGTTCTTGATTACATGAGGTTTTTCTTTAGCAGGGTTATAGAACTGATCTAATTCAATGCTTTTTTATAATTTTTGGAGGTGTAAATTTTTTGGGTATATTTGTTGTGTGAAAATGACCTCACCGTTGGATTTAGAGCCATTAGAAAAAAACAATTTTACCTTTTTGTATGGCCTGATTTGGACTCCTCATGTAAGATCTCTAGGAGTTTGAAGTAGTTGTTTTTCTCCAAATCTAGAGGGTAGCTCCAATTTCAAAGAATTTTGAGCCAAAAAGAACCTCACGATTGCATTCAAGAGGATGATTCAACAAATTTTGACTATAAATTTTCCCTATTTTGATATTAGGAGCTTCTGAGGAAAAATTGTCTTGCCCCTAAGGCCATATGAATTTTGGCTATGTTTTTTTTGCCTTTGTATGGACCCTATGTATACAAATCAAAATAAATAAATAAATTCCATGAGGTATGTGTTCTCTTTTTTAAACATTTTATATAAATTTTGAAAATTAAAAGAAAAGGCAATTGAATATTTTTTAAATGAAAGGTAGGTTTTATATTAAAAGAGTGGTGCATTTATTGCCTTCTCACAAGTATGTATTGTACCTTGGTGGTAGGTCATTATTGCCCCAATGGGCTTCCTTGGATTGCCATTTGGTGGGATTTTCATAGCCACCGATAGCCTCATAAACCTGCCACCAAAGTTTTGCAGCAAGATCTCAGTGAACCACCTCTTTTCTGGCAGATGACAATTTTTTTTCTAACACTTCTTTTTTTTCTCGACAGGCAACATCTTCCATAATATTTTGACATATGTAATAATATTCCATTAACTAATCTTTCATGTAGAGTGTCTACTTTTTTTGGCACAAAGGACTATTCTAGTGAATATTCTGCTAATGTCATGTTGGCGTCAACAATATAGACATTATTAGGCCCCCTTCAAGCCCTTGTTTGGCTCTAAAGGAGATGTGTTTTCTTTTTTCCATAACTTGGGCATATGATATCATTTTTTGGTGAACAAGATATTTTCTGAAAGTTGGTTCCATCAACTTTCTAGTGGTGTGGGTATCATCACCATTTTATGTTGTTGGTGCATTATATAGATTGTTGAAGTTAGAGTTGTTGTTTTCAGTCCCGAGCTCATAATTTTTTATGTTTTTCTTTTCTATTTTTCATGATTCTAGAGGTGTTTGGATGGTCTTTGTGATCTCTTCATAGCCATCCATGTTCTCTTTCTATATTTTTCTCCATGTATACTTTATTTATTTATTTTTTCACTTTGGTGAATTACTTGGACATCTTAGCTCTTGGAAATTTTTTGTTTGTGTGGGATGACTCGTGTTTGGCTACTCTTCATGTATTTATAGTATTTTTTCCTATTTTGGGTATCATAGAAATATTTTTCATATACATTCTCTTTTGTAGATGCACTAAGATAAAATATCATTCTAGTGTACTCCTTTTGGGATTTCGTACACCTTGATGTACCTTTTGTACTTGCTCTATGAAATAAAATTCCATAGGGGGTTGATGTTTTCCTTTGGTTTACCATTGTACCTTGTCAAGTGAGTGTCCCTTCCATGATAGCTATGCATCCTAGTGATTCTTTCCTCATGCATGTGTGGCTGAGTTTTTACATCCTTTTATTTATAGGTTGTTTCTCCTACATGCACTTCTTGGTTTCACATAATTTTAGTGTACCTTCATTGGCTCTCCATTTTCAACATTATGGGGAGGTTTTTACTGTTGGTGCTAATGCTTCCTTGGTTTCACATTGCAGTGATCTATGTATCTAGTTCTTGTTCCCATGTACTAGTCAAATGTAGTGTACGTCAACTTTTGGTTACCTTACATTTCAATGAGATGGAGAACTAACCGCATGGATATTCTTTGATGCTTTTTTTTGGAGGCATCCTTCCATTTTCATTTGATTAGAGACTATTGATACCTATATTTTTAACTTGCATCTTGCATGTTGAGTAGTTTCATTGTTGTCTCTCATGTAGATTCATTTGTTGTTTGTATCTTCGAGTTCCAAATGTTTTCGTTTGCTTTCCATTTGACTCAAGTAGTGTCATTGGGGAAACTAATGAAGATTATTGTCTCTCTCTTGATCAATGTTCTTCAGACTTTTGGTACCTATATTTTTTATCTTTCATCTTGCATGTTGAGTAGCGACGCTGGGTTAACTCATGCATATTCATGTACCACTTATATCTTTGAATTCTAGATGTATTCTTGATTTTCCATCTGATTTGAGTAGTGTCACTGGGGGCACTCATGAAAATTCTTGTTATCTTGATCCAAATCATCATTTGTTTTAGAGAAATTTCTTCTTTTTAGCACTATAGAAGTCATTTTGTGGCAGAAATCTACAACTTCTTCATAATTCAATGATGTTCTACATGTTCCTCTTTTTTGGGACATTTTTTGGTTGAAAGCTTTTTTAGTCATTCATTCGCCTTTCTCTCTTTTGGAGTGGATTTTTCCCATGTGGTTTCATCCTTTTCTTTCATTTTGAGAGTTTTATTGTTTGTACATGGGCACCTCACTAGGCTTGGTTTATCAGGACCCATCATGCATTCTCCTTTTAGGGTTTTTAGCTACCCCCAAAGTTCATTTGAAGGGGGATGTTAGAATAATCATGGATTAGCTAATAATTAATTAATAATTAATCAGTTATTTGTCTAATTTATTCTCATGCACTTAAGCTAAACTTAGGAGTGATTTTCTATGTTAACTAGATAGTTATTATTAGATCATTTTGTCTCATTGCATGATATGTTGACACTTGTCATGATATAATCCATTTATCATTTAGGGTTACTCCTATATAGCACTAAATCCCGATTGTATCAACATACCTTTGGAAACCTTTGAGGAATCTTACTTTCCTTGAAGATTCTTGAGGTTCATTTTGTAGCTTTTTCTTGCTAAGGAATATAGCAATCCTTTGTTTGCAGATCTCTTGCATGAAAGGTTTCTTTGTTCATTGTTTGATCTTGTGGCTCATGTTTTTCATAATTCTAACAATTCAAGTCTCTCATAAAATAGGTTTTCATCCTAGGGAATAAAAACTCTAACATAATTTCCACTCTCACATTTGCAACCTAATGATGCATGATGTAAATTCAGAATGAAAAATATGTATTAAATGTGGCTTTAGGGGTGCTACCATAGAACCCCCTACTAAGGGGTCCATCCTCCAATAAAATATAATGGGGTACCCTCTTGAAATACCCCCATGATTAAATAGGCTCTAGAACCAATACAATCAAGCTCCATAACAAACAATATCTCACATAGAAACTTCTCTAGGAAGGTAATTAGGATCCACCATCAATATCTAACTTGAAGAATAATTAGATCAACTAGAATAAATATTACCAAGAGGATTATGCATCATCATAATTATTGTGTTCATCCAAATGGTTCTCAATATGGCTATCTAAAAATCTATTTCATCATTACATTGAATAAGAATTGTAGTGCTCAAATAAACACTAGTTCTCAAAAGAAGATTGTATTCTTCAATAGCTCAGAGCATAAAGAACATAATATGGCTAAGAGAGAGATTGTGTAATATAAAATAATATTATTTTTCAAATATGAAAGATCAATGATTGATTATACCTAAAAGTAATACAGTTTTAAAAACCATAGTGGAAAATAAATATTAACTATAGAGAAAACTTTGTAAGGAGTTGGAATACTAGTTTTCCCAAAAATATAGGGTGATACAATATTTTTTTACATTATTATTTATTAAGTAAGTAAATGTGATCACCAAGAATGCTATTACCATAGATTTAACAATGAAGAGCTTGAAATGATAATTTGTAACATATTTATGCAATGGAATCACAAGGTTATGTGCACTTAGCTCTCATTTTTGTAAAAATGGATCAATCAAAATATGAGATAGTCAATGGATCTATTCTTCGATGCACAAATCTAATTGGATAGAAAAATAAAAATTCAACTTCATTTGTTGAAATCTCTTATTATCTAGATGTGTGTAATGGTGATTATATTGAAAAAAGTATTTGTGGAAGTTATTAGATTGTGGGTGTTATGTTTTCTTATGCCATTGAAAAGGTACTAGAAGAGATGATAAATAAGCATGCAAATGGTCTAAATGTAAATTTTGATGCAATAGATTCCTTTTAAGCTTTAAATCTAAGTGTTATTATAATGATTGCTCTCTAATTATTGAACATTCCTTCTTAATCTTACATGATTTTTTTTTTTCTAGATTTATTTAATTGCACAAACAAAAACCTTTAAATATCCATAAACAGTAACAAATTGTGTACATTGCATACAGATGTACCAAGTCATGTGATAATGACAAGTCAAATAACTAAAGATTGAAGCCACACATCACATGACTCATCCAACACAAGTAAATACAGATTTTGAAATTAAAATAATAATCAAAATCTAAACTAATAATAAAAACATTGTTTAAAAATAGATACAAATGAACTTAAAATAAAATGAAGTATATAAAAATATATGAAAAATATAAACATAAAAAATTAAAGAATAAGTCAAACTTGATACAATATTCTGTCACTATATAATTGTATTAAATCATTTCATCTAAATGAACCCAAAAGCAAACAAAAATTGACATGGTATAAGATTTAACCATTACAAGAATAACAAAATCTAACATTTTGTAAATAACTAATTTAAATACGTTGATTCTAGTATCTGTACGTTTTCTCAAAATTTAAAATCATAAAAAATATCAGCAAATTTAAGGTCAAGTATACACTTCAAAACATAAATATAAAAGAAGTAAGAGATTCTCCTAACCAGTTTTAATCAAAGATTCTCCCTCATTTTGGGATTAATCTATACGTTATTTCACTTGAAATTTCGATTTCTTCAAATAAGATTAAAGCTGCCCATTATTGGACCACACGAAAATATGTGAAAAATATTAAGAGAGGAGAAAACACATAATGTAAGACTGCTATGTTAATTAAATAGTAGAGTAGGTGAGTAGCCATCGCTATTCTCTGAACGAATTATAGTGGTGGTTCATTTTCGAATAAGGTTGCAATTTCTTATCTCAGACCGGAAACAGATATTATTATTTTTCTCCATAGAAGAAGGCATTCTTGTTTTGAATAAGACCTTGTCGGTACTTAGGTGAAAAGTCATGCGTTTAATAAAATATATTGGTAAGGCAACTTTTCAGTATGGTTGGAAGCCCTACGTAATCACTCCAACCTTGAAGACATTCGAATAAACAAAGAGCAACAACTGTCCAGAAACTTTATAATATTGCAAGGCGAGTTAAAATATAGTAAGTACAGATTAACTATTCCTTGCAGAGTGCTTAAACATTTGGCTATATTAAGTATATAATTGGCTTGTGATACACCATTCAAACACATATTCCACTGTTATCCTGTCCTGCTTGCATCTTCTGCGGTTCCATTGTAATGGCTAATCGCATGATTTACGTCATGCTGGGACTTTATCTGGTGATATATTGTTACAGCCACAATGTCGTGGCAGCGGATCCCGATCCCTTACAAGATTTCTGCGTTGCTGAAAAGCAAGGCAAAGGTGAGCATATAACTTTATATAGTGGTCTGATCTGGTTTCATTATAAGCCGACTTACTAACAAATCGTTTGAACAGTTCTGGTGAATGGGTTCGCGTGCAAAGACACGAAGGCGGTTTCAGCAGACGATTTCTTCTTCGCCGGACTGGGGCAACCAGGCAACACAAAGAATGCCGTAGGATCCAACGTAACAGCGGCAAACGTTGTACAGATACCAGGCCTTAATACGTTGGGTATATCGTTGGTCCGCATCGACTACGCAGTGGATGGAATAAATCCTCCTCACACGCACCCAAGAGCAACAGAAGTGATTTTCGTATTGGAAGGTACGCTTTTTGTTGGGTTTATTGATACCAATAACAAGTTTTTCAGCAAAACGCTGGGGAAGGGAGACGTATTTGTGTTTCCAAAGGCGCTGGTGCACTTCCAGCAAAATGTGGGGAAAGAAAATGCAGTGGTCATCGCTGCACTTAGCAGCCAGCTTCCCGGAGTTCAGGTCATCGCCAATTCTCTCTTTGCGGCGAAGCCCCCCATCCCGGATTCCGTATTAAGCAAGGCTTTCCGCATCAGCCAAAAGCTTGTAGATTTGATCAAGGCAAAATTTGGTTAGAATCAAGTTTGTGGGGTCTATTAGCTAAGATAATCAAGAGACCATGTGGAAAGACCACTTGTAGCCTATCTTTGCTCTTTGGTTTTTCTGGGTCCATTTAATCTAACTGATTACTACTTATCCTTATTTTATTGTATTGAGTCTAGTAACTGTTATAATATTAAATAATTATGTCGAGAGACTTTTTACAATGATATTTACCACCTTAAATCAAGACAAGTTCTTGACATCTTCATCATTCATTTATTTATTTTTTGTAAATCTTGATATTTTTATTATTGATACCGTGTATAATAAAATAATAATGAAAAAAATCGTATAACCGCATCTATTTTGCAAATCCGTTTCATAAAGGTGAATAAAGCCATCTCGAGCATCAGGTATATTTTGGAACGAATTTGTTACTGATATGAAAACTGTTTTTAATATTAATTGTATCATGCTGTGAATAAAGGTAGGAAGGTGGAAGACGGTTAAGAGGACAAGCACTTACCCGTTCAAGAATGAAATCTCAGTTTCTTCAGACTTAGCCTAGCGATAAATTATAACTGTCATCATATTTCAGGATCATTAGGTAAAGGGAGCAACAAGAAGGAAGATGATGGCCTTCAGCAATAGGGTGCTTACAGAGGAAACTTCTGCAAACTATTTCCTGTTTTTTTTTTTTTTTGGTTCCATATGAAGTTGGTTTGAATACTAAAAACCCCTTCTTTTTTTATGTGCTTGGGCAGCGCCAAGGGTTGTGAGCCCTATTACACAGACATCTTTATTTTCTTAACTATTGTGTCGTTGTTCATTTCGTTTTCTTTTCTTTCTTCGTACTGGTTTCAACCTTTTGTGTATTGGAATTAGTTTTATTTTTATATGTACTACTATTATTTTGAAAGAAATTCTATACCTACCTACAATACAATCAAACATAATTATATTTTTAGCACCAATATAAAAGATAAGAAGATCATAAGATCTCATTTTGTAATGCAGTCCATGTTGCTTGTGTCTAAATGTTTTATGGTGGAAGTATATGCAAAAATATGGAAATATATAGACAAGCTTGAATGTAACAATATTGTTCAGGTCACATGTTATGATTGTCCCATTCTAAAATATATTAGATTCTTTAGCACATAAATATACACCCAAACGCTATTCTCCTCTCTTTACTGTTTGCCGCAAGGTACAATTAGTTACATTGCATGGAATGGGAAAATATCATGATTTACAACATTCTACACGTTTTACTTGTCAAAAACGCAATGATTCTATTAAACAAATTTATTGGTACTCTAAAAAGAAATTATAGCAATATTGTAGCTGTAGTTATATGTAAATCCAAAGGGGTATAAATCTCTGCACAATAATTAAGAGATAGTGGTGTTGCATTACTGGAAAGGAACCCTTGTTGTTAAACTTGTTTCCTTGTTTTTGACCAAACAATTTTATGTACGGTTTGAAACCGTGCAGTGTTGTCTGGCATAATCCATGGAGAGACACCCATTACACCCTTCCAAAATGAAGGCATCTGGACAAGTTGAAAAGTCACAAGAGCGTTGATGGTACTCAAATTGTTATTCTTGAAAGTTGAACAGTCACTCACTCTGTTGCTACAAGAGACTGATTTCTGCTCTTACTCCAGCAGTAGGTAGCCATGAATAGGGCTGAAATTTGAATGACATATTAACAGCCTTGTACTTGGTCATTTGTAATTGACACATTGAAAATTCTAAATGATTTGACCTCTTTATGATATACAAATTTTTGTTTTCAGAAAATTCATATTTGAATTTCCAATAGTTTTAGTTTTCAGTTTTATAATAGATTTGCAGGCATTATATTTGTTTGTATTTGATAGCATTTTAAGTTTCAATTTTTTTAACTATTATTTGACAATATGTTCAGTTTCAAAATTTTGATCATAGTTTTGTTCAGTTTATAATATTCTAGACCAGGTTCTAAGATGAGCTCATAGCAATGGTATTAGAGGACTTTCTTGGCAGTTTCGGATTTTTAGCTAACAATTATCTAGTTTAAGATGTGTTCTTTAGTTTTTAAATTGTCTAACTAACAATTATAGATTTTGGCAGTTTCGGATTTTTAGCTTTCGACATTGCACATGTTTAGATTTGATAACATTTATAGTTTTAGATTTTATGTTTATATTTCAGAGCATGTAGGGGAGAGGGGCTCATACTGGGGTAGGGTCTAATAGTGGGGATAGAAGTAGTCCTCAGTGGGCCCATAATGGAACATTTTAATTTCCAGTTGTGAAACACTTTTTATCCATAAAGTACGCAAAATGACAAATCATGTGATGCCACATCAGTGCACAAATAAAACATGACTTAGTGCACCATTATTGTTCTCACTTTTTTTTTTGGGCCATTTTGGATACCTCAACAAAAAGCATTCTAATGTGGCATCATATTTGATGATGTGGCCCTAAAACGAAATATAGAAGCACATGAGTTGCCAAATAAACTGTTGTACAGAATTGGGAATGATTTGAAATTTCCATGTAGGATTTCGAGAAACGCGAATTTAGGGTGGTCCACTATGGGCCCCTCTCCCCTACATGTACTCATATTTTTACGTACTGATATATAATGTTGGATAAGAAGAGAAAATATGAAGATCAAATGAATTTCATTGTTTAATTCTACTTTTTAGATAAAATTGATTTCATCATTTAATTATACTTTTGTATAGCAGTAAGTTAAGGCACATACACTAATGTAGTAGAAAGGAGTGTGGATATTAATTAAAATTCAGAATTGAACATAAATTGAGTGTTTCGTTAGAGCTCTTCTACACAACCCAACTCAAACTGGGTGTTAGCCCCAGACCAATCCCCATACTGAAATAACTAAGGTTCCTTTAATTTGACATGTCCTCCTTAGATGCATTTTGAGTTGGGCTTGCTATGCATCATTTATGCCTAGCACTACTTGATAAACATTTTTAAAAAAGCATTGTTAATTTTTATTTATTTTTGAAATCTAAAATAAAACACTAGAAATAGGAGTTGTGTTGTAGCTACATCCATTACTCTGCAAGGCTGGAGCAACATCTACATAAGACAACTATTACATGGAGAAATATAATGATGTACAAAAGCATTGTAAGATTGAACTTTGGGCCACTTTAGTGAACACTATAGGAAACTACAAGGAACTTCAAATCTCATCCACACAATATGGACTACCAAGAAAATTAATCATAATTTGAATCTTTCAAGAGAGAATTTATACATAAATTCTTCGTTGTTGAATTAGGTGCATAAGTTCTTGTGAAGGTTGTGGTAATCAAAAGTGGCATTGTAACTTATTCATCTTTAAAAGTACACTTTCAATTATGCTTTGATGGATGTCTATACCTTAAAAAAATTTAAGCCCTTTTAGTAGAACAATGTTGAACAGATCCTGTAATGTTGGAATTCCATAATACCACATTTCTTACAAGCATTTTGTCAAACTCTTCACATGCCTTGTCTATTCATATACATTTTTCGTGTTTGCATATTTATGGGAACACATATTAATACATTTGAGTAAAATCACCCTTTTGTTATGCTTTGATGGGTGTCCATATTGTTTTCCAAACCTCCCATTTTTTCATAGGTTGCATTGAATACAACATTGGGGACTGTGAGCCCCTGAGACAATTGTTCTTTCAAAATTTTAATAGTGTGACATGTCCAATGGTGGGGTTAGCAGGAAAGTATTGAAGTGCTTGCAATTAATCTCTTTCCTTCAACTCTATATCTATGTGGCCATAGGCCATTGAGTGGATTTGGTTTGAAATACCCCTCTGTCAGGAAAAAATGAAGTTAATGTCAATGAGCCTTGACATGTCAAGGTAAGTGGCCATAGGAATTCTCCATTACATTGTCATATAAGAATCCTTGAAATTGTTATTTTTCACTAAGCTTAATTACATGTATTTTAGGATGATCATAAACAAACAAGTTTCCACCTTGAAAAGTTCACATTTTCACACATACTTATAGCTTGTGGCAAATGAGAGCTTTGGAATAGGATATGGAAAGGGTCAAGGGATTTTGTTTGATATTGCAGTTGCAATTGTCTTGGTAGACATGTATGATACATGTGAAAGCATGCGGATAATTTGAAACAATGCTTCAATGTGGTCTCATGGAATGTCATGATAGCAAGATTACAAATTGAATTTGTTAAACAAGATTTAGAAATTTTCAAGAAAATGGAATTGACTATTGTAAAGCCAATTCCAAATAGGGTATGGATATCTATAAAAGCTTAAATGATATAGAAATTTTCTTAGACGATATAGTTGTAACTATACTATTAGAAATGTATGTAAAATGTGGAAACATAGACAAAGCACATGAACTATTTGAATGAATGCCTCAAAGCAATGTGGTCTCATGGACTACAATAAGTTCATAATTGAATGCCTCAAAGAAATGAGATCTCATGACTTCAATAATTGCATGATCTCTACAAAATGGATTTGTTGAAAAGGCTTTAAATTTTTTCAAGCAAACATAATTATTAGGTGTACAAACGTAGAAAGAATAATGACATGGAAAATAGAAGAAGTGATTGGTTCATCAATTGGATCATTGTTTGAGGGATTCAACATACATACTATCGTTGCTTAGAAGATTGTATCATTCCTTGGCTGGTCACAACTAATATTCATCATCAAAGAGATTTGGTGGCAATTGTGGAGGGGGTTTTAGGTGGAATTCACCTCTTTGTGAAGCCACATCAGCTAATTGTTTGTCTATGGCCCTCAACAAGGGGGCACAGTTGTTGTGAAGGTCTATATGAAAGCTAAATTTCCTAAGCACTATGTCCTTACATCATTCTAGGGCTATCACTCATTAATTTAGTGGTGAATTTCTTATTTATATCATGGTTTTTCTGCTAAAGGAGCTGGTGACAAATAGATAGAGGTAGAGATGAATATAGAATGAGAGAGGAAGAGGGAGAAAAATAGATAGAAATTGTAGTGACAAAAAAAGTATGCCTTTTCCTTGCTTGATTTGGGAATAATTAATGATAAATTGGACTTAATGTCACCTTGATCTAGTGTTGTGAGGTGTTCTAGAAACCCACACTAGGTCTTGGGCCCTTTTTAAACTAAATCAACTTAACTCTACCTTAATTTAATGTTGTAAAATGTATTTATTTACACTTTCACATAAAATTTAGGGGTCTCGTAAAATAAAGTGGACCTAATCTAGTTTTGTAATGATTCCTACACGTTCACATTGGGTTTAGGGCCCTTCTAGGCTTAGTAGACCCAATTTTTCCTTAATTTAGTGTTGTAAAGTGTATTTTTTACACTTCACATTGGATTTTGGGCCCTTCTACATTTATAACCTGAATATCATCATTCATAGGCCCCTATGACCCCATATTGTGCATCCAAAGGCATATTCTAATAAAAAAACACAATAAGATCAACATATAAGCTTAATTTCTTAACTCCTCGACATTCTAGCTGGCAAAATAGCCCATGTGGGACCCATTTGCCACTTTGGGCGAGTGATTCCCATTGAGGTGGGACTCATTCACCTAGCTTGGTGAATGAGTCCCATTGAGGTGGGACTCATTCACCCAGCTTGGCGAATGAGTCCCATTTGGGCTATTTTTGAGGTTTGAGTGGGAAAAACTAGGTTTTTAATTCAAATTTCTTCCATGTCGGCCTTTGGGATCAAATTAACATTAATTTGAGCGGATTACCTATATAAAAAAGTTTTAAAATCCTCATTTCATAATAAGGAACATAATACTTTCATGTCATCAATTCAAGCATTCAAGAGTTAAGCATTCCAAGTCTTCACAAGGCCATCAAGATAGCTTCCAAGATCATTCAAGGGAAGATTCTTCATCAATTGTTGCAGCAATTCAAGATCCATCATCATGGAAAGGTTCTAATCACATTATTTCATGTTCATGCTTCATTATCTTATTTCATCATTTGGTTTAATTACCTAAAAGGGGTTTGACCAAGGCAAACCCCTATTCCCTAACAATCAACACTTTTACTTTCTTTCCTTGTGTAATTGTAGAACTAGGTGCTTTGGAGACTTGAAGATCATTGAATATTAGGTTCTAAGTTTTTTGGAGTTGTCTCCCCTGTTGCAAAGTCATAATTTCCACTAAAAGGTCATCTATAGCCCCAAAATTAGATTTTCAGATACTAAAACTTGGAGAAGTGGATTGAGAAAACTGAGATGTGCAGATAAGAACTTTGAAGTTCTAAAAAATCCAAACTAGATTCATTCACCACAAGTGTAGAATGAGTCCCACTATAGGTCTTTTTTAGATATTTTTGTAGATTTGGATACACATTTTCCCAAAACTTGTTCTGGTGAAGTTTCCTAGAACTGGACTGATTCACCTAGAATGGCGAATGAGTCCCAGTAAATCAAAAGCTTAGGATTTTCATAATTTCAGAGCTTTTTCTATTCTTCATCAAGTTTCCAAGTGCACACTTTTAGTTTTAAAGTTTTTTGTTCTGCTTTGTTTGCATTTCCAAGTCACTTTGTGAAGCATTGCATCAAACTAGGTTTTGCATTTCATCTTGCATGCCATTGTCTTTTCCAAGCTCTAGCTTGGTGGTGAACCCCTCTTGTAATTTGAATTCTTACCCTAAGACAGTACCTTAGCAGATCTCTTGCCTCTATTCCACTCTTGGGGTGAGACCTCTAGGGAATCCTTGAATGTTAGTTGGAGAAAAGTGATGTTCTATGTCGTAAACCATAAAGAATCCATTTTTATC
>VDFB02086081.1:25131605-25165704 GCA_007258455.2 Sequoia sempervirens
CCATCATCAAATCCGAATAACTCACAAGTCGGCCAGCACAATCGGTTTGTGTTTGATAGCTGAAGTTTCTTCTGAGACACCATCGTAGCTCTCTCTGCATTTTCAGATTTTTTTCATTGTTACAGCTCGACTGTGGGAATTAATCATTTGTACCTCATAGTTGGCGTGAGTTGGCATTTAAGCCGATGCTTGGAACATTAAAATGATACCTATTTAAAAAAATTCTTCCATCTAGATGGATTGTAACATTCTTGGTGGTGGCTGCATCAATTGGAACCATGACGTTGTATATAGGAATAAGAAGAACATCTTTTATCGTATTGCCAAATTCTTAGTTCAAAGTAGTTTGTTATATTAGTTATGCATTTCATTTGACACTTTGCTTTAGACGCCGTAAATGATCTCTTAATTTGTTGTAGTTTACATCAATTGATACTTAACCGCTGCTTAGATTAGATGTTGGAAACAAACATATTGGTATGGTATAGTTATCCATTGTGTTGAGATTATCCTGCAAAATTGGAGTAGAATTCTTTCTTAGAAATGTTAATTCTAGAGTAAACTCCAGTTTGTTTCTTCTGTCTTACGCATGTATTGTTATCTCCGACTTTTAACCATGCGTTGCTATTCTCTATACATAGCTTTACCCGTGTATGCAGTTTCGAACCGTGTGCTAAAACAATGCGAATCTCCTATAGTTATGCAGGGTAGTTAGCTTCAGTTCATTGGACCTTTATTCGAACGGTAATCGGCCTTTGTATGAGTTTTACATGTCAGTGCGTTTAAGTTTTAAAAAGAAGAAGAGGTTGGTCATAGTTTTGGAAAGCTTCACTTTATAATACAACCTTTAAAATAAAGTAAACTAAATTAAGCTCTTTTAAGTCTTTGAAACGGAAGAAAGTCAACGTAGAAATATTTAAGTTAAGGTTATCCCTTATATAAAGTAAAGGGAGTATATTCTCATGTTCTTTACAAGGAATCTTTAAAACTAAATTAAGTGAGTATGAATAGGTTTCCTTATATTATCTCCTTAATTTATAGGGAAAAAAGGAAATAATATTGTATGTATGTAGATATAATATAATTATTTCCATATAATTCCTTTCAAGCTTATAATTCTTTTCAAATTACTTTTAGGATAAATAACTTTTAAGGTAAATTACATATGAAAATAAGTAAACAAGCAAATAAATAATAGTTAATTATAAATAAATTGATATATGTGTGTAAAGCAAAGGAGATCTACCTTCTTAGTATTTTTATTTAATTGTGTAAATCAAGAAATATCCTTCCTTGAAAAAGATTGATAAAGCGTGAAAGATAAATGAAGTTAATGTTGAGTATAAGAATTACCTTTGAATTTGATGATTACTTGTTAATCATTAAACGAATGTCTCATAATCCCACCTTGCGTCCATGTTCCCTTAAGATATTGAGTGGTTGTGAAAACAAAATTTTATTTTTATACTATAAGATATTTGTGTATTGATGAGAAAAAAAAGTAAGATAGTTGTGTATGGAAGAAATGGCGCATTATGCAAATAAAAGCTTAAATTACTTGGAATGAAAGATTATCTTTGTAATAGATGATTAGTTAGTAAATATGTGGTGATTACCCTAGAAATCTATTATAAAGTCCATGTGCAATTATTGCTTGAGTTGTTTATATAACGTTCATGAATGATTGATTGTTTTGAGGAGGAGTTGTGAGTTTTGTTCAAATAGTTAAGTCATCTTGTGAAAGTTTATTAAGAGTCTTCAAGAGGCTAGGGGAAACTCTTTTCTTATTGAGATTATGGTAAATCTTGGAGATAATTCGTTTTGCTTTGAGCATGTATGTGATGCCCATTTTCCACGCACAATATATTCATCTTGTGATTGGAGTTTTGAACTTGTGAGTGAGAAGGGATTATTCCTTGCCATGTGATTTTGTGTTATGAGTTTTTTTGTGTCTATGCAAGTGACTTGCTCTTTTGAATTCTTGGGGTCTCCTAGTTGTCTATAGGGGAGTGGCTCTCAATGGGGTTTTGACACCCAAACTGGCAGGTCCAGGGTAACCCATTATGATTTTAATCAAGTGATAATCTAATTAATTAATTAGGGGGTTTAGGTAGATCTCACATTAAATAAAGATAATGGATGCCTCTCTCATATCTCAAGTGCTTGTTTAGGATTGAGGTGAGATTGGAAGGCCTGGAATGGCAAGGTCAACTGCTTGGACTAACTGGAAGGTATGTTGATCCCACATAGCATGCATGGGGGTCCAACGACCAGTAGAGGTGGCCAGGTAGTGCGGTATCCTAGGAAGGTTACGCCAGGGTAACCCATGGAAACCTATGTGATGAGACTCCTCCTATAGCAACCTAGTATTCCCTTGTTTCTTTTCTCCCTTGGATGATTGTGTGCCTCTGGAAGTGGGGTTACTATCATATGTTATTGCACCATGTTTGTTCATTGGAGTTATGTTAGTCTTGTGTCATTGTCTATCTCTTGAATTTTATGGCGGGACCTTAATGTTATCTTCTAGCATGGGGGGTGTACCTTAGGGTTCCACATGGTTGGGAGGAATGTTCTATGCACTCCATTGGGTTCCCTCATTTGTTTGTGTTCATGGTGAATGCTCCTGGATTTAAAGACTTCAACATAGTCCCAGATCATGTGGAGTATCCTCATGTAATTTGTATTGTTCTGCAGTTTAATTGTATCATGTATTATTCTCCTGATGTACTCTCCTCACTTTTTTATTAGGAGGCAGAGTCATCTTTATGTATAAGTGTAATGATGTGAATTCTGTTATGCGATAAAATATGTATTTGACATTATTGTGCATGTTTTTGATTAGGTAAGCAACATTTTTAGGGTGTTGTACCCTTCATAGAGCCACAAGGGCTAGTAGAGTTCAAGATAAAAATAAAATTAAAAAAAAGCCAAAAAATAGACATCATGACCAAATAGCAGATGGACGAACAACAGACCAACAGCTGACTAACTGGCCCCTTTCCAGTTCTTAGATAGGAGATTGACAACATCATCTTCGACTCACTCCTGGTGATGTTAAGTATTTTTCATGTCCATCTCATCCTTCATCACCACCGACAGGGTACTGGTCACACATTGGACCAACTTAACCGTGAAGTGGGTCAACCCACAATTTTTTTTGTCAAGTTTTTCTAATCTTTCCTTTAGCATAGAGAGATCCTCCCCTCCAACTACAGCCTTGTCGGTATTAGTATGCTCAACCTCCAGTGGTTTTGAAGACTGAGAGGCTAAAACCTCCTTCTGAACTTTTCCAAGGTCAGGAATAGAGCAAGGACCTCTAGCATGCTCCTCCTCCCCACCCTTAGAATCCTCTTCAATCCTTGTATCTTTGTTGTCTAGCTGCTCCTCTTCCATGTCCATATATTTGACCTACACCTTTTTCTTGTTCTTGGCCAACCTACCAGAGCGTCGAATGATGGCATGACAACCAATAACCACCATCTTTGCAACCACTGTATCCCCCACAGAGTCCTTTCTCACCACATTTTTTTCCTTTTCTCGAAGGCTCCTTCATTTCCTATTTTCCTTTATTTCTTTGGGTAGGCTTGTTGGTAGTCTTGGCGGGGATTGCTTTGAGTTCACAAAGACTATCTGCTGCACTAGTCTTGGCCACTCCCTCATTCCCTTTAATATTTTTTAGCAGTGGGTTTGGATTTATATGTGTCAGTAGGAACCAAATGGTTTTTCCTAACAAGGCCTTTAGATTCAGCTGGAGATAAATTGGTAATAGTGGATGGCTCAATTTCTTCAATGCAAACAACCGATATGGGTTTTGGCAGACAAAAGGCAAGGTGAAAATGGTATAGCCTCAAAATGAGGCTAATTTAATTGAATGAAATGAATCATTAAATCTCTATGTACACATGTTATGGTTGTATCTCATGGATTACTTGATTATATGAAATGGTTAGATGTGATTTCTAGTTGATGTTATGTTTTAATTAATACAATATCTTATAGTTCTTGTACATTAGATGATGGGTATAATGTAGCACACTGTGAACCTTAGAGGACAAAGGATTAATTGAGTTAATGTTTCTTTTGCAATGGTGTGTTAAATGCACTTTGTTTTCAAAAAAAAAATGTTTTGTGTTTTGTTGTTAGTGTGTTGTCCTCTAGGGTTCGTTGCAGGGGTGTTACATATTCTAAATTGTTTTTACTCAAAATGTGATATTTGAAATAAATAAAATATCATAAAAGAACTAATTAAAATATTTTAAAAATTATATTATCAAAATTATAACTCTAAGCTCTATGAAAGGTAACTTTCAAAATTTCACTAAAATAGCCTTAGTAGAAGAAACATAAGTTGAAATTCACTTTTTGATGAATTTGGTGTAAAAGAGAGTTGTGGATACCACATAGACAATTTTAGCTAAAAAGGTTTTGATTTAAATTATCTCAATTGAAACTATATTAATTGATATATTAATTAATTGATAATGTTTATATATCAATTTTAAAAAATGGATAAAAAAAGTTTCAATCAAAATTGCTTTTCTATGTTGCCACCATGTAGTATTGGTCAAAACCATTTTGATTGAAACCTTTTCAAGTGAAAAGGTTTAACCCAAACTTATTTATTTAGCCTAAAGTGTGACATAGTTGTAAAAATTCATTCAAAATTTAGCTATAATAAAACTTGTAAAAATAACAAGACTTTGGATGTAGTTCTCTTATATGGATGCATAGAACTACTATTATAGATTTGTATGGAGAGGCAAGAGAAAATATATTTAATAAGAAGAAATCAAAAGACCTATTCAAATATTTTTGGAAAATATTAATTAGACTAATTCCATAATTAGAGAGGATAATTAAGAATTTAATATACTAGGCATGTTTAAAAGTGCAGTTCTAAGATTGAATTTAGTGCAAGAATGACACATGTAAGAAAATTGATTTTACTAATACAAAATCACCAAGGTTGGTCCATAAATATTAGAGAAATCACAAAATTGATGAGGTAATATAGTTCAAAAAAGAGTTATCTTGTTAATAGTAAGTAAAAAGTATATATTTTAAAGATGAAAAAGAATAAATTCTTAGCTTAATACCCATACTTTTTTTTCCTTCATATGTCTATTATTGGAATTTTATTTTCAACTATTTATTATGGGATGCATAGGTCATGATTATATTTTCAATATAAAAAATTCATGTGATTGTTGTTCATACATGTTATGTCCTCTATAATACTAGTTGTAGATGATTTATAGGAGATGTGATGATTTGATATTATGTTGAAATAGTGTAAACATTAATGTCATGGGTTTAGAGTGATCACATGGTTAGAGATGGTGTTCCTTTGCATGTTAGTTGTTGGTATTACTTGTCCTAAGATGTGTGTGGGGTTCTATGACAAGATCCTTTATGTTAGTATAATAATAATATAATAAACGAGTGAATATTTCTAAAAATAATTAGTCATTCTCTTTAAATAATAAAAGAGTGTATCTTTTTATGTTAGTATAACAACATTGTTAGATAGCAAATATATATATATACATATATATATATATAAGAGCATATATAGTTAGTTATGCTAAAGAAAGAGCATATATATATATATATATATATATATATATATATATATATATATATATATATATATATATATATATATATTTCAATTTTTATTCTATTTATTCTCATTTTATATTTTATGGTATATAATTACATTAAGTGGAGAATCATTTAATAAGCTAAAAAGGTGGACCTCCCCTAAACATTTTCATTTTAAAAAATGCATTACCATTTCATATGTGTAGTGTATGCACCATTTTCTTATTGTACAGTTTGAGTTGGAAGAAAAGTATTGTTAAATTAAACATAAGAAGTAGGATATATGTGGGGATAGTCATCCTATTTTGTAATTATTATTAATTCTTTCCATAGAAATATAGAAAGGGCTTAGACTTTAAACAATGATTAATCCATATTCTTATAGCCAAATACAATTTAGTTTTTTTTATCTATTTTAATGCTTATGTTCAATTAGGAAAAGTACATATATTTTTAGGGCTAAAATGTATTAAAAATGTTTTATTGTGATTCTATTGGGCTTGAATTTGGCTCGACAAATTTTCAATTAGAATACATGGGTTACAAAGCAAGAGAAGGCATAGATAAACAAGTTGATAGTCCCTGCATGCAAAGGAGATGTAAGCTTGGGATTGCTCACCATCTATATGAATGACATCACCTACACATCATTAGTCATTGTGGGAATTCAAGCCTTATAGGAGAAATGCCTCAATTTACCCTAATATCCTATAATTTCCTTAGATGAACATATTTCTCTATCACATTTTGCCATCATTAGGTATTTTTGCAATCATTTATTATCTAAAAACTCCCATAGTTATGCCCAGTTGCTAATACTTATCACTTGCTGTGGAGATTCAACCTTGATGCAAGAGAGTTCCTACAACTCTCAACAAACTTCAAGCACACAATAAACCATTCTAAAATTGAATTAAATCAATACCAAAAATCAACAACAAACATGAAAATTTGTATTGCTCAAAGTCTCCTACAACTCATGAAAATATGATAAAATTCAAAATTCAAAATATGTAACCCTCTAGACTAATGAAGAACATTAAAAATAAGAATCACAAGTTTGTTATAGGAAACAAGATCACTCACAAGTCAGTTTTCATCAATCTCCCTTCTTCTTGCAACTTCATTCAACATCTTCCTACAACTTTCATCTTAAAATAAATACTAGAATGAACCAGTGATCTCCCAAGATTAATTGTTGTTGATTAACACTTGAAACATGCCTCCACCATGTCTACAACCACTGCCCAAGAAAATCTATGCTTGACCTCTCCAACTCCAAATTTTAGAAAATGAAGTCAAAATAATATTTTCAAAACCACCTCTTCAACAACCACTAACTCCACCAAGCTTGTAACTCCTCCTCCATTCCCAATCTAGAAAAATTAAATAAAATTCATAAAATAAAAATATCTAAATCTCTAATGCATGTGTAATCTCCCAGAAAGAATGTCCTTCACTATTTGGCACATTGATTCTCTCCCTTCACAAAAAGGATCCCATTTTCAAAAACACTCAGCCAACACAACATGGATGTCCCACTCCTTCCTATATCTGATTAAGAAAATTCCCAAATGGGAGGGATAGAGGTGTTGAAAAACAAGGTGAAGAAAGCTTGCAATATGAAATTAAATGTGTGAATGCAAATCTGAAATATGTAGATTAACCTTAGCCTTAGTGTGAAGAAAGAATGAGAGAGAGAGATAGAACAATATAACACATGCAACAACAATTTACGTGGAGAAACCCCGAAGGGAAAAAACTCCACCACCAAAAGAGAGGCAAGTATATTACTGATAATATTCAATATTACATGCAGCAATAGACTTCTCTTATCATTCCCTGTAAATCCAGTAGCACCCTATTACCCTGCAAAACTGAATTCTAATAACACTAGCTCAAGGCCCCAATTTATAGAGATTTGTGAGGATGAAAACCACCATGGTTTCACCAAACAATAGGCAGCAATACCACCTAGAAAAACCCATGCCTCCCTCCTTGAAATGGTCAAAAATACCAAAAATAGCCTCTTACAGATGCTCTTACAGGTGTCATAAGGCATCTTTTATGCATGGGCACCTGGGGTCTAAAAATAGCATATTCTGTCATAGGGAATCTGTCATACTATCATAGCATCTTATGACAACTTGCATGCATGTCATAGATGCTCTTACAACACCCTATTTTGACCCACAACCTTATTTTAGAAGATTCCAAGGTGGGACGCCTAGCTAATTTGTCCTTTTCCATAAGGATAAATGGTAACAGTAACACTGCATTTACATAGTCTCTTTCACCACTGTTGGTCAAACAGTTTCACCTCTTATGGGTAAATGTACAAAACACTTTAGGAGAATAATAAATAAAGGATTTACAAGGTTGATGACACCTAAATCCCCCAACATTCTCCCACTTGACATCATACATTGTAAATTACACCCATAGAGATACAATTACATAGAATTAGTACAATGATCAAGGCCCATGGCCTTTCTGCACCAAGAGAACTTTTCTATGGTGACTGGCTTCGTAAGAGAATCTGCAACATTATCCAAAGTGTCAACTTTTTCAATCAAGACTTGTCCATTCTCAACCATTTCTCGCACAAAGTGATACTAAACATCAACATGCTTAGTACGAGCATGATACATAGGATTTTTAGCCAAACATATGGCACTCTGACTATCACATCCGATCCTCACTATCCTGCAATCAAAACCAATACCATTACCAAGTCTCTGTAACCAAACTGCCTCCTTAGAGGCATGTGTAGCAGCCATATACTCTGCTTCAGTGGTAGACAAAGCAACTATAGGCTGCCTTTACTCATCCAACTCACCGCCCTCCAAACAAAGTAAACACATAGCCACTAGTGGACCTTCGACTATCCAAGTCACCTCCCAATCTGCATCAACAAAACCCTATATGTCCAATGACTTATCAACATTGTCAGTACCATGATAAACCAAACAGTAATCAGAAGTGCCTTGCAAATATCTGAATACCCTTTTGACAAAAGTCCAATGTTCTTTACCAGGGTTAGACATAAACCTGCTTAGAACTCCCACTGCTTGGGCTATATCTAGTCTAGTACAAACCATTGCATACATTAAACTACCGACAGCACTAGCATAAGGAACTTTAGACATTTCATCAATATCATCATCCAATTTAGGACACATGTCTAAACTCAACTTAGTACCAATAGGAAATGGAATATTTACTGGTTTACAGTCCTGCATATTAAACCTTTGCAAAATAGTGTTAACATACTTTCTTTGACTTAACCAAAGCTTTCTGTGAATCCGATCCCTAATGATTTCCATCCCAAGAATATATTTAGCAGCCTCTAAATCTTTCATATCAAATGTGCCAAAAATATGAGTTTTAAGTTCCCTAATCATTGCCTTATTGTTACCAATGAACAACATATCATCCACATATAAGACAATAATCAGTATTGATCATCAATAACTTTAAAATAAACACAGTGATCCTCATCACTTCTAACAAAACCCATATTTAGTGCAAATGCATCAAACTTTGGTACCACATCCTAGGTGACTGTTTCAAAGCATATAAAGACCTCTTTAACTTGCAAACCAATTGTTCTTTTCCTTTCACAACAAAACGTCAGGCTATTGCATATAAATTTCTTCCTCTAGATCCCCATGCAAGAAAGCAGTTTTAACATCCATTTGTTCTATTTCTAAATCATAAGCAGCAGCAATGGATAAAATGAATCTAATGGAGGTTAACTTAGCAACAGGAGAGAATATTTCACCAAAATCAACTCCCTCTCTCTGGGAGTAGCCCTTGGCCACTAATCTGGCCTTGTACCGTTCCAACTTTCTGTCTGCACCAAACTTCTTTTTATATATCCACTTACAACCAATGGCCCTTCTTCCTTTGGGAAAACTAACAAGATCCCAGGTGTCACAGTTTTTCAAAGACATCATCTCATCATGCATGGCCTGCATCCAAGACTCACATTCTTCTGAAGAGAGAGCCTCACTGAAAGATCTAGGTTCATCATCAGTACATAACAAAGCAAATTTACAATGAAAATTAGGTGGGCTATACCTGTCAACTGGATTTCGTTGTCTTGTGGATCTTCTCAAAGGTGGAGTAAGAGGTTCCTCCTCATGTTCATCCTCATTGTTTTCAACTTCTTCTGTTACAACGGATTCTTCAGAACTCTCTTCTTCTTCTCCATCTTCTTGTCCATCTCTTTGTTCTTCCACATGTGCATCTTCTTGCTTAGTTTCAAAATGCACTATTTTTGACTTTTCCTTTGGTTGCACATCTTCAGAGTTAGCTCTAAATTCCCTAAAAATAACATCTCTAGAAAATATCATCTTTCATGTTAGTGGATTCCAAAGTTTATAACCTCACCATAACCTACAAAGATGCATTTATGAGATTTGGGATCCAATTTAGACCACTTCTCTTGAGGCACATGAACAAAAGCCTCACAACCAAAGACCCTTAAATGTGAAACTAAAGGCTTTTTACCCAACCACATTTCATAAGGAGTTTTATCAACAAGAGCTTTACAAGGAGATCTATTAATTAAATAACAAGCAGTACCAATAGCCTCTGCCCAAAAGCATTTGTCTAACTTAGCACTACTTAACATGCTCCTAGCTCTTTCCATTAATGTACGGTTCATTCTTTCTGCTACCCCATTTTGTTGGGGTGTGTAAGGTGTAGTCTTTTGCCTAACAATTCCTGCATGTTTGCAAAACTCATCAAATTCCTTAGAACAATATTCACCCCCATTGTCAAATCTCAATACTTTTATCTTATAATCTGTTTGCTTTTCAACCAATGCCTTAAATTCCTTAAATTTGGTGAAAACTTCAGATTTTGAATGCATAAAATAAATCCAAGTATATCTTGAGTAATCATCAATGAAGGAAACATAATAACGAGATCTACCCAAAGAATCTGTATCCACTGGACCACACACATCCTGAATGAATAAGTTCTAACAATCCATTAGCTTTATTAGTTCCTTTAGGAAATGATGACCTGTTTTGTTTACCAAACACACAATCCTCACAGAAATCATTTTTACCAATAGAATAATCAGAAATACCGTCTACTAGTTTCTTATCAAGTATGGTCCTAAGACCTTTTTCACCAATGTGACCCAATCTATGGTGCCACAACATACATGCATTTTCAGTGCTAGTTACAAAAGAGGAGTTACAAAAAGTAGAGGCATGTAGCGTAAATAAATTCTGTATTCAAGATCTTTAGCAACCACCAAACTTCCCCTTACCATCCTGCAACCAGACTTGTCAAATGTTGCATGCATCCTAGAATCATTCAACTTGGAAACTGAAATTAAACTTTTTGTAAGTCCTAGAATATGTAAAACATCATCAAGGGTTTTAACCCTCCCATCACTAAAACACAACTTTACCTTTCCTTTACCAATAACCTTTTGTGAGCTATTATCACCCATGAAGACCTCTCCTCCATCATATTCTTTGTATGTAGAAAACCACTCCTTATGAGGAGTCATATGGAAGGAAGCACCTGAATCAATAAGCCAAACATCATTACAAACTGTGTTAGCTGAAATAATCAAAGCATCAAAATAACTATTATCAGAGGACTTTTCTGTGGAGGAATCTGCATTCTTTTTCTTGTTTCTACATTCCTTCTTCACATGTCCCCGTTTACCACAGTTCCAACACTTCACTCTGCTCTTTCCAGGGGTCTTAGATCGTCCTTTAGACTTATCCTTCTTCTTATCCCCTTTAGGCTCTTTCTCCTTGGGCCTACCTCGCACATGCAAGGCATCTTGGGAGCCACTGTGCATGGTCTTTCTCCTCATCTCCTCTGAAAGAAGTATGGGAATAATAGTATCCAACTTAGGTTCTGCACCACCACTTGTTATAGCAATAACTAAATTTTCCCAAGATTCTGGCAAAGAGCAAATCAATAAAATGCATTTATCCTCATCTTCTATTTTAACATCAATAGATGCAAGCTGACTTATAATCAAATTAAAAGCATTCAAATGTTCAGCAATAGATTCACCATCCTTCATCTTTAATGAATACAAACATCTTTTGAGATACAACTTGTTAGACAAAATCTTAGTTTGGTAGATTTCACCTATCTTCCTCCAAAGCTTGTATGATGTGTCTTCTGAAGAGACATTCAGGAGGACAGAATCTATGAGACACAACTGAATAGTCCCTCGAGCCTTCTTGTCTAACTTATTCCAATCTTTATCTGACAAGGTTGAAGTAGATGGCTTCTTTTCAACTGAAACTGGTAACCACTGATCTCTTTCCTCAAGAAGGTCCTCCACTTTCAACTTCCACATCTCGTAACCAGATCCATTGAACTTATCAATATCTAGATGAGAGGTGGAGGCCATGGTATGCAATCTTTCACAAATCTGCAAAACCCACAAAACAAAAGCTCCCACTGTAGCAAAAACCCTTCAACACTCTAAAAAAGGAAAGCGTCCCTTCCTTAACAGAACCGTTAGCTCTGATACCAAATGTTGAAAAACAAGGTGAAGAAAGCTTGCAATATGAACTTAAATGTGTGAATGCAAATCTAAAATATGTAGATTAACCTTAGCCTTAGTGTGAAGAAAGAATGAGAGAGAGAGATAGAACAATATAACACATGCAACAACAGATTTACGTGGAGAAACCCCGAAGGGAAAAGACTCCACCACCGAAAGAGAGGAAAGTATATTACTGATAATCTTCAATATTACATGCAGCAATAGACTTCTCTTATCATTCCCTGTAAATCCAGCAGCACCCTATTACCCTGCAAAACTGAATTCTAATAACACTAGCTCAAGGCCCCAATTTATAGAGATTTGTGAGGATGAAAACCACCATGGTTTCACCAAACAATAGGCAGCAATACCACCTAGAAAAACCAACGCCTCCCTCCTTCAAATGGTCAAAAATACCAAAAATAGCCTCTTACAGATGCTCTTACAGCTGTCATAAGGCATCTTTTATGCATGGGCGCCTGGGGTCTAAAAATAACATATTCTGTCATATTCATACTGTCATAGGGAATATGTCATACTGTCATAGCATCTTATGAAAACTTGCATGCATGTCATAGATGCTCTTACAACACCCTATTTTGACCCACAACCTTATTTTAGAAGATTCCAAGGTGGGACGCCTAGCTAATTTGTCCTTTTCCATAAGGATAAACGGTAACGGTAACACTGCATTTACATAGTCTCTTTCACCACTGTTGGTCAAACAGTTTCACCTCTTATGGGTAAATGTACAAAACACTTTAGGAGAATAATAAAATAAAGTATTTACAAGGTTGATGACACCTAAATCCTAACAAGAGGGAGGGAGACACCTAAGGGAGACCTTGCCAAAAAAATTGAATCAAGATACATCTATCTTGAGATGGGACCAATCCTCCTTAGGAGTCATATGTTAGAATTCCCAAAAAGAAAAATTCATATCCCATGACTAAATCATATAGTTATACATCTCCCATAATGTGTTATTCTTTCAATCAGTGACACCATTCTACTAATGTGTGTAATAAATTGTAAGATGATGCTAAATACCATGCTTAGTACAAAAATACTAGAAATATTGATTGACATACTCTCCCCAATTATCTATGGGTATCCTCCTAACAAAAATTCAATTGCTTCTCCATGAATATATTAAAGATCTTGAAGGTATCAAATACATAAATTTTGTACTTAATAAAGTACACCCATGCACATCTAGAGAAGTGATTCATGAATGTGAGAACATATTTGACCTCTAAAAAAAAAGTTAGAAATGACATGGGGTCACTATTTACTAACTCTAAAGGTGCCTTAGCATATTTGGTTCTACCTATAGGAAAATTAATCATGGTGGTGTTTACTAATGGAACAACCTTGAAAACCACCATCTATGTGAGAAATATTAGGTAGTATGTAACTAATGCTTGAGTAGTCATCTATAGATACCTATAATTAACATGACTTTAAAATAATGCCAAAACTTACTCACAAATTTGGAATATGCTATGAAAGATGAACCTGAACCAGTTGAACTATCAAAGCCATCAAATCTAGATAATTGTGATGTATAACCAACACTCCTAATAACCATAAAAATATCAAGATCATGGAGGTATAGAATAACCTCATCATGTGGTAAAAAAACAACTATTATGCATGTGCTAGAGTGATAAATTTATACATTAAATTAAGGTTGGTTGAAATATCATGAACTACAAGGACATCCTGACTACAACCACCCTAAAATGGAATAGTACTTGAGCCTAAAAGTAAAGTTTGTGTATAATCCCACATTGTAATCTATGAAGTTCCAAAATTAGAAAGGGGTGTGACAAAATTATAGGGATGTGTCATGTGATGGGAAGCTTTGGAGTCAAGTATCCAAGTAGTTGTTGAATACAAGGCTTGTGTAGAAAGAGCATTACCTTTTCTTGTATAGGGGGAAGAAGACTTAGAGGCTGAAATTAACTAATATTTTGCATGGCTTTCTCTAAATCCTCTAATATTTTCCAACATTAAGTGATTAAATGTCCCTCTTGAGTAGAAAAGTTGCAAGTTTCTCTTGATTTCTTCTCTGTCTCAGAGGAAGACAGACCAAACTTAGAATATTTATCATGCATAGAAGATGATTATGATTTATATTTTGACTTCTATTTTTTCTTGGAGGAATGCTCACTACTTGAAGAATTATATGTCTTAGGCTTCTTTTATTTCCCCTTGGATGATTGTGCTAATAATGCATGGATTTTGGAATTGGAAAGAGAGTCTAACTATTAAACTAACTTTTCCTTTTCCCATGTCAAATGATCACAAAAATAATTAGAGTAAGGCATATTAAAAGAGTTATTTAATACATCCATAGTAGAGTAAAATATTGAAGAGAAGACTTGAAATGGACCTTGAAGCTTAGAAAGTATAAAAATTGCATTCATTATCAGCTTTATGCTTCTCACAACCCTAAAAAAGTGATCTGAGTGACTTAACTTTCACCAAATAATCCTCATTGAAGGAGAAAGAATAAAGTTCTAGTGACATCAATTGTGCCTCAATCTAATGTTCTTGAAACTCATTAATACTACCAAAAATATCTTTAAATTTTTCCATCTCCTAGGATGTTAGGATAGGTGACATTTTAATTGCTATCTTAAGTTGATTTATGTGTTTCCATGTTCTTTGGAAACTATTCTAGGGGACATGAGGGACAAAATATTTATTATTTATTCTCCTATGACAAATTATAATTGCATTCATAGAGGTGGATCCATTATAGTGGCAGTTACAGAGCATCCAGAGAGAATATTCCTCTTGGGCATCTAATTTATTGGGTTGGGACCACTTGAGTGTGCATGTCCTTACATGTTATTTGCATGTTTTTCATGCTATTACATGTTTGGGTGCCTAGGTTTTCATGTCGGTGCATTTTCATGCATGTAGCCATAAGATCCATCACAGAGTTATGGAGCACTTAGGTTCAACCAATTTTAATTGGCTCTGGGTTAGGAGCCCATGTGAAGGCCATGTGATAATTTAATATTTTATTCCATGTTGATGGGTTGTCCGCTAAGGGGGGGCATAGTTTTTTCCATCTAGTATTTCTTGTTTTTTTGGGATACCATTTGTGGTATTCTCTCCCAAAAAAATCTATATAGTGGAGCCTTGAGATGGTGGTTTAGTATGAGTTCTTTGCACATTGTTAGAGTGATGACGTGTTCTCGAATTATAGAGATGATTGTTGTATTTTTGTACTTCCCTAAATATTAATACAAACATTGGATATCTTTGGGTGTGGAGTTTTTTCCTCCAAGGGTTTCTCCACGTATATCTTGGGTATGTGCAGGATCATGATGGGCCAAAATGTGGCAATATGATGTGTATGTGGCTGATGACTATTTTTTTACCCAAAATTGATGAAATGAAAAGGGTTTTTAAAGGAGATTCTCAGCTTTCCATTGATATAAATTATGCTTTATTTTTAATTTAATAAGTAATTATTATTCATTTTCTATTCAAATTATGACTAAAGTCCTGATTGATAGGCTAATTGAAAAACATCTATAGCTTTCAAACAGTATCACATTTTTTGAATCCAAAACATGTGTCACATTCTATGCTTTGCATACTATAGGTTTAAAAAAAAAAAGTTTAATTTCATAAAGTTTTGACCAAGTTAAGGTGGTCAAACATGAGTTTTTATATTTTTAAAAAATTGTAATAAAAAATTCATAATTAATTATTTACATGGAAAAAAATTACAAAAAAATATACATCACATTGGGGCATGAGTCCTCCACTTATATCTAAAATATTATAACAAAATATTATCATTTTATTGTGGTTAGGGTGCTCAGATAGACACCTACTTCTTATTTTTCCCTGAAATTTAACTACAACAACATTGAAATTTCAAATTTTTGCCAAATAGATTTATTTTCTTTTTAAACAAACCTAGTAGTTTAGAAACTATATTCAATTTTCTACAGATTCTATTCTTACATATTTTTGAAATAATATAGATAACTTATTCAAATTTTTATGTCAAGTTTCCTAACTTTGATTTTTCTAAATTTTTTGCTACTTAAGGGCCTTTTTTTTCCATGATGATCCTACACATACCCTCTTGTGTCACTTGTGTTGATGACTTGTGGTATTGTTAACTTTTCTTTCATTGTTGAAATTTTCAATCACTTAATCATTCTATGGTAATCTAGTAAACATAATTTTAGATTTACAACCACATATTTAGGTTCATATTGTTGCCAGTTATACCTTGATTTCCAACATTGGGTATCATAGCTAGCAGTTTTGTTAAGAGAGGGACACTTTAATATTTTGAGTGTTGAAGGTTTTTGGGTTATAGTGGGAGCTTTTGTGTTATGGGTTTTGTATATTTGTGAAGAAGATTTTAAACCATGGCTTCTACCTCTGATCTAGATATTGAGAAGTTCAATGGCACTAGCTACGAGATGTGTAAGTTGAATATGGAGGATATCCTTGAAGAGAGAGATAAATTGTTGATAGATTCTAATGAAAAAAAACTAGAATCAACATCTGATGAAGATTAAAATAAAATGGACAAGAAGGAATGAGGAACCATTCGGTTGTGTCTTATAGATTTTTCCTTTTGAATGTTTTGGAAGAATCTATCACATACAATTTGTGGAAGAGGATAAATGATATTTACCAAACCAAAAGTTTAACTAATAATTTGTATCTCAAAATTCGTTTGTATTCTTTGAAAATGAAGGATGGTGATTCTATCATATAAAATTTAAATTCTTTCAATATGATTATAAGTCAACTTGCATTAGTAGATGTTAAGTTAGAAGAAGAAGATAAATGTATTTTGTTTCTTTTCTCTTTACCTGAATCTTGGGAAAATATAATTGTTTCCATAAGTGGTGTTGGTATAGAGCTGAAGATGGATAGTCTCATTGCTCTACTTATTTCAAAAGAGATGAGGATAAATTCCATGAATGTAGGCTCCCACTATGCCTTACATGTGTGAGAAGGTCTAGAGAAAAAGGAGCACCTAAAGGGGAAAAGAAGAGAGACAAGTCTAAAGGACATTCTAAAGCCCCTAGGAAGAGCAAAGTAAAGTGTTGGAATTGTGGTAAGAGAGGATATGGGAAGAAGGCGTGTAGAAACAAGTAAAATATTTTGGATACTTCGCATGAAATTTTTTTAGAAGATGGTGATTTTGATGCTTTGTTTATTTCTACTAACACTGTTAGTTATGATTCTTGGCTTATTGATTCAAGTTGATCCTACCATATGACTCCTCACAAGGAGTGGTTACTTTTGTAAGGTAGGGGGACAAAGAACACCAAGGCTCGAGGTCATGGAGAGCTAAGAGTAGAAGGCTACCCTATCTTACCTCAAGCTAAGTGGGTGTTTAGGTCAAGGATAGAGAATGAAGAGCACTCTCAAGTTCTTCTATCACTCTACTAATACAAATACCTGAATGGGGCTAAATGAGCCAATTTTTGGAATTTGAACTATACCTCAAACAACTCTCTACTCGAGGATGAAAGTGTGGAACTGGGATGAAAGTGTGACACATTCATGTCTCTATAGTGTGCTAGTGTTCGTATGGCTAGAAAGTAGAAAAGTAGAGTCTTGGATATCAAAAAACCTACTTGTAGTCTAGCTAACTGAGTTTAAAAATGAACAGAACAATGAAGTACAATAAATGGCTATAGAAATGATAAAGGAGACAAAGAAAAAATAGGTGACAAAGTCTAGCTCATTGAGTGTCTAGTTTTCCATCAAGATCCACACGTAAACGTACACCTACACACACCCAAGAAGGGAAAATTGTTGGGTATGTATAGGGGTTTTCCTCAATCAAACCCTTGCTTTAGTGTTTCCACCTCCACAGACAGCCCGAAAAGCCACAAAGAAGAAAATGTGATAAAGGAAAGAAGAATAACGAATACTACAAAAGTTACAATGCTACTCTATCAAACCACTTCCACCCAAAAGAACTCAAGGCCAATTAAGGGAGAATGCAAGACAACGAGCTTGGAAAAGTCGACATGGCTATAGTGGTGATGAAGGAGATCTCACAAGACTCCAAACTTGCAGATTCTATGGTAGCACAACACGTACAAAATGAATTTGATGGAGCAACAAGCTCTTGTGTAATGCTCAATGGATTGTAGAAGATGCCATAAATTTCCAAGAAGATGAGATATATTTCTAAAGAGATCATAAGAGAATGAATGTGGAATGGATGTATTTAAAGATCAAAATTGGAGGGAAAGAGCTATTTTCAAGTCGGATGGCCGACACAGAGGCATTATGCTTCATGTCCAATCGAGAACATAATTTCCCCATGAACTCCAGAGGTAGGATTTTTTCAGGGATGGAAATGTGCCACGCAGGTGTCTATGTGTTGCACTTGTGTCCCCGATGAAAATTCCCCCACCAACACATAGGACAAATTCCCAGTGGATGGGAGGTAGGTGAGTGATGTGGAATTATCTATTTGGGTTTGATTTTTCTAAAACTGTAGGGGATGTAAAAAGGGAATTTACATGAGGGGTGAAAATTTTCTCCTATACATTTTCCCCCCACTTTAGTGAGAATGAGTGTCAATGAGTGTTTGATAAAGTAGATCAAAGAGTTAATGTACATACCTGAACCATTAAGAAATTAAACCATGATCTAGCAAACTTGAAAGCATAGGGAAGGAAAAGGACTCCACAGGTACTCTCTCCTGAGGGGGTTCAAATAAAGGACTCTGTAGATCCTTAGAACTATGAAGTTGAACAAAGTACGCTGAAGGTTTGTAGACCAATGATGGAAAAATCCAATAGGATGCAAGTGCTTCACAAGCCCTCAAACCTGCAAAGAAGGTTCCCCCTAGTTATTATCTCCTGAATGAGGCCCAATGTAAGGGGACTCCACAGAGTCAGACTAGAAAGTACCTTCATTGGTGCACCTATAAAGCAACATGTTAATCTACAAATAAAACATGTTAGAGGAAAAAAAGAAACCATGTAGGAAAACAAGCAGAAAATCACATAGACATAATTGAAGATCTTTCAAAGGGCTCCCTCAGGAACCCTTCAAAAGAAAAGGGGTCCACTCAAGGGACACGCTATTTGAAAGCACAAGAATGTTTTTCAAAAATCAATTCATAATCAAGGGATCCTTTCAAAACATGTTCACTTCATCAAGGAATTTGAAAGGAAGAAAATTCCCCCTCACAAGGGGAAGGTAGAGGCTTCTCCCACAAGACAAGTTTCTCCCTCCTTAGAGGAAAGTTCTTCAAGTTCTTTCTTTGAGAACCCATGATGAAGGGAACATGTTCCACTAGGGGTCTAAATTGAGAATGCTATTTTTGAAAAATGTTTCGAAAATATTTTTGAGAAAAGATTCGTTGGCCATAAAATGCATTTTTTGAAAATCAAAGTGACATGACGTCCTAAGGAGAGAAAAACAAGAATCAAAAAAGTGATTTTGTGGTCTGCTGGACATAGCGAGATGTCATTGTGGTAATGTTGTTTCACATGTGAGGGATAACACATGAGCACCACCACATCACAAATCAAGAAAAGAAGATAGAAAGATGAAAGAGATAAAGAAAAATAGTAACATTACAAACAAGGGACATAGGGTCGATCTGATATTTTGGGGTCAAAGCTGAGCTCATAAATATATATAATTATAATAATAGTATATTAATGAACTGTCATCATCCCCCTACTATATAAGACCATATGAATAATGCACAATAAGAAAAAATAAATAAAAAAAATTGGGTCAACATGGAAGGGAAGCCTAAGTGCCCCCAACACTTTGCATCATCCCCAATTATACATAATAGAGAAAGAATGATGACACAAATAGAGGAAGTTTGATAATCACTCATGTATCTAAGAACCTACGAGGGTGACAAAGGTCATCCAGGAACACATAACGCAAGCACAGGGGAACACAAACACACACACACACAATCTACACTACAGATAAATAAGAGGCACCCCCCTAACACTCATCAACCAAGAGGTCATCAAACTCCCAATTTAGATCATTATATGGGGAAGGAAGATTAGCTTGTAAGGGTGGAATTCCAAAGGGGGAAACCTCTGACACCCCCTCAACAAGTGCCAAGGAAGGAGACTCTTCGAGGTCTCCTTCGCTTAGTTCCTATGGGGAAAAGGTTTGCAACTTCATGAATATTGTTGAAAGGGCCGAGACCTTGTCCAAAGAATCAAGCATCCACTTAATGGGAGTTCCATGTGTTACCTCATTAGATGAGGGAGGTGATGCCCAAGATTCACTGCTAGGCTCACCGAGTACCTCAGGAGCAATGACGAACAAAAGGGATGACAAAACTTCCTCTATCACAAGGACAACACATGCTAACATAGAACCGCCTTCTGAAGAAGGTGGACCCCTCTTTCGACCCACATTAATAGTGGGGATTTCTTCCATCTTCCACTTTGTTGGAGGGTGTGGGACCCCTACAGATGAGGTAGAAGGTGCAGAGGAGGAGGAAAATACTGCAATGGACACAATCGAAGTGTTCGACATGTCCATAGGCTTTGAGAATGGTGAGATGTCTAGGGAGACATTAAAAGGGGTGGCTCAATCAAAGGAGCAATAAAAAATTGCACCTTTTTAGGGTTAGGGGTGTTTACACTCGTAGCATGAGCTAGAAGCAGCACCAAGGTTGATTGTACTAAAGTAGAGGGGATGGGAGAGGAGGACACAATAGCGGGATCTAAAACAAGGGTGGTAGACTCCCCTTACTTATTCTATAAAGTGGCTTGCTCATTGGCTAGATCCTTTTTATGATGCTTGCACTCATGTGCAAGGTAGTTCCTGCGAATTTGAGAGCTAGAGACTAGAAGCTAACATGGAATAGAAGGCTCCTACTCGACCATCAAAGTGTCCATCATGGCCATTTTCAACAGAGGGAGATACTCCTAGATGGGAGTAGGAGGGAGAGATTGAGAGATTGAAATGAAAGTGGGGGGCGTAGGCTCTAATGCCTCAATGGGGGGCCTCTTGCTATTCACTGCCTTGGGCGTAGGAGTGGTAGGAGGCCATAGAGGCTTAGACATGGAGGAATCCCCATGGGGAGCCTTCTCCTTACCATATCGAATGCGCCTAGGTATTGTGGGTAGAACGAGAATTTTAAACATTGGATTCCTAGGATTTTTCCAAGCAGACACCATCGATTCTCTATCAATTGCCTAGGAGTGGAATATGATGAAACCGTAGTAGGGAAAAAAGAAGTAACAGGTTGGACAGTGAAGGAGGAAGAAGAGGACCCTCAAGAGTGCTTTTATTCTTCCCTTCTTTGAGCTAGGGTATCATCATTGTTAGCTTTCTAGCAAGCCCTATGTGAGACAACATAGGGAGAAGGAGGGTATCTACATAGGTTTGGTACAAGAGGTCCATCCTAGGAGGAAGTTGACCAATGGGCATAGGCCAAAATTTATCTAGTGAATAGCTACCATGCGCAACCGACGGTCTATAACTGGTGTCATGGATTACATGCATTGTACCCTCATGATAAATTTCAAACACTTATGCATGATAGAGGAAACTATATTCATAGCGACCAACTAGGGGATACCCAGTTTCACCTTGAAGAGTTCATACCTTAGGATTATGTCAAAAAGAAAGTCCACTAATTTAGGTCCAACAAAGACTAAAAATGTGATGCAACCAAGAGGAGGTATGGAAAGTATGTTGTGCATACAAATGGTACTCTTAGATGCATCATACACATATTTGTACAAGAAATTGATTAGCATAATCTCCTCAATAATGACATTCACCTGACACATCGGGTCAACAAGAACACCTGTTACAGTGTTTCTGTTGATTCACACGGAGATGTATAGAGGAGATATAGCTGTCTATTATAACCCATCAGTAGTTCCTATGAGGTGAAATTTATACCAAAAAAACTACTCGCAGGTTGCACAGATGGGATGGGCAGGTGCAAAAAGGAGGCCATCACATATACTAAACAAGAATTTCACATATCCCCCAAAGGTTTCACAATTTTATGGTGACCTAATTAAGGTTTTTTTATACAATACTTATGGAACCTTTCAACTACACCAATAGGGGTCATAGGTTGGGTTGAAAGGTTAGGTTCCTCACAACAATCACACCCACAATGCTCCTAGGATATGAGGAGAGGGAATTTCAGCACTGTTGAATAGAACTAAAATGTTTCATGTTAGGTTCACCAAAATGTAAGGTAGGGGACCAGCCACACCAAGGCTCTAGGTCACGAAGAGATGAGAGTAGAAGGCTACCCTATCTTATCTCAAGCTAAGCAGGTTTTTAAGTTAAGGATAGAGAATGAAGAGCACTCTCAAGTGCTTTGTCACTCTACTAATTCAAATACTTGAATGGGGCTAAATGAGCTGATTTCTAAAATCCAAACCATACCTCAGACAACTCTTTTCCTAAGGACAATAATGCAGAATTGGGATGACAATGTGACACACTAGCATCTCTATGGTGCATTGGCATTCGTATGACCAGAAAGTGGAAAAGTATAGTCCCGACTACTAAAAATCCTACTTTCAATATAGCTAACAAAGTTTAACAAAATGAATAGAACAATGAAGTATGATAAATGCCTATAAAAATGATAAAGGAGACAAAGAAAACAAAGGTGATAAAGTCCAGCTCACTGAGTGTCTCATTCGCTAGTAAGCTCCACGCATACATTTACACCTACACACAGCCAAGAAGGGAAAATTGTGGGGGTTGTATATGGTTTTTCCTCAGTCAAATCCCCACATTGGTGTTTCCACCTCCATGGATAGCTAGGAAATCCATAGAGAAGAAAATGTGATAAAGGAAAGAAGAATATCGAACACTACAAAAGATACAATGCTACTATATCAAATAACAACAAAATAGGATAGTTAAGCAATACCACCTCCACCCAAAGGCACTCAAGGCCAATGAAGGGAGAATGCAAGACAACAAGCTTGAAAAAGTTGACATGACTGCAGTGGTGATGAAGGACGTATCACAAGACTCCAAACTCGCAACTTCTATGGTAGTACATGTATAAATTGAAGTTGATAGAGCAACAAGCATTTGTGTAATGCTCAATGGATTGTAGAAGATCACATGAATTTACAAGAAGATGATATAGATTGCTAAAGAGATCATGGAGGAATGAATGAATGTGAAATGGATGCATTTGAAAATGAAAATGGGATAGAAAGAGCCATTTTTTAGGTCAGTTGGTTGATATAGAGGAATTGCGCTTCATGCCCAATGGAGAACGTAATGTCCCTGTGGACTCCAGAGGCAGGAATTTGTTAGGGATGGTAGCACGGTGCACAAACATTCATAGGCCACTTGCATCTGTGATGAAAATTACCCCACTGACACACAGGACAAATTCCAATTGGATGGGAGGCAGGTGAGTGATGTGGAATTACCTAGTCGGGTTTGTTTTTTCTAAAGTTGGGGATGTAAAAGGAGTATTTACATGAGGGGTACAAATTCACTTGTATACAACTTCATATTCAGCTTATGATAAGTGAGAATTTTTCCTTGGTGATAACAACATAAAGAAGATTATTGGTAAGGGAAATGTAAAGATGTGTTTTAGTGATGGAAGGGTTAAAACTCTTGATTATATTTTACATATTCCAAGACTTGTGAGAAATTTACTTTTAGTACAAGCAAGTTGAATGATTTTAGAATGCATGTGGCATTTGACAAGTCTGGTTGCAAGTTGGTAAGAGGGAGTTTGGTGATAGCTAAAGGATCTCAGATTGAGAGTTTGTTTAGGTTTAATGCATTTATTTTTTGTAATTCTTCTAATGTAATTGGAATTGAAAATGCATGTATATTGTGGCACCATAAACTGGTTCACATAATTGAGAAAGGTCTTAAGACCATTTTGAGTAAAAATTTGGTTGACGGTATTTCTGATTATTTTGTTTGTAAAAATGGATTTTGTGAGCATTGTGTGTTTGGTAAACAAAATAGATCATCATTTCCTATTGGGACTAATAAAGCTAAGAGATTATTAGAGATCATTCATTCAGGTGTGTTTGGACAAGTGGATGTTGACTCTTTTGGAAAATCTTGATATTATGTTACTTTCATTGATGTTGTGTTAAGATACACTTGGATTTATTTTATGCATGCAAAATCTGAAGTTTTCACTAATTTTATGTAATTTAAAGCCTTAGTTGAGAATAAAATAGGTTATAAGATAAGTGTGTTTAGATCTAACAATAGGGGTGAACATTTTTCTAGGGAATTTGATGAGTTATGTAAGCATGCAAGTATTGTTTGACAAAATACTCCTTATACACCTCAACAAAATGGGGTAGCAAAAGGAATGAACCAAACCTTGATGGAAAGAGCTAAGGGCATGGTTAGTGGTGCTAAGCTTGATAGATGTTGTTGGGAAAAAGTTGTAAGTATTGTGTGTTATTTGGTTAGTAGATCTCCTTTTTCAGCTCTTGTTGATAAAATACCTTATGAAGTGTGGATAGGTAGAAAGACTTCTATTTCACATTGAAAGGTATTTGGTTGTGAGGATTTTTTTTATGTGCCTCAAGAGAAGCATTCAAAGTTGGATCCAAAAGCACAAAAATGCATCTTTGTTGGTTATGGTGAGAATGTAAAAATGTTATAAGCTTTGGAATCCCCTAACCCATAAATGGTTTTCTCTAGAGATGTAATTTTTAGGGATTTTAGAGCTTACTCAGGTGAAGAACAACCAAAGGAGAAAGATAAGAAAAAATGAGTGCACTTTGAGACAAAGATTGAGAAGCAGGAATATGCACATGTGGAAGTGTGACAAGGGAAAATAACTAGGAATGAAAAAAGCATAACAACAACAACAATCACAAATTGCCTAATCATGCTAAGATTCCACATATCAATAATGAAGTGCAAAGCAATAACAAAAATTCAATAATGAGAATGATATCACCCAATTCCCATGTTTTATTGACTCCTTTCCATTATTCTTCTCCACTTTTCTTTGAAAAATCTCAATGCCCTCAAATTCTGAGTGTGCAATATTAGCCTATAAGTATTTTGATAGCAAAACTTTGAAGATTCTGATTACCTGTGAATGAAATTCAACGGTCAAGATTGATTTGTGTTCAAATGGTCCATATCGAGTGTGAGGATCTGATTGAATAGTTAAGTGACTTGATCGATGAGATTTATTAGATATTTAGCAAATTTAATTGAGAGATTTATTAAATAGTTAGCCAATTTGATTTATCAGTTAAGAGGTGTAACTAAAAGAGTGTGTGAGTCAAAAGGAAGTGACAAATTAGTTAGGTGAGTGAACTGAGAGAGAGTGTTAGTTAGGAATGGAGAGACTTATGCATGAGATATTAGATTGGAAATGTAGGAGACATGTGCTCAAATAGAGGAATTAGTTATAAAATTAATTCCTTTCCTTTTGGAGGAAGTTGTGTGTACGTGATTCCAAAATCAATTAAATGACTTATTCAATTTATGGAGTCACTTTTAAATGAGAAGATAGAATTAATTAATTAAATAAATAATTATGTATTTAATTAAATGTGAGAGAATATGAATTAATTAGATGTGTAATTAAATAAATTTAGAAAACTTATTTAATTAGTAAGAAGAAGAGATTTAATTAGATCTAGGGAGAATATGATTTAATTTAAATGTGTAATTAAATAAATTTAGGAAACTTATTTAATTAGAAAGAAGAGATTTAATTAGATGTCATAATTAAATAAATTTGAGAAACTTATTTAATTAATGAAAAGAAGGGATTAGAATTAATTAGCAACGTAATTAAAGTAAATTAATGTAATTTACTTAATTAATCATTTTTATAAGAATAATGAAAATAAATTAATTAAATGTTTAAAACTATTTAATTAATTTAGAGGAAATGTGATGTTAACTTATAATTAAATGATAAAATCATTTAATCATTTTGTGGGTATCTTGAATTGATGATGAAAAATGCAGTTGTAGGCCTAAGCTATTTTTCAGTGTCTACATTTTCCCCCTCTTTGAAATAATGTCATCTCAGAATTTGTGTCAAAGAATAAAGAATAACATTCTCTAGTCGTGTCCTGGTGTGAAATAGGTAAAGGTATGCCCCCTTGGGAAAAATGACAAATTTTTGAAAATTTCAAAAAATTTTGGAAATTGTCCCAATTAAGTAATTGGATAGCCAAAAGTTTGATGGTGGTAAAATAAATCAATTTCGGTGAGGTTTAGTGAGTGAAATAGTAATTTGAAGTATCCAAATAGTGCATCCAGTACACTAGGCTTCTAAGAAAACCCTAAAAACCCTAGGTATAAATAGAAATTGGGTAAAATTGAATTCATTTTCACCCTTGGAGTTTGAAAACTTGTAATTTTGGTCTAGAGGTATCTAGAAAAATGTCTCTTGTTCCATACATTGAGCATCATGGATATCGCATCTGGACATTCCAATGGCCAGCCGATGCAGGACCCTCGGTATATACACTTAATCCAACTTTTGAAATTTGATTTTTCACACATTTTTAGGCTTGTAAAGTTTATTTTTCATATGTGTCATTTCTTGTTCACCATAAATGTGTTCATATGTAATGCATTTGTCTGCGATACGATGCATTTGTGGAAACACGTGGGGGATCATTTTCTCTTTTTGTTTAATCAACGCATTTGCATGTTTTTGCACCACATGTGTCCTATTGAGTCATATATGCTAGGGATAATGTCACATTTGTAATTATGCACCGCATTTGTGAAGTACTATAACACATTTAAATGGTGAACCACATTTGTAGAATAGTGTGATGCATATGTATTTTTGTGACACATTTGCTAAATAAAATGATGTGTTTTCCTATCAATTTTTTTGAGCTTTTGAAGTGCAAAAATGGCTTTGTATTTTGAATGATGTGCATTTATTAGCTTTGTGTTTCTAACGTAAGATATGTGTAATAAATTTGCAGGTTGTTTTGGATCCAATATACACTTGAGAGTTGAGGTTGGCTACTTAAAATTTGTGGGATTAGTTGACTAGTGCAGAGAAACGTTTGATATGGCATCTTGGACTTCACCATGTTACATTTATGCCCAGCATCCAGGAAAACCGAGGGATTCTCATTTCCCTCGCTGAACAATGACACTCAGAGATGTCGTCTTTCCATTTTCCAATAGGAGAGGCAACAACTACATTGGAGGATGTTTACAGGATACTCAGATTGTTGATCAAGGGTGAGAGGGTTCACTATGATACATAGAGGGGTTACAGTGAGATCACCCAATACCATGTGTACGACGATGTCAGACACCTTGGTATCAAGCACTATGAGATCAAATGGCATGTACTTGTAGATAGATCCAAGCGAATCAATTGTTTGTTGTGTACTCTTATTGTTGGGATTGTACTACCAGACCGTCGAGGGAATGGGTTTCCTATGGGTTAGGGTGAGATGTTAGTGGGGATGTTGGAGAAACATGTTGTGTATGCATGGGGCCCCTATGTACTGGCAATGTTCTACTTCCATTTGCATGACATAGCTTATAGGGAGGTGTAGTCCATGAGCTATGGGACTACTTTATTGATGATCTAGGCATGGGAGCACATTGTTGTTTTCAATCCACCAGTCGTACATGATCTAGATGATCGATCTTCCTATGTATTTTTGTATGATGGTACCATTATACAGACTCATTTTGGAGATACTAAATACTGGAGGCACACTATTGATACCCTTGTGCAGTTTATTTGGAGGTCATACATGGGTTGTGCATAGTGGCGGGATGAGAATTGACACTTGCCCTTCTATCATCAGACACATTATCTGATTGTGAGGATTATTACCACTGTACATATCATTAAGAGATACTTACTAGATAGAGTGCTCCAATAGTTTGGTGAGATTTAGGATGAGTCACGTGGGAAAGCTGAGTTTTCCAGAGCTTTGAGGGAAGTTCCTATATGGGGGGCCCAGTTTATTGTGGTGACAATAGAGGCAGACATTGATGCATTGTAACCAGTGTAGTGGGCATGGAGGGGTGGGCCAATGGATGATGGTACGATAGTAGCCTATGATACCTGGTGGGCATAGCATAGACCCATGTCATACATAGATCTTGATCTGCCAGTTCTTGTAGAGCGCCAAGGTACAAGCCCACGAGGTTGGTGTGGTGGCAGAGGGGGTCGTCATTGTGGTGAAGGTGGTAGAGGTGGAGGTGATGATGGTAGAGGAGGAGGTGGGAGGGTTAGTCACCGAGTTCGATGAGGTATTGAGGCTAAGGTAGAGTACTGTCACCCATTCATGAGGGTGAGGCAGAGGGAGAAGATGTAGCCATGGGGGAGGCGGGTGGAGAGGAGGAATGCATTGGTGAGGAGGCAATCAGGGAGGAGGCCGTTATAGAGGAGACCAGGGGACAAGAGGAGGAGTTGTATACCATTGATCTATTATAGGCAAGTTACTAGGATGTGGAGGATTTTCGCAAGGAGGAGATGGGAGAAGAGGAGAGAGAGCTATGAGATCGGATTGTGGAGGAGTGGGATGTAGATGAGGGGTAGAGACCACCGTGGGAGGAGGAGGCTCCTATAGATTAGCAGCTAGCTGATTTGTAGGCTCAGGTAGAGGCCTTAGAGGAGCAGGTTAGGGTTGTGTTCATGGAGAGAGATCAAATGTGGCTGGAGAGGGACAATGCATATTTGGAGAGAGATTAGGTAGTGGTGTAGAGGCAAGAGATAGAGTAGAGGTTCATGGATTTTGCTACACTTTGCACTGGATGATTTGTGGATATGGCTCAAGAGTTGGTCAGGGTTGGTGATCAAGAGTGATACTACTAGGATTTGTATGAGTAGGAGGTACCTCCTGAGAGATGAGCTCCCAGTGCTTCTCAGATAGCAACAGGCCACACAACCGAAGGTGCCACAATAGATCTTAGAGCAGTGGTGGTGTTGTAGGACCTCACAAGACAAGGCCTTATGATAGGCCCCCATCTTCACAACGATTTTCAAGATCTCCTTGTTAGTCACCTCCTCATTCTTCTCGTCAGAGTAGTGGGAGTTCAACATAGGGACATGGTTATGTATTTGTAGACACTATATTATGATTATAGAGCATGCAAGCTCCATTTTTTATATACATTTTTGATATTATACTGTGACACATTTATATATATATATATATATATATATATATATATATATATATATATATATATATATATATATATATATATATATATATATGAGATGCATTTTTGGTAGCGATTATATGATGTGTTTGCTTATGTGATGTAATGATGATTCCTTTATGATTCATGCTTATGTGATGATGATGATGTATGCTTTTTAATTATGATTGATGCACTTGATTTATGATTTAATGGATGCATATGAGTTATGATATACAGTGATCATGTTATGCATTGTGTTATGAAATGTATATGAAAATGATTTGACGTTTTGATTTACTTATGCAAAATGGATGTGGATGTAAAATGTGTTCTATGCTAATATTGTAATGAATGTAGGTGATTTTTGTGTGTCACAATACATCATCCAAATGTGATGGAAGAAGAGTGTTAGCTTGAAGATGATTTATGTTGGCGTGAAATATTGGTATGTCTTCGCTTTGCTATCATTATACTAAGCCTTTGCATTTTAATCATCATTGGGCGGTTTAGTGCAACAGACAAGAAACACCATGATATGAGATAGACCAATGGTGTGCAATGTCATGCATTTTCCAAAAAAAAAATGTCATAGACAAGGATTGTTGTGACTCATACTTAGGAACCCAATAGTTCCCATGACAAAGCACAAACAACAATCCACATAAAATGTTTCATGGAACATTATTGCTCCTCTAAATATTGTCACGAAGACATACTTGAGGTGGCTAGTGACATGATAGCTTTTAAAAGATAATAAAATCATCATGATATGTCATTTCTCCTCTAAATACTATTGTCAGGACATCATTGAGGTGGCTAGTAGCATGAAAATTTCAAAAAGATAAGACAATCAATCAAAAAAAGAAAGATATGCTCATGTAACATTATTACTCCTCTAAATCCATCATAGGACATCATCGAGGTGGCTAGTTACATGGTCATATAAAATCATTGAAAAATAAATGAAAAATTCTTATCAATACATGTGTATTAGATCTTTGTTTGTTTGCCAAGGTTGACTTGGTGATGAAAAGGTTGACTAGTCACCCTTTAGGAAGGACACATCCTAAAGAAGATTGAAATGTTGAATTTGATTATTGCCAAGGTCAGGATTCAGGAAGGACACATCTTGAATAGATGACATGACAAGGTCTCACATCAAGAAGGACACATCTTAAAGATCCGTAGTTGATAGGTAAGATTTTGACGTCAAGAAGGACACATCTTGAAGACTCTTAAATGATTGATTTTATAGATTAGATGTTGATTCAGGAAAGACGTATCCTGAATAAATTGGTTGATAGAAAAGAGTCTGATGTCAAGGACACATCTTGAAGAATCTTAAATGACTAATTTGATAGATTAGATATTGATTCAGGAAAGAGATATCCTGAATAAATTGGTTGACAGAGAAGAGTTGTACATCAAGGACACATCTAGAAGACTCTTAAATGACATATTTGATAGACTTGTTGATTTGGATTGGTTTGATTGTGCATCATTTGTGACCTTGTGTTCAAGTCGTTCATTGTATGACCATGTGATATGAACAACATGATAAAACCCTAAGAGGACTAACATCTAAGGCCTCGGTGGCTATTAAGCCTTGCCTACGTTTTACACATAGAGACCACGTAGTTTGACTAGACTTTGACTGACAAGACTGGCTGAAAATATTTGTTTTATTTGAAGATATCTGATGTGTGTGATAGTGAATGTGATGAACCCTAATGGAATGACCTAGTGTGGCATCAGGGGCTCATCGATTGATGGCCTTGCCTATGTTATACATGTAGAGACCTTGTAGTTAGACATGACCAATGACTTTGTCTTATTGACTAAGGATTGAGTCATGATTTTATTTTGACAAACCTAAAAAAACTGACCTAATGCCTCGGGGGCACATCGAAAGATGGCCTTGCCTACATGTAGTTATAATGGCAATGTAGTTCAACTATGACAAAGACTGACATGATAGACATTAACTTTGTTTTTGTAGTTTTTTTATTATTTGGATTTTGACATTTTTTGAATGATTTTGCATTTTTGACATGTTTTCTAAATGTTTTTTGTATTTTCAAGTGTGTTAGGTCCTAAATATCTATAGGTTTATTCCACCAAGAATGGGTGTTAGGTATTTTCCCCTAGTCAGGTACTATGTGGGATTGGATACTAAGAATGATTACACAGTATGCCATGAGCGTCAACTGATCTCAAGCCATAGGACTAGAAAATTCTCTCATTATGGGTGGTGCAGAATGAAGGAGGGATAGTTATATTAACATGGGTTAAGGTGAAAAGACCCTATGAAGTGATAATAGATGACAGGGAGAAGATTTTCTACACATGGTGCCTATTATCCAGGTTTTCACCATGGTACTTATCCAAAGTGCCATTAAGATGGTTTTCACTATTGGATGGATTATTTCTCTTTACTATTTTTTTTTGTATTTTCATTTTTTATTTTTTTTATTTTTTTATTTTAGGCTTTTAACTGATCTTTCTAAAGTTGTGTAAAACTTGCATGGGTATAAGCTATTTATAGGATCAGATAATGGTTCTCCCTCTAGAGTAGACAACTGATATGTGCCAAAATTGAAGGATATAAGGGCCTATCCATTTAGGCTCCAACTTACCAAGTTTTTCTTGTTCTACCTAGTTTTTAGGATTTTGCATTAGTACCAGGTCACTAATGTTAAAATGTCTGACTAGGACCCTCGTGTTGTAACTTATACAAATACGGTTATGATATGCTTGTAAGTGGGTCAGTGCTTTCTATCTTCACTCATCCAGTAATTCCTGCTCATGCAGACTAGAAATTTTGTTCTATTCATCATTGATTAACCCTTTCATGGACACTCAGAGAGAGGGGAATTTGAACTCAATAGGGAGAATAGCCTCTGAACCAAAGACTAGGTAAAATGGAGGGGCTCCAATGGGAGTATGAATGCTGGTTCGATATGCCCATAAGGTAGGGTTGAGTTGAATGTGCCAATCATGGCCAATGAAATTGATAGTTTTGTTAAGGATTTTAATGATTTTTTTATTGGATTCCTTGGCTTGACCATTGCCTTGTGGGTAGTAGGGAGTGGGAAAATGGTGTTGGACATTGAATTGTTTGTATAGTTCATGGATGTCTTGGTTTTTGAATGGATGACCATTGTCAGTGATTATGAACAATGGAATACCATAGCAGCAAATGATTTAATTAAGAATGAACTTAACAATTTGGTTTCTAGTGATGTAGGTAAGGGGGATGGCCTCTACCCATTTGGTAAAGTATTTAGTAGCGGTTATAATGAATTTGTGGCCATTTGAGGAAGTGGAGTGAATTTTTCCCATGAGGTCAAGTCCCCATTGATAAAAGGGCCAAGGAAAGGTGATGGGCCTTATTTATTGTGCTAGAGCATGAATCAAATCACCATGAACTTGACATTCTCTGCATCTTTTGACAAATCGGTATGCCTCTTGTTCCATAGTAGGCCAATGGTATCTCAACTGCATAATCATTTTGGATAAGGTAGGACCACTTGAGTGAGCCCCACAAATTCCTTGGTGTACTTCACGTAAGGTTGTTTGTGCTTCATTATTATCAAGACATCGGAGTAGGGAATTGTCAAAGGCACATTTGTACAAGGTATCCCTGATGACGACATAACGAGAGGCTTTTCAGATAAATTTCTTGCATTGGTTATTGGATAAGTTATCTTGTAAAATCTAGGAATGGAGGTAATTATAAGTATCTAGGTACCAAGGTGACTCAAGAGGAACAAGGTCATAAACCATTTTGGATTCTAAGACATTGAAAGTAAGTAACAATATTTGTTCCACTAAAAACTTGTACTATAACATGTTGCTAGGTATATCCAAGAGCGATCTGATGGTTTCCATGGTGTTTGCTACTTTTTTTTGTATGCAAGGTATCTGAGAATAGGTGGAATTGACAAATTAAAGCTTGAAGTTGTTAACCATTTTATTATATGGAGCCAATTTCTCATCCTTTGTATCATAGTCATCATTAACCTGTTTGATGACTAACTATGAATCTTCGAAGACCTGCATAATTTTGATCTTCCACTTGACCACCATACACAATCCCATTAATAAGGCCTCATACTCTACAATGTTTTTTGTACAAGGAAATGCAATTTTGAATGATTTCAGTATTGTGTCAGCTTGTGGGGTGAAGAACAATATTCCAGCACTTGATCCATGATTGGTATAGGAGCCCTCAAAGTACATCTTCCATACATCACCTATCTCAAGAGTGAAAAGTGACTCATCTAGAAAATCAGCAATGAGGGGTTGTTCTTCTTGTGTTGGCATGTCTACGAGTTGATCTGCATTTACCTGTCCCTTTATTATCATGCACTCGACATATTGGATGTTCTATTCACTAAGGACCATGACCCATTTTTCTAATCACCCTGTTAACGCTACTCTGTTGAGAAGATACTTGAGTCGATCAATTTTTGCTACCAGCTTTGTTTGGTGGTTCAACATGTAATGCCTTAATTTTTGTGTTTTAAATACCACTGCAAGGAAATTCCATTCGATATGAGTGTATTTGAGTTCATATCCCACCAAGTTCATGCTAATATTGTATATTGCTCTTTCCTTTTCCTCATGGTCATTTTGAGCAAGTAGTGCCCCCAGTGTTGTTGTGGTTGTAGATACATATAATATGAGGGGCTTCCCATCTATTGGTGGCATCAACATGGGCGATGTTAGGAGATAGTCTTTTATCTGTTGAAAGGATTCCTGGCATTTTTTGGTCCATATGAAAGGGATCCCTTTATATAA
>VDFB02086081.1:25768753-25780608 GCA_007258455.2 Sequoia sempervirens
AGGTACAACTTTGGTATAGTTAATGTATGATGAGAAGCCTAAACCTAGGCATAAATTTCTCAATATATGGTGAGAAGTTGATAGAGAGGCATGAATTTCTCGCTAAGCCACACTTTTTGGGTACAACATGTAGGAAAAACGGTTGAAGCTTGATCCACCTCATTTTATTTTTGCTTATTTTTATTTTCTTTCTTTTAGTTATTGACATTGCATGTTTATGTATCTTGATGCTGCATATCATACACCTTGTATGTGTCCATTTGTGCTTATGTTGGTTTGACGTAGAATCTTGGATCTTGGGTGCTTGACCACCTCCTTTGATCCTTGTTATCCTAGAGCATCTACATCAGTACACTGGGACCCCTCTTGATGTGTGTTGGTCTACTTTAGTGTGAGTTAGAATCAAGTTCCTCCTCTTACTAAAGTGGGGGCTAGGTGTAATAATGAAAAAAGTACTCCCTAACATGGGTTTTATTTAGTGTTGTAATGTGTAACATATTCACATTAGTTCTTGGGTCCTTGTGAACTAAATGAGCTTATTGGTGCCTTATTTAGAGTGTTTTAAAGTGTTGTAACACACTTTCATACTAATCTAGGGTGTCATTAAATAATTGGGCTTCTTTATGCCTTATTTGGCCTTATTTTGCATCCACAAGCCTTAATTAATGCATCTTTCTGAGGATAATCATGACATAAACTGTAAGGAAGCTAAGGTAGCGAAACAACTTCCTACACTAACCTTGAGAGGAGAATAATGTAAAAAAATTATAAATTTTTAACAGTTACAAAAAAAAACACAAATATCATGCATACCACAACACAATGATTTACTTGGGGAAAACCCTTTCAGGAGAAAAACCCCACAATTTAAAATCTACCCAATATAGTATTCAGAAATCAAAAGATTACAATATACTTGCAGATCAAGCTTCTCATAGGAGTATCATCACCAAAGATCAAGAGACAATATGACCACTACCAGACTCTTAGAATGCACCCCCATCTACATACAACCCAACCACCTATAACAAGCTTTTGGGAACCATCTTGTTACAAGTGTATAGTATTTGCATGATCAATCGCCACATATCAACAATAAAACATATATAATTGCAAGATTCAGACACATTTTCCCAACATAAACCAACATCCAATCATAATTCAAGTGTTTTTAGGTTGTGTAGCCTATATTTAGTGATCTAGGACTCATACGCTACCTTGGGAATGTGAGTCTCTCCTAGGTTTTTTGGTCCTAATCTTGATTTTACATCATTCTAAACATTTTTTGAAAAATGTGTCCCATAGCTAAGCCTAATTGGACTGATACGCCACTTCTGGTATATGATTCATATGTGGCCCAAAATCAAATTTAATTCAAATTCTTGGTGGGAGTTTATCCTCCTATATTTGAAGTTAGCTTGTAGTGTTGTAATTTCTGGAAATTTGGCATTAACAATTATAAATACAAGGTTATTTCACTCATTTTCACCTAAGACTTTCAAGAGAGCATTCCTAATAGCAAGTTTATGATTACAAGACTTCACAAGAGCATCAAGATAATTTACAAGAGCATTTCTAAAGCATTCAAGGGCAAAATTATTTATCAATTGTTGTAGCAATTCAAGATCTATCATCATGTCAAGGTTATCAAGCATCAAGCATGTTGTTTAGCTAGTGTTGTGATGTTGTATTCAAGATCCAAGATTAAGCATTTCCCTACACTTATTTCAAGATATAGATCTAGGTCCTTTATGGCCACTTCATGTTAGATTGCTGATCTACAAGACATCATTCAAGGTATCATTATTCATGTTTCATGTTTCATGTCCTTATGTCATTATCTCATCATTTGGTTTAATTACGTAAAAGGGGTTTGACTAAGGAAAACCCCTATTCTCTAACAATCAACAAGTTTTTCTCTCTCTACATGTGTGATTGTAGATCTAGGTTTCTTGAAGCTTGAAGATCCTTTTAAGATAGGTTGCAAGGTTGAAGAAATTCATCAAGTTGTCACAAGGTTGTCATTTACACAGAAGGTCACCTATAGGTTGCAAATCAAGGTTTTGGATCCAAAAATGAAGTGTGCAAGGAAGGGTAGAGATAGGAGAGAAGAACCAAACCTTAACCCTTTGAAAAAGCTAAGTGGGACTAATATGCTACTTGTGGTGTATGAGTCTTAGTACACAACTTTTTCCAAATTTTAGGAGATTCAAATTCACCATTGTCAGATTCCAATTTTACCATAGAAACCCTAGTCTAGGACTAAATCACCCAGATTGGCGTATGAGTCCTAGTGGGCATTAAACATCAGGTTTTTAGGGTTTTGGAGCTTGTTGTGACCCCATCCTTCTTCCAGGTGCACCTTTGTTCATTCTTAGTTTGTCATTCTACATTTCAGTTTCATTCCCTAGGTCATCTGGTTAGGTTTTGTTGGTACTTTTCATGTTACAATAATTCCTTGTCTTTCCAAGCCCTAGTTTGGTGGTGAAACCTTTTATTGTCTTTAATCACACCCTAGGACACCCTATTTCAAGATCTATCTCTCCTTCATTTCATCCCTAGTTTGAGATATCTAGGGGTCCCTTTGAATGTGATGTTATAAAAATAGGAGGGTCTCATCCCCCTTGTGTTCTATCTTCCAAAAAGGTGGAACCCTATTTCCTACACAAGAAATCTAAAGTCTTCATTTGACCTATTTGACCTAAATTATACAAGTCATTTTATCCTAAATTGAGGAAAAAATTTCATTAATCAATTGAGTCATTCTGCTTGTCAATTGCATTGCAGAATTTATTAGTGTCACTATTCTTGCACATGCATCACACAATTGCAATTGCATCGCACGCCTCATCTAATGTGTCATTGGGGTGAATTGCGGTGAGCCCCTTATCAGTTGCATCGTTTCTTAACACGTGTCATTTTTCCTTGCGCTTATGGCACTTTATGTTAGTTGCATCATTCATGGTCACATTTGTGACTCACAAATCAGATGCGACACACCATTTTAGATGCATTGCATTGCAACTGCCCCAACCCCCTAGGATCTAACAATTGTGTCACGACGAGGTGATTGCAGAGAACAACAGTCACCTATGTCATTCAAGCACGCGATTGCATCAAACCTTGTGTGATGCAATTTCCTTCTAAATTTTTCCTACCTAAAAATGCATGAAAATAAAAAAATCACAAGTGGGTTTCAAGTACATACTAGGTCGGGCACTCCCTTAGGTCGGCGGAAAGTGTGGATGCGCTAACCTCAATGTGAGGAGTGTGGAACTGATGACATCTTCTTAGCTTCTCTCTCTCAGAGCTCCTAAAATTTCTAAATTTGGAATGCACAAATGACTAATTTTCTTATTCAAGGACATATTTATAGGAAAAAAATTAGGGTTTTCACTAACCATGTGTACAGGGTGGTCTATTTGATTACTTTGAACCTAAATTTGAACCCCTAGATGACCTCAAAAATCAATTGCATTACCACCATTGAACTCCTGGCTGTCAAAATGTCTTATTGGAACAATTTTCCAAAGTTTTTTAAAATTTTCAAAATTCTCTCGAGGGAACATATATCTACCCTACTTTCACTAGGGCATGTTTTGACTGAATTTCTTTGACACAAGTGATGAATTATATTATGTCAAAGAGGGAAAAAATGCAAACATTGAAAAATGTCTTGGTTTACGAGCATCATTTTTCTTAGTCTTCTTCCCTCCATAATTAAATAATTTTAATTATTTAATTAATTCATCTCTTGACCTTTATTCTACTATGATCAATTAAATAAATTTAGTGTTGTCGCTAACACTCTTTTCTTTAATAGTTAAATAAATTATCATTTATTTAATTATTTTCCTTTCATCATTCATCTATTGTTAAATATTTATTATTTATTATTTATCTATTCATTAATCTTTCAATTCTTCTATAGCTAAATAATTATCAAAATTATTGAATTATCTCTCATTATTTCTCCCCCATTAAATAATTAATATAAATTAATTATTTAATTATTCTTCTCCATTTTTCTCTTATTTAATTAATTGGTTACACAAATCAATTAATTAAATGGCTACCTTCTTTTCTTCCACAAATATATAATTTAAATGAATTATTTATCCTCCACTTGGTAAAAGATTCCTTTCCCATGAATGAAATGATTTTATAATTTAATTTCTCCATTATCTCCCTCCACTCTCTCATTTTCAAATCTCAACCATTGATTGTCTTTGATCTCTTTTCGATCTTGACCGTTCATTTGATAGTCGTCCTTAGTGCACTACTCTGTGATGCATGTATCCTCAACCATTGATTTGAGAATGTTTCTAGAAGTTCTATCTCATCCATCTGTTTAAATGGCCTTATATAAAAGAAGGTCTTTTCCTCCATTTTTGATTTAACAATGACATATCTCCAACTTTCATGCTTATTATTTACAAGTACTTGCATACACAAACAATGAATTGAGGGAAAACTTGCAAAGTCTATATGAGGAGAGAAAAAGGAGATTATTTAACTTCAAACATGGAGAGTTTATTGTTTTGTTGCTCTCATTTCACTCTTCATATTTGATTGTTCTTCTTTGTTTGTATTGGATTTTTAGCTTAGATTAGTGCAATGGTTGAAACTTTAATCTTTGCTATTAGATTTTCCTATCTTACACATTTATCTTGAGCTTGCTTTCCCTTGAAGTCCCGAAATCACACCACGTGTCTTGTTTGTTTCATATTTAATGTTTCGCAAAGGAAAAAATTATCACGAAGACCTCAAAGTTGTTCTATTCATTCTCGTGAATCCCCAAAATTATGACACATGTCTTGGAGCCATACAAAGAAAAAAGACCTTTCTCTTCATGGAAGGGATTTCAAATTCCTATGATCATTGTCAATATTCAAAAAAATCAATGGTCCATATTCAAAATCATGAACATCTGTCAATGGTCATGCATTCAAGCATGTGAGAACATTGATGGAAGATTTGATACATATTGAAACATAGAAAAATAGGTTCACCATCAATAGGGTATCAATGATGAACCTAATTTTCATTGGGTGGATGTTTCATTCAATTATGATGGCAAAAACATGCAAATAAAAATAAAAAACTAACCCTAACTGTTATAGCAACTATGAGGGGATTTTTGAGATCTTGAAATGATGTGTACCTTGTAGAAAAATTGCTATTTTTAGGCCACAGAGGACTCATTCGCCTTTAGTGGCAAATGTTTCCTTGTTAGGGTTTCAGAAACTAACTTCTGGGTTTTATTCCTCTCAGTCTGCACTCCCAGATCCTAGATTTTCACTACTTCAGGCCTCACTAAGGACTCATTCACCTTTTGTGGCAAATGGGTCCTTTAAGGGTTTCAAAAAATTTACTTCTGGGTTCTGTGCTTCAATATCTGCACTCTCAGTTCCTAGTTTTTTAGCTCACGAAAGTTTGAAATAAATTATATAGCTTCAATTATTTGTTCTTGCACTATGAAGTTCAATCTTGCAACTTGACAACTTTGGCAATCTCGCTCTAAATGTCTTCTCCACTTGATCTTCAACTTGTAAATCTGCAAACACACATTCAAGAGAAGAAAAACTTGTTGATTGTTAGTGAATAGGGCTTTGCCTCAGTCAAATCCCTTGTAGGTAATTAAACCAAATGATGAAATAATGAAATTGAAGCATGAAACATGAAATATGTAATGATGATACCTTGGGAGATGTCTTGGCATGTAAATATGCAAACTAACATGAATTGGTCATGAAGAATGTAGATCATGATCTCAAATAGGATGTATAATAATGCTTGCAAGATGGATCTTCAATGCTACATTAATAATCTTAGCTCAACTACATGCTTGGTGCACTATGCCTTTGACATGATGATATGATCTTGAATTTTTGTAATAAAACCTTGATAATCTACCCTTGAATTCCTTTGAAAATTCTCTTGTGAACTCTTAGGATGCTCGCATAATGATTCTTAGGTGAAACTATGTGAATTAACCCCATATTTATACTAAATTTAGAGATTAACCCTGAAATTCAAATAATTCAAGCCGATATTAGATCTAGAAATGAATGTTATTAAAATCCTTCTAGAATCAAATTCAAAAAGAGGGGTCCTATCAAGGGAGGACCTATTCACCACCTGGGGTGAATGGGTCCTGGCATAATTTTTTAGGACCTTGCCTTCAGGGAGTGAAATTACATCAAAAACACATGTAGAATCTGCAAAGAAAGGGAGGTCATATAGAGGGAGGACCCATTTTCCACCTAGGGTGAAAAGGTCCTACAACCAATTTCTAGGACCTCAAATTTTCCCAATTAAATGTCATACAATTTGAATTATGGGTGTCAAGGTAGATCTTTAGAATGTGTCACAAATAAGGCTTAAATTTGAATTAAAGGGGCTAATTAACTCTAATTAACCACAATTAATTAGGAGGGCCCTAGATAAGTGTGAAAGTGTGTTACAACACTTTACAACACCTAAAAGTGGGTACAAATTAGGTACATTTTATTAAAAAGAGACCCAAGATCAAGAATGTGTTAGAACACATTACAACATTAAACCTAAGAAAAAATTAGGTTAATTCAATGGCAATTATTCCCAAAATCAAGTAAGGAAAAAGGATATTTTTTCCATTACTACACATATATACCCAAATTTCCATGTAAATTGGCTTAATTATATGTTTCCAAATCATTCAATCCATAAAGTGAAGATTTCAGAGCTAATTTATTGTGAATTTTTGGATGAACAAGGGTTTTCAATATTATTATAGGGTTTGTGTCAAATATTAAGAAGTAAGTAAATTCAAGCCCTCTTTCTACAAATTGGTTTAAGAAAAGACTATATTTTTTATTTAAGAAGTGAGTCAGGGTTTTGAAAGTAGTGAATTATTATAATTAAATTTTTTTGCTAAAACCCTAGTTTACATACCCTAGTACCTAATTACATTAGTCATGGTTGGAACTTCAAGAGGAATCAAGAGGTACATAGATGATGAGATTATGGTGCAATTACTAGAGTCTACAATGAGACCTAGGGTTGATCAAGGATCCAAAAATAATTCAAACATAATTTTAGACAAAATGATTGTTGTAGGGATGTAATAATCCATATTCATGGCTACACACTATTCAAATATTGTTACAGAAAGTGCTTTGCAGTGTTATCACTTGGATTTTGCACCCTGTTGAATATGGAATTCAACAATCCAATGTAACATGGGAATGATCTCAAAAGTATAATTACTTAAATAAGACCAAACCTCCAGAGAAAGGATAGCTTCCTATGGATATCACCTAAACTATTAATTTTATAAGGAAAAGGGTATGAAAAAGCTTGCATAAAATTGAAAAGGTAAAAAAAAAACAATGGTAAAACTGGGTGATACACCAAACTGTTAAGAGCTATGGAATACTAGGATTGTCATACACTTGGTAACTTTTGATGAAATTTGAAAATACACAATTTGTTAGTGTAAGTTTATGCATAAATATTTCATGAATAGGTCTATTCTGCATATATTCTCAAGAAGGAAAGACAGAGTTTCACAAACTAGAGGCTTCTATGCAATTTTTTGACACAATTCATAACCTGCATATTCCTACTTTTGCAAAAAAGGCATAAAATGAGACAAAGATGAGGGAGAAAGAAAATCTCATAAAGAACTTGATCAATCATCTAAAATACACAATACTTGCAAGAAACAAGAAGGTAAAAGAACTCTTCAATAATATCCAAGGTAAAAATCTATATAATTTCATACTCCAAAATGATGAGTTACAAAAGATGCTCAAAACTGTTACAAAGGACTATATCAGTCACAATCTCTAGAAAATTTTCCATAATCAGAACTAAGGCTCAAGTGAGTTACAATGTGGCTAAGTAGCCAAACTCCTAAGTTGCTCCACAAAATAAGGTTCTAGAAACCACATTTTCGTAAGCACTCACAAAGCCTAAAATGTAGCATGTAAATCTTCTCTAAAAGAGCTCATAAAAGGTTGGAAAGGTCAATTTGACCATATCCAAGATAAAAAATTAATAAATTAGCTCCTAGATGCCCTCCTTGTGTTCCCAAACTAAAAATAACCTCCCTAGATACCATCCTCATTTGTGGCATGCCATCAATGTTAATATATCTTCTCCCTCCTTATGACTCAGTCATATCACACATGTCTTTATTTTTTTCAAGCCATAAGTCAAGACTGATCCTCTCTTTTCAATGGCTTAATCAAAACAAAAGATAAGTATATCCTATTCTTCCTCCTATGCATGGCAAGCCTCTATTTTTTTTACATTTAAATGAAATACTTTAGTCAAAATGATTTATGATCTCATTAGGATTTAGTATTTTACAATTAATAAATTTGATGTAAAATAAAAGAAAGGAAAAAATAAGTCTTAAAGACTCACAACATAAAGAAGAAAGCTATAAGCTAAGATTAAATAACTTAGCTTTCCACGGGTCTAATAGTTTACCTTTTCATTTGTTTTTAAAAAAAAAACATAGACAAAAAAGTCTAAAGTCTTCTATCGGTGTTTAGGGTAGAAAACCCTAAAGAGAAAAGGAACAAAAGAAAGGAAAACTTGATAATTTAGACCCGAAGCTTCAAGAAGAAGTCACTCCACCACTAGGGTTTCTGTAGAGCCTTCTGAGAGAGACTTTTCATGGAAGATCTTCGAGTTCACAAAGGCATTTTCTGTGATTTTTTCTAAAAAACAGACTGGTAAGTATTCTTGTGCTTTCTCATTGGGGTGGGTGCATGAAGTTGGTCGCACTTTTGTGGCCAAATGGGAATTTTTTTTTGAAAATAGATAATGCGAGCGCATTATAATGCACTCGCGTTATGTGATTTTAAAAGCAAAAAAAAAAGGTGAAATCTGTATCATTTGCTTTTTACTGTTTCTTAGCTCTGCCTGCGGCCAAAAACCCTCACTTTCGCACTCACGTTCTAGGAGGAAGGATTTCTACCTATTTCATCAAGAACAGTTGGATTTTCTTTGCAAATATGGTGCCACGACGATGAAGAGATGCGGGAGGTAAGTATTGTTTGCTATTTTTTTTGAGTTTGTTAGTTTGAAATTGATTTTGTTTGTTTTAGGTTAGATTTGATTATTTTTTAAAAATTGTGAGGAAATCCTGCCAAATCCTAAAACAAGAAGAGGAGGCAAATCCTCAACGGCAAAATTCTCAACAAAATCCTCAACAAAATCAACCTTAACAACAAAATCAACCTCCCCACCATTCTCTCAACACCCTCCTGGCACTCAAGAAAATTTGAGTGAAATTGAGAACAATAGAAAACAACTTGAGGATCTTATTAGTAGGTTGAGTGATCCAAATGCACCACAGAAAGGTGCTTCTATAAAAATTCATTGAAAGATATATTAAAAGATGCAATCCTTATCAAACATTAATAGCAAGAGGGGAGGCAAACAGCCAGGGCATATTATGCAGGTAAATTATCTATAAACAAGTAAAAGATTTAAAATTACTAAAGGTGATTTGTGCTCTCTATTCACTAACCCTAAAAAAATCAAAATCTTACCCTCAATGCAAAGAGGTTTCCTATTCATTGGTGCCACCACCAAGAGATTAAGAACCGTTTTTATGAAAGATGGTATATGGTCTTTGATTACCCACCATGCAATAATTGTGAAGTCCCCCAATATTTTCTTAGGAAACTATACAGTGAGTTTGTATTGAACCAAATCCCAAATTATTTTGATATGAGGGAGTTCTAGGGGAGAGGTGGGGGGTTAGCTCAGGATAGGCCCGATGCACAGCCGGATCCTACTCAGTAAGGGAGATGACCTCTGGCTAGGCCACCTCGTGAGCAGATTGTGATGCCTGCCATTGCGAAGGAGAGTGCTGACATAGAGACATTGTAGGCGATCACAACTTTGACCGAGAGTCTCATCCATCACACTAGATCTATTGTACAGTGCCATCTAGGGGAGTCTTTAGGTGGTGTCCTTTGAACCCATGTGTGTCAATATTGTGTGGTGACTTGTTCGTATGGTCCTATCGGCACTCAGGAGGGTGCTATGCAGGATCCATATGCTACTACGTAGCCTGACCCGTATGCATCTACGAGGATGGAGAGGATGGCTAACATTTTGCATGATGCATATGGCATTGACACTCGGGTAAAATTCAACATGTTCAATGTTGAATTTAATTTATTAAATTTTGATTGTGAAATGCAAGATTTACTAATTTAGTTTTATTATTTTAATAAAATTGTAGGGTCACAGTGTAGAGACTGGATACACCAGTCATCCACCTACTTATTTTTGCAGTACATCTATCAGTGGGGTATGTAACTAGTAAACAATTATAAATTTATTACAAGTTAATAGCATTGTTTTACGAATGGTATTTTAATATGTGATTTTGGATGTTGAATAGGGTAATGTTGGAGGTTTTAAGGAAACACCTTCTAGTGCAAGTAGATTTGATCAAACGTTCACAGAGGTAATATAGAATAAAGAGAACTTAACTAATTAATTCTAAGTTTAATAGATTTGTGTAGTTTATATTCATATTGTTGGTTACGTTGCATTACACATCATTCAAACTCAAAGCATTACTTCAAATTCAATAACTAATAATAAAAAATATATAGTTTAATACTTGTACTCAAATTTTTGTTCATTAGGTCTACATACATTATAGAGTCATAAAGTGGATAAGCTAATACAACTTTTGTGATTGAATAATTTGTTGTTTTATTTTAGATGTTGGTGATAGAAACACTGCCAAACATTATGAGGGTAATGGATATTGGTGTTTCCTCTGCTATACAATCCTCGATGGCTCTGATAGGTGAGGTATGAGGCAAATTACTAGATTTCGCTTTACATTTGTTGTTATAGATGAACTAGTTCTAGTGAAAAATCAAACCATTATTGATTTGTAGTTTAATTCCTATTTGGATGGTTTATACAAGGCTTGAGAGCATACTCAACATTGAGTATACAAATATTTCCATCGAGAGTGATGATGAGATGGACGTAAGTGTTTATTTTGTTAAATATATCAATTTTTATAATGTAATTTCTATATATTAATGTCTTTACTTCTTATTGTAACAGTTAAAACTTCACTAGGAGCTAAACACTAGGAGGAGCAGTAGGAGCACTCCTTGAGCACAGCAAAAATGGGTGACAGACTTATCGCCATAGTTCCATTCCAAGGCAAGGACACCCAAAAAATCACTGAGATTCTTCTACGATATACAAGAAAAAGGTTTTGGCTCTTTCACAATGTAAATAATTATGTAACACTATTTTCTTGTTTGCCTTTCACACAAAAAAAAAATGTTCACACTTTTCAAATTGATCAATGATCAATAATGGCTGATTGTAAATGCTTGACATTTTTATGTTTGAACTTTAATTTATAATTTTGTATCATGACATTCCAGTATCACTAATATTTTAATATTTGACTATGAAAGTGGTGGTCTATTTTTGCTATGTTATTTGACTATTAATATGGTGGTGTATTTTGAACTTGATTATTACTGCAAATATGTATATATATATATTTTTTATATGTTTTTGTATTACCGAACCCAACCCCAAAAAAAAAAATTCCTGAACCGGTGAACCGGGTTCTCGAACCCGAACCCGAACCCAAAACCGAACCGGTAACTTAGTAAAAAATAGATTTTTGTAGTTTATATTCATAATGTTGATTACATTGCATTGCACATCTTTCAAACTCAAAGCATTGATTCACATTGCATAACTAATAACTAGATGCTAATAGATGACAAAATTTCAATTACAATATAGCTTTTACAAAGTCAACCTAAGCAGTTATACAATTACTTTACATTGCATAA
>VDFB02086081.1:25780708-25794481 GCA_007258455.2 Sequoia sempervirens
CATGTTTACCAAAGAATTTTATCAAACAATTCCCTTCCTTGTTGCTATGGCTAAAATACTAAAATAGGTGCTTCCAAAAAAGCTATGGATGCTTGGAAAAAATCTATCAAAGCATACTAATAATCAATAGCATACCAAAGACAAAGCTGTTTGAAAAAAGCCTCAAAGAAATGTGGTCTCAATGGTGATGGAATGCCATGACAATCCACAACAATTTACTTGTCATGGCATTCATCATGCCATTCATCACCATGAAACCACATTTCTTGAGGCATTTTTTCAAAGAGTTCACTGCCTTGTCTATGCTAACACATTTTTCATACATGTCTATCAAAGCATTTTATCAAATAGTTCATTGCCTTGCTGCTATGGCTAAAAGCCTAAAATAGGTGCTTTTGAACAATCTATGGATGCTTGGAAAAAATCTATCAAAACATAATAGTAAGCAACAAGATGATGCAATACAAAGATTTCCAAACCACTCAACAACTTAGGGGACTCTTGTCCCAAACTCATCTTGGAGAAGATCAAACAAAATTTCAACATTTCATCAGAAATCTACTTTTCATCCACTCAAATTCTCTTATCATTCATCATTCATCCTTCCACAAATATGTATTCCAATTGACTCATTCAAAGAAAAAAACCATTTTGGAAAACTTTGATTCAATCAATTAGATCAACATGCATTTCAAAAACACCATTTTCAACAAGGCACTCTTCCATTCAATCAATTCATTCAACTTGTCCCAAATAGTCAATCCATCATTACAATTGGATTTCAGACTTTTAGCAGACCATCAAGCACTATGAACATCATTATTACAACTGATACAAATCAGGAACTTGCTCTCTTAACTTTGTTCTGACTGAACTTACAATTTCATGTATTATTTTACACCAAGTCTCCTCACTGTCCAACTGTCAAAACAACATATCTCACTTCTAAACCCTATCCAAGACTCCATACATCCATGACACCATCACTTAGACAACATTATCCCAAAATCAACTCATTGATCACGATTAGGTCAGACTTCTATTCTCTTAGTAGTCAAGGCACTGCTTCTCAATGAGACATTCATGCCCTAAATCGGGTAAACCAAACACATAGTTTAAAAACCCAAGATCCAAAACACTTTTAGAGACCTCTTAATGCCCATGTCCTCATATCAAAAACTTAGAATAACTTATATTGAAGAAATAAGTAGTTTTTAGTCTGAATGCTATAAAAAAGGCTACTAAAATAGGCCTGATTTTCAAAGAGGACCCCCTTCAAACATTCCCAAAACACTTAAAACCTCAAAAAATTCATTATAAATAACACAAAACTCCCAATTTATCCATTTTCAGGGATTAAAAGACTCCTTTTGACAGTATATTGACAAACCCTTGTTTATAGGGTGAAAAACTCAAAAATCAATGAGGGTTTCCTATATAGGCTACATGCAAACCTCAAAACCTCCGGCCAACCATTGGAGCATGTCAAAATACATCTAAAAAGGCATTTGGAAACATCTTCTAACCCATGCACTTGTTCTTTCTCCACTGTCATGCTAGAAACTGTTCATTTTGACTGGAAAACTCAGAATTTCCTATGTAGCAGCAACTCCTTCAAGGTATTCTTGCTTTTTCCTCCACTCACAAACATCAAAACATAACAAATAACCTAGCCCTAACCTACTCCACCAATCTACCTAACCTACATTGGTGGACTAGTGTGGAAATGCCTTATAGGACTCTCAAAACTCAATGCACAGCATTTCAGACAGAGCCATAAGAAGAACACTCAAACAAACATTAAATTTATTGGATTTCTTCCCAAATGGATGCAAACAAATGGTGATTCCCCAACCTACTGAAAACAATCTAAATTTGAACCCTAAACTCTTGCACAGTCCGTACAAGTTAAGAAACAACTGAAAAACACATAAAATAAGCTAAAACATGGAACTCTTTGTTAATGTAATTCTTCCATAATACAATGATCTCTTTGCTCAGCCTTTACAATGCTTTTAAAGAAGTTTCCAACCATCAACTACCTCTTCATCTTCCTTGAATGAACTATGAATCGTCCTCTTCCTTAATTTTCTTGATTTTCTTGTTTTGTCTCTTCACATTCCTTCTTTTTCTCTCTTTTACATATTTAGCATTTTGACAATATTACACTTTGTGTATTTTCATGCCTTGATTACATTTAATTTTGGCATTACATGGACTTAAATACATTTTTGACAACTTAGCCTTTTGAAGGCATTACATAACCTAGGTGCTCCTACACCACAAACTATGGTCTCATGGTTTTTTTTCACATCAACGTGATTTGATTCACATTTTTTTCACGTGAAAATCAACGTGAACCAGATTTTGTATCATGGAGCTATATTAAGCTGCCACTTCGAAAACCAATGTAACAATGATACAAAATAATGTTTGAGACTACAAGAAGGCATCAAAATGGCTAGTGTACTAAATAAATTCTTATGATTTACGAATAATGTTGATAACTCTACTTAGTTGGCTTCTTTTTTCAAAATCATACAAAATGAACCCTAGCATCAATAGACTCTATATATAAAGCTACCACAATTCAGGTTACATCAAGCCCATATCACTGAGACACAACCTGAACAATAGGAGGAATGACCTATTTCAACATACTACACTCAAACCCTTAAGGGATCGATTCGGTTGAACGTAGCTTAGAGCGATTCTGCATGTTTGGGTGCGAAAAAGGACCATGCCTAGCGTAAACATGCCTATTTGAATGCATTGGAACAATCTGTTTGGTCACATGAGTTGCAGAACAAAAATTGCACCACCTTGCAACTTTCCACTACTTGCATTTGACACTTTCCATCAACTGAAAATTGGACACCACGGGAAAACCACTACGAGATAATGAAAACCGAGAGAGTTTATTGTAGAGGGGCCCAACACGATCTCATAGGATTAGACGAGAAGTTTATAAGCATTACGGTGTCGGAGTAACCTCATGCTAAAGTTTACAGTCATTTTTCCCTTTGGACCCTTAAGGGATCGATCTGGTTGAACGTAGCTCGAAGCGATTCCGCGTGTTTGGGTGTGAAAGAGGACCATTCCTAGCGTAAAAATGTCTATTCAGATGCGTTGGAACAGTCTGTTTGGTCACACGAGTTGCAGAACGAAAGTTGCACCACTTTGCAACTTTCCACTACTTCCATTTGACACTTTTTCCATCAACTAAAAATTAGACACTACGAAAAAACCACTTTGAGATAACAAAAATTGAGAGAGTTTATTGTAGAGGGGCCCAATGCAATTCCATAGGATCAGACGATAAGTTTATAAGCGTCATGGTGTCCAAGTAACCTCATGCTGAAGTTTGCAGCCATTTTTCCCTTTGGACCCTTAAAGGATTGATCTGGTTGAGCGTAGCTCGAAGCGATTCCGTGTGTTTGGGTGTGAAAGAGGACCATTCCTAGCTTAAACATACCTATTTAGATGAGTTGGAATAGTCCGTTTGATCACATGAGTTGCAGAACAAAAATTGCACCACTTTGCAACTTTCCACTACTTTCATTTGACACTTTTTCCATCAACTGAAAACTGGACACTATGGGAAAACCACTCCGAGATAACGAAAATAGAGAGAGGTTATTGTAAAGGGTCCCAACATAATCTCATAGGATAAGATGAGAAGTTTATAAGCATCACGGTGTCTGAATAACCTCATGTTGAAGTTTACAACCATTTTTCCCTTTCGACCCTTAAATGATCGATTTGGTTGAGCGTAGCTTGGAGTGATTCCGCATGTTTGGGTGTGAAAGAGGACCATTCCTAGCATAACCAAGCCCATTCAGACATGTTGGAATAGTCTGTTTGGTCACACAAGTTGCAAAACAAAAATTGCACCACTTTGCAACTTTCCACTGCTTCCATTTGACACTTTTTCCATCAACTGAAAACTGGACACTACGGGAAAACCACTCCGAGATAATGAAAACCGAGAGAGGTTATTGTAGAGGGGCCCAACACAATCCCATAGGATCAGACGATAAGTTTCTAAGAATCATGGTGTCCGAGTAACCTCATGCTGAAGTTTGCAGCTATTTTGCCCTTTAAACCTTTAAAGGATCAATCTAGTTGAATGTAGCTCGGAGTGATTCTGTATGCTTGGGTATGAAATAGGAAAATTCATGGCTTAAACATGCCTATTCAAACACGTTGGAATAGTCTATTTGGTCAGACGAGTTGCAGAACAAAAGTTGCACCACTTTGCAACTTTCCACTACTTCCATTTGACACTTTTTCCGTCAACTAAAAATTGGACACTACGAAAAAAAAACTCTGAGATAAGAAAAACTAAGAGAGGTTATTGTAGATGGGCCCAACACAATCCCATGGGATCAGACGAGAAGTTTATAAGCATCATGGTGTCCGAGTAACCTTATACTGAAGTTTGCAGCCATTTTTCCCTTCGGTCCCTGGAGGGATCAATCCGGTTGAACATAGCTCAGAGTGACTCTATGTGTTTGGGTGCAAAAGAAGACCATTCCTAGCATAAAAATGCCTATTCAGATGCATTGGAATAGTTTTTTTGGTCAATCGAGTTGGAGAATGAAAGTTGCACGACTTTGCAACTTTTCACAAGGCAAAAAGACACCTAACCTTCAAGTCTTGCTTCCAAACTTTTACCAGACCTTGGTACACTTTATTCATCTTTATTTTGACATGAACAAAGCTAAAACACCTTCTTATAACATTGTTTAATTATATTTTACAATTGCTTGCACTAGAAGACCAAATTTTCTTATAAGTGCTAAAACACTAAATTGGGTGTAACATGCAAACCACAATGAATCTTTACAGCATAAATACATTTTAGGGTACCCATTTTGGCCATTAAAAATATATATCATTTTCAGATACACTTATTTTGGAACACATGTCTGCTATCCCAACTTCTTTTCTTCTAAAGAACCCCAAGTATGTTTTTGGGCTTTATCACTTTAGCTTCCCAAATGAATTCTCAAATAAATGAATTTTTTTGAAGGCATATCAACTAATGTAGAGCAGGGTGGAGGAATACAAATTTAGACTTAAGAACCAAGAAACCAACTCAGGTTCATATATCTAATCCAGCTTCCATAAGGTCAGCACTATAGTCTTCCAATTCATCACTGAACAACTAAAATACCAATTCCTTAAAGAGAATTGTAAAAAAATCCATTGATCATCCAAATAACATTCATACTTCATCAAGAAGACATATCCAAGCTTCCACCTAAGATTCATCTGCCAAAACTTAAAGAAACATCAAGGTATCATGCTCAAGGGCTACAAGAACTAGCCCAATTTTACAAACAAACCCACCTTTAAACTTCTTGTCATAACAAGATCTCCTAGATAGTCACAAATTGTGCTTCAAAACAACAAATTTTCTTGTCAAATACTCCGTACAAGTCTGCTAACCTGCTGCTCCAACAAACCCTCATTTTCCTCCTAAAATCTAGTGTTTCTCAAGATATTCACTCAAATAGCCACAATACACAAAACAAAAACATAAAACATGTTTCCCTAGGTCTACTCAGACCTTCCAACCATTCCTAAACTCAATCCCAACACAAATCCATGAAAAGACAACTTGAAACCAACATTTTCACATAGAAACTTAACATTTTCTACCTAGGCATCGTAAGAATTTGGCCTTAAAGACCCCCCCTCACCAAGAAAATTAATTCCACACCTAATATACATGCATGAAATTATTCCCACTAAGTTACATGGCTTTACAGTAGGTGGGAAGACAAAAAATATATTTTTTTAATCACAAAATAGTGATAAATCTGTTACACGGGCTGCTATATAAAAATCAGTATTTCTCCCTCCAAAACAAATATTGGAAGCCATAAATGGAAGAAAATGGAAGATAATTCACAATACTACATGAAAAAATAATGAAAAATCCTTCTAAGAATGTACGGGTCCGTACAGGTGAAGGAAACTTTGAAAATACAGTAAAATTAGGAAATACAATGAAAAATTATAAATAAAGAGTTGAAAACTCTGAATCAAACATTAACCAAACTTTCTATATTGAATAATTAGCCTTAAATGGACTTAAAATAGAAATTAAAATGTCTCTTGATCTTCCCCAATGCATATGCTTTCTTTTTTAACTTCTATCTTTTTGTCTTCCACTAAAATTGCTAATTTTGGCTTTTGGCAGTTTTTACAACTTTTGCATTTTGCAATTTTTCAATATTTCTTATGCAACTCTTTAAATAATCCTTCATAAGACTCACATTACATGATAAATGGTCTGGAAATCCCTTATTTAACACAAATAAACATAAAACACTTAAATTACAAGGTTCACCACATGAATCCCCTTATTGATCAACTTCTTTACATCATGACTCAATTGACCTAATACATACAATAATGGTATTGAATCCTTATCAAATGAAATAGAATGACCTCAAACCATATAAGAACACCCTAAATGATCAAATGACCAAATAATAGAAACCACAAGGGTTCAAGTGTTGAAAAGATGGAGTTGGTGCTCCTGCTTTCAAAAGTATGATTGCCAACAACATACAACATTCACAAGGCCTTTTTGAAGGAATATCAACCTCCTCAATCGACTACAACCACTTTTCAACTTCTTTTACAAGTGTGACCCTTCAACTTCTAAGTATTTGCAAAATGACAACTTTTGGTTTGACAACATTACATTGTTATGTACAACTTTTGACATATTAATGTAAATGACTCCATACCTAAACTAGTGACCTTATTATGGCCTCATTACATCATCTTGACCCTTACATTACGATTTTACATACATTTTCACATTTAGGCCATTCAAGGCTTCATTACAACAATTTGACAACATGCTAAGATGACATTGCAAACCCATATCCTACCAACCCATATTGACTTAAAACACTTCCTAATAGTCCTTGTGACCTTATTACAACATTCTTCATGGACTACAAATCAAAATTTACCACTTGACCACCTTGTGGTCCTAATTGTCCTTGGTGCTCCTGCACCATAAACACCCTACTATAACCCTACTCCACTGATCTACAAGCCTAATGCAGTGGAGTATGCTTTATTTCTTTACTTGACTCTAAAAATGTCAAATTGAAGGTTCCAAACTGAATTTCAGAAAATGTGCTCTAACAGTGGAAAAACTCAATGGATTTTCTTCTAGATGGAGTCAAAAGAAACCTAATTCTCTGTATTATCTTAATCTACAAAGGACAAGGCCTAAATCTACTAGACAGATGGTACAAAGCTAACAAAACTGAAAGAAAACATAGAAATTTATGAACAAGGAACTTTTATTGCAAGATTTCGTTCAAATCAAAATTGAAAATTTTCAAGATAATCAAAATAAGGATGTTGCATTGCTTTTCTACTTGAGATTCTCTTGGATGGCTCATTAATCTGCATTTTCTGCAAGGAGGGACCAATCAATTTTTACTAGTTTAGTTACAGATACACAAAGGAAAAGAATAAAAAGAAAAAGCTCATCCAAAATAGATGGAAGACACTTATAGATAGGCATGGCAGTCTCTCAACTTAGTAAGTCTTGGTCATACATATTCACTGGGAGTTCCAAGATACCTATTGCACACAACACCTCTCATGAATAGAATTTCTTGAAATTCGAGATGCTCTTATAATTTCTACGTCATAGGTGGTCATGATAAGGTTAAATTCAAATGAATAACTTGAAATTGCCTCACCAAGCTCCACACACACTTTTGTAATGGCTCAAAATCATAATTGAGATTTGTCAAGATCATCAAAATAAGGATGTTGCATTGCTTTTCTGCTTGAGATTCTCTTGGATGGCTCATAAATTTTCATTTTATGCAAGGGGAAACCAATCAATGTTTTCCTGGTTACATACAAATACACAAAGTAAAATAAGATGATAGCATTGGCATCAACCAAATTGACGTGGATACAAGTATAAATTAATAAGAACCATTGTGCATATACTTACAAATTAATCCAATGAACTATCTAGGTCTGCTCTACTCTTTATTGTGTCAAGTATTGCCTCATGGTCAGACTCACGGACCTTCCACATGGTCTTGTTCAAAGGTCTACCCCCATATTTGGTCAAATGAACATTGGATGCCACGACAAGGTTTGAGTAATGAAGAATCTTACGATGCGTGTCAAATTCCTCAAACAACCAATGTTTAATACTCTTATGTGGGTACCTTCTCAGCCACGTTCCAGTAACAACAACTGAGCCTGTAGGGTATTCAATGTTTTCTCCATCTATAATTGGGGCTTCCAATTTATTTTTTTCCTCAACACAACAACACAAGTAATAGTCTATACCCTCTTCATTGTCTTCATCTACAATAACTGCATAAACATGCCTTGCATTTATATGTGTGACATATCTCTTGAAATTAGTCAACATTATGAATACAGTACAAAGATAACAATATGGAATTTCAAATACTAAGAAAGTAGATATATTACTTGGTTGAACTAGATCTGATACATGGTCAAAGTCGACTGATGATTCCATCTATGTTAGTTCCAATGCCATCGGAGGGAAATACATGTGAAGTGGGCTAAGATAACTTGTCAACCATTTGTCAACCCACTCCCCTGACTCACAATCATTCCAGGCTTGCATTGTGCATGAAGAAAAAAAGCATGCCATCTTATGTGTATCGATACTCCATGAACTTGCATTTGAGCTAAAGAAATAGTACAACTCACTCAATCCTGTTAGTGTACAACAATCCTCATATGGTGCAATGTTAGTATCATCCATCAACAAAAAAAATCTATGAACTAAAGGCATAACTTCATTACCTGGACCCATCAAAGCATTACACCAATCGACGATTGATCTTGCATCTGTCAACTATGCACTGTCTTTATACTTTAACTCTTCTCGTGATAATGCTCTTTTCATGCATTCTCCTACACCGTCATGCTCCCCCTTTCCATGTACAGCCTCACAAAAGTTCCACATATGTTGAACATGTGTAGTGAGATGCATCCTGCACATCCAGTAGAACATGCACGCATTCTTGAATTGTGCTGCACAGTTATCTAACCATATTATATGCCGACTGTATGATATGCCCCTCTGATCCAAATGAATGTAGAACATATGGAAGCAACCTTGCACAAACTCTAGAGAATGTGTGTGATCATCACTAATATAAAAGTGATACTCCCTCAATACCTTCCTTTGGTCCTCTGTACTATCCGCTGCATGAATGAATTCTATGTGCACAAATATTGAAGCCTGTGTGGAGTTGTAATACTATGACTGCACGTCACATTGTGGCTATAGAGTGTAGTTCTCTGCAAAGTCAACAACTGATCTATGTAGCCAAGTGGAAAGGTTTCCTTGCATAGCTTGAATTGTGTGTCCAGCCATCGGGCTCTATGGGTATGCCTTGCATACTCATACACTAGATTCTCATGAAACATGGACATAAAATGATACACTGGAATCTTCTCAACAGCCAAATCACACCTTTTTGCTTGAGACCCATCTTTTGTAGCATATTCCACTATTTTATACTTCCCAAAATCTACTAGTTTATGCCCCACCTCATCTATGCTTTCCATATGTTGACATACTCGCATTCGTTGCAAGCCACCGCAACGCTCGCATGAACCATCCAAGCATGTTCTCCTATAGAATATTTGGCCATCCTCTATTTGACATAAATTTTTTGATAAGAACTCTCTTGAAGATTTTGGTGGGGCTTCTATGCCACAATCTTGCAAAACATCATTAGTATGCAAATCCAAACATATAGAATGATAAACATCATAATGGTTAGCGAATTCAATATGTAGTCTACAACAAAAAGTAGTGTGTGTGTGATTTATCTTGACATAAAAAGGTTTAAGCATTTCAAAGAATCTTTGATAAATACTAATTTGAGGATCAGCATTTTGAAATTGATGAAAAAATTGGGTTTGAGTCATATCCAAAAAATGATTTTGATGTGGCTCGTGGTTTCGACTACCGATTCTCCTTCTTACGACATCCCTTTGATTTGGAGATGGCCTTGTATTATTCTTCCAATAATCTTTAATTAGTGTTCTCAATGCTTCAACAACTTTTTTATCTTTGTGTGGCAGTCTCCCCGAGAATTCCCATAATTCATTTGAATCGGTGCCCTCAATTTTTTGCCACCTTTGAACAACTTTTGATAAAAAATTTCTACTAATTCCCATTTGTTCACTTGTCTTTTTAATGAGGCGAGATCTATTTTTTTGATAGCTTACCAAAGTCGATGTAATGACACGTTGGGTGACATTACTATCCTTTGAGCATGAGGTCTTACCCACATTTTCATAAGCATCCATTAGATTCTTCACAATAGTGTTTTCACTTGATGCATTTGATGTTCTAAACCCAAGAGTCTCCATGATGTTTCTATACTTTAAACCCCACATCATTTGAACAATAGTTGACATCTTGCAGTCTCATTTAGCCTTTCAAAGAACATTTTCCAAATATTATCAACATATCTTCTACAAGTGCATTTTGGAATCTTACCTTCCATGTGCTACAAAATATCCTCATCAATATTAATCAAAAACTTTGGCTTTCTACAAAAAATTCTTGGTGGTGTTCTCTTAGGTACATACATCTCAACATTAGCAATTTCATCAATATTGAATTGAGGTGGGCTAGATTGCGTACCTTCGATCGAGGGTGGAATAGAAGACATACCTTGAGGTTCACATGGGGATGATGGCATACCTTGTTTTTCAACTCCGAATGATGATGTACTCTCAACTTCAGTTGTGGTGGATGGTGTCCAACCATACTCACTTGCGGTAGATGGTGTCCCTCCATATTCATTTGTGCTTAATGGTGTCCCTTCATATTCACTTGCGGTAGAGGGTGTGTCTCCAACTATGGTATCTGCATCTCCCCTAGCACGACTCTTTCACATTCTTTCCCTTTGTGCTGCCAATTTCTTTTCTGTTTTTGATGGTTGAGGTTCCTCTACAACTGGATTGTTTTCATCAATCATTCCCAATTTCTCTTTTTCATGATATTCCCTCATCTGTTTTTTCTCTTTATCTCTCAAGGCTTGGAGCTGATCATCTATTAGTTTTTTCCTTTTAACAGTTTGTTTCTTCAGCATGATGAATAATTTTACCTGTGAAAAAAGTGCTAAGTTGTCAAATTAACTAATTGAAAGCTTTGGAAGCATACACAAAGAAAGTCCATTGACAACGTAAGGTTGTAACATGACAAACTAGTGCAGGAGCACCTAGGTCATGAAATTCCTTGAAAAGGCTAATTTGTTCAATTTGTAATTTTCAAGTAAATATGATGAGTGAAGGTCATGAAATGATGAATTTCAATGTATTTTCACCATGAAATAGGTCACTAGGTGATATTATTGAAAAGTTTCTTTTTATAACAAAAGTTATCAATTATTGTAAAAATGTAAATTTGTAGAAAAACAGGAAGGTGAAGAGTCTTTTTTGTGGAAGGGAAAGGATGGGTTGATGAAGATGAAGAGGCAGTTATTTCAACTAATTTATACACCTTTAAAAAGCATTGTAAGCTCGAGAAAGGCAGATCTTGTATCCAAAAAATCCATAAAAATCAATAAAAAAACTTCTGCTCAGTTATTTTGGAAAGCTTTTCTATTCTTTTTTTCAGGTTGCATAGTGATTCAAGCATTCTAAGATTTGATTCTTGTTAGGGAAAGAGACTTCTTTCATTCTTGAAAGTTGTAGGAATTGTAATTCAAATAATCAAGAATTTGAACTTAGTTTCCTAAGTCTTGGTCTGTGGTTTCCTTACAATTGTTTTGAGAGTCTAAAAAGTGATTCTTAGCCATTCCACCGATGTAGGGCTAGTAGTTCGGTGGAATGGATCATATTTAGTGTCTTTTCAATGTGAAGATGTGTGTGGTAGGGGTAAATAGAAATGAGAAGTCGGGATACTGTTGCATGAACAAAATTCTGAATTTTCTCATTAAGAAAAATGTTGTTTTCAAGTAGGGTTTGAGGAAACAACATGTAGAGGAGCTTAGAAATGATTTCAAAATATTTTTCAGACATAATGAAGCATGTTTCAATTGTTGGGCAGAGTAGTAGAGGTTTTGCAAATGTTTCATTAAAGAAACCCTCATGGTTGGTGTGTTTTCACCCTATAATCAAGTGTTTACTGATTTTGTGTATTGATGGGCATTTCCCATCTTGAAACTTGTTTATTTGTGAGTTTCTACACATGGCCTAAGACTATTTGCAGGTTTGGTGGATTAGTGAGTAGTTCTATTATGACTTGCTTTGATAAATTGACCTATTTAAGGGCTTTTACCAGTAGACAACATGTTGGTTCTACTCTGTTTTGTGAAATAAGTGTATAAACTTTTATAGTATGTTGAAAAGGATCAAAATAGGCCTGAGAATCTATATTGGGATTGTGTAAATGCTTTATGATAGAATAGGAATCACCCGATTAGATGGAATGTTGGCCTACTAGAGATATTTGGCATTGTTTGCTAAAAATAAAGAATATGTAGAAACAACGAAAGGAATGTTGTTAAGTGCTTGGGAGCAGTCTCATTTGTGATGCCACAATTGTGTCTATGCTTGGTAATGCTTTGAAGGTATATTGTGAATGATTTTATGATTTCAACATATGTTTCCAATATATGGCAATGGTGTCTTGAATGCAAAGTAGTCAGAGTGTGTCTATACTGATATATTGGAATATTACAATCAAACCATGATGAAATTGGTATCTTAAAGGTCTAGTGAGAGTGTTAAACTAATGTTGCTTGTTGTTGTTACAAATGGTGTTTAAGTGAAGATAGGATGATGGATGTGTTGATTTGAGCAAAGATATCTTAAATGGCTGGGATGATGTTTGATTGTAGGTCTAAGGAATAGAGGTGTTTGATTGTTTTTGCCTTGAAGGGGTAAGTTGAGTTGATGAGTGAATTGGCTACTGATAGCCTTATAACTTGAAATGAAATAAATGGATTTTGGTTGAATGAAAAGTAGTTTTGGATGAATTTGACAAAGTTTGTATAAATTGATCTTCTCCTGATTTGATTAGGGAAGGAAGTTCCCTAAAGAAATGATGTTGTTGAGTGTCTTGGCAATCTGATATTGCATCACAAACAAACAATTTGATCAACATGGAATAAGAAAAACAAAAAAAATGAAAGCAAGCCATAATAGAATGAAAGAAAATGTACAAAGATTTCATATACCTAAAAAATAAAAGTTTCAAATGGAGGAGTTCTACCCAATTATGCAGCCTTTGCTTCTTCCTTCTCAAACTCCTCAAAAATTTGACTTCTTCAAAAGCTTGTTACCCTCCAAATTTCAATTGTATATCAATTATCACTGTAATTCAAACTTGAATGTATATTATATGCCTCTCAATGTGAAAACTCTACTATTTCATGCAAAGGTGATGGAAAGAACATTCATAAGGTGGTGGAATCTCAAAATCATGCATGCACACTTCACTCAATCACCAGAAAGCTACTTTTTGTCAGAGCATGCGCAAAACCAGGAGAATATTTAGAATGTGGGCCGATATCACCGGTATATTGTGATTTTTTACCATTTTTAGTGCAATAAAAAATGCGCTTGCATTATTTAATCCTAAATGGACATATCTCTACTAGTTAATAACGCGCTCGCGTTATGATAAATTTGGTTTTTTTAAGCTTTAGATGGTACATTTATAGGGTAGAGGATTAAGGGTACTAGGGAGAGAGCTAGAGGGAG
>VDFB02086081.1:25794581-25818450 GCA_007258455.2 Sequoia sempervirens
ATACATATACATATAAACATACAAACATATCAACAAACATTCAATAAAGTGGCATTTAACTAAAGGAAGACATAACATGAGTGCATTATTTGTTGTTAAAAATGTTCCACATAGAAGAAAAAGTGAAAACTAGTAAATAATGCGCTCACGTTATATTTTTCTTTGGGAATCCTCGAGCCTTGGCTTTGGTATTTGCCTTGGAATACCAAACCAAAGGTTTGGAGGGCATTCCCAAATGACTAGAGACACGTTTTGCAATTCCTACAATTTTTCATATAATCGGCTCGTGCTCACCGCCGATTTCGTATTTGGTTCAATATCAACAAAATAAAAAACATGGGTAATGTTAAGTTCTCTCTTTGGCTTTTCAACTATATAATTTTTTTCACTTTCCACAATGTTAGGCCTTTCATCCATAATTTCGAGCTTGTATAATCGCTTTTATCAAAAACAAGAGCTTGGTTTTTTTTCATTATAAATTAACTGTTCATCGAAATTTCAAATAAATTACATTTTTAGAAACTAGACTCCATTCTACAAATTTGAAAAAATAATTAATAAAAAAAATCTATTACTTTCCAAAATTTGTAGGGGGAGCACAGCCAAAATTCTGATTTTTAGGAAGTGCCCACTTAGAAAATTAGTAAAAAATAAAATATTCATTAAAAAATTATCTGAAAAATTATGCATCAACAAGATGTTGTTAGCTAACTTCTGACTATAGTGATTTTTAAAATACTTAAAAAAAGTTCACCGTGCTCAGGTCATACAAGAGTTGCTATGTTATGTTTTTTTTTATAAAAACAACACCAATATGTGTACATCCCTCTATTGAACCCCTTAATCTCAACCATTTTCAAAATAAATTAATAGTTTAGAAAGTAGACTGAGAGCACTTCGATCCTTGTTTTTGTTCCATCTCAAAATTTTGAGTGTAACTATCCTCAATTTCACGTCCAAGGTCAGAATTTCCTGATTTTAGAAAAAAAGTGGCCACTTAAGCTCTCTTTTTGGGAACCATCTTGGTGCACTTACCCATTGAGAAAAAAAAGGAGGAGATTTCCCATTGTTCTCTATTTATTTCTAAATTATTTTCTTCTATTCTCTGTGAATTCACTTGCTCTGTCCACACCATGGAAACTATGTGTGCTCGAGCTATGTAAATGGAAAAGACACCTTTCAATGGTGAATCTTTGAGTCACAGAGGCATTCTGTTCATGATTTCTTGTGCAATCAAAATACGTTTCAGCTTGGAAAAACCTTATGTAAGCAAAAGTTTGCATTCTCTTTTAAATTTTTGTATTCATGTATATCATTGAAGGTAAAAGAAAAATACATCATAGACAAGCTACGGCCATATTTCTTTGTCCTGTGGTTTGTAGATTCTTGAGGTTAAGGGTTTTGTTTCATATCTCTGTGTTTTCTCTAACTGCTTTTCATGAACTTGTAGTTTGTGAGATTTTGTGTTCTACCTATGCATTCATGAATTATGAGATTGTTTTGAATGTTGTGGCTCTTCTTAATCAAGACCTAGTATTCTTTATAGGACTCCTCCATGAATTTTTTTGGAAACCCTCATTCTTCTTATGGGTTTGACACACATATGAGGCCATTATAAATAAAATGTTTTCATCTTCTGCTATAAATAATAGAAAAATTTGCTGTGTAAGCTTGATGACCTTATAAGTATCCCTTATCCTATGATTTTCCATCTGTAAAAGCTAAAAAACTGTAAGAAACACCAACTACAAAAAGAAAACCCAAAAGGGTCTGGTAATCATGGCATGATGAGTTTCATTCTTTTAGTTCTGGATTTCAAACATATTTTATGTACTGTGGCTTCTCTTTCTGAGTATTCTTCAATCTTCTTACTATAGCTCAAGCTCTATTTGAAATTCACTTCCTTGCTTCAAAACTTGTGTAAGCTTGAATTTCCATTCTCTTCAGCTGTTACAGAAATACACATTTTTCTTGCACTTATTCCTTGTACCCATGCTATTCCTAGTCTACTATATCTGTCACTGTTGAATTTATCTCTCAACATTGCTTACTATATAGCATGAGTTATAGTATCATCTACACAAACTTGCACACAAAAAACTCTATTTTCTTTTAAATGCACTGTAAATTGATACTTCTTTTTTCAATTTCTTACTTTATGTGGCTGCACTCGGCCATCATGGCACTTTCTAAAGATCATGTCAAGCATTCTATAACAATTCACATGCTCTTTCTCTCATTTTTAAAAAAAAATATGTTGTCATAAAATGTCATAAGGCTTGCCCCTGATACTTTGAGTAAAAAGCATGACTGTGCCTACATGCTTGCTGCCATTAGCTGAGAGTATCACATGCATTTAACATTTTCCTCTCATAGGAATTGGTTGTCTTGTCATACTAAAATTCATTGCTCACTTAGTAAACAAATTCTTGATACTTCTTAAAATAAGAGATGACCTCACTTTCTATTGCTGTTCTACTAAGCATGTACATTTCTAATGATGACTATATTTAGCAAGAATGATATTAAATAAGACATCAATAGAAAATGTGAAACTTGATGAAAACGAGGCATTTTATGTATGCATGTTCACTATCACTGCATAATCATGTTGATATGATGACTTCAATGATTGCATTTCCTTCTGCATAGTATTGGTCATCTTGCATGCTTTTAGCATTGAACTTATTGCTATTATATAACAATAGCTCTGCATCCTACAAGGACTGCTTCTTTTATATGATCATTCTATCTTTTTGAAAAATATTCAATGTTGATTGTAAAACAACAGATTCTCCTTTCTTTCAATGAGATGACACCTTATATACTGTTGTTGTTATATAACACCACTGTTAAGAAGCATTGTTGACCAAAATATCCACATATCAATAATTAGAGAAACAATAATGTAATAGAACCTGTTTCAACGATAAGACACTAAGTCTCTTCCTTAAAGCTAGTGACTAGACACAATGTTGATCTCATGATGTTCACTTTGCATAAAAAAATTTAATGAGCTGGGCTCAACCCTCATGGGAGCCAAATTTATCTCCACTCATATTTGATCAGAACATAATTGTACCTGTAGTTGCACATGAAACAAAGAAGTTAGAAATAAAATGCCTACCTTAAGTGTATATAATGTTCCTCCATTTTGGATTTTATGAACACTTAAGATAGGCATTACATTTGATGTACATAGAAATTAACATATGTATGCATGGGTAGATGTGCATGTTCAGAATGGAACCTTTCATTGCTTAAAACTTATTGTTCTAACCCATTTCTTTACTCAATGTAGGAAGCTAGACACCAGGCACCTAAGGATCAAGGAGCTATAGGGAGTAAGACAAGGCAATCAGGAGAAAATTCTTTTGCAGTACTAGTCATTCAGGCAATGGCTAGTTACCTTCTTTACATGTTTATTTGATTTTCAACATTTACTCATTCATATATATTTTAATTCTTGTTTGTATCAAATGAGTAAGTTAGTCTCACGACTTGCTATGTGAGACACATGTACTTAATTACATTCAATAAAGATTACATTTTCAAAAAGATTGTAAAATATTTTGTCTCATTCACCTGTATGAATGTAATAATTTTGCATTCTTGTAATCTTGTAAAGTGGTTTCATTTGTATAACTGAATGTAACATAGAAGGTTTAATAAAATGTACCATTCATTTTGAAACATAGATAGCTCATCCTGATTGAGCCTGTAGGTGAAAATATGGTAAATTTTTTGGTGACATCTGATGGATGTTTGCCTACTAAACATTGAAAACCAGTGGCCTAGACTCTTCCATTGGGTATGGAGTCATTAGGAAAACTAAGAAACAAACCTACAACAATTCTGTACATTGTTGAAACTGACTTGTGACTCATTAGAACATATCAGGTTATTGGAAACTTATTGAAAATGGGAAATGCATAAGGAAAACTACTAAACTGTGCTGGAACAATACTTAGCAAAATGAAACAACTATACTAAAGTGCAACAACACTTATTGAGAGCATAAAACCTAACCTAATATGTACAATGATAAGTCATACCTGAAAATAGCGTTTGAGGTGAATGCCATTAACTGGGATTGGCAACATTTCTCCATCCATGTTTGAAAGCTAGAATGCATTATGCTCCTTGCATTCAGTGATAATAAATGGGCCTACCCAAAAATGGTCAAATTTTTTATGCTTGCCTGGTCCACTTTTTAGCACATCCCACTTGAGAACAATATCACCTTCCTTGAAAAATATGGCTGTAGTTTTCTTATCAAATGTTTTCTTTGTTTGGAGTTGATGATACTCCAAAGTTTTCGTTGCTTTGTCTCTTGTTTCTTCGAGCTCCATGAGCTCTGTATATATTACGGACATTGGGTCCTATTCTTCAAACATCTCTAACTGATGTATAATGCCGAGAGCTGGAAGCTCTACAGACAGAGGTAATCTGGCCTCTTTACCATAAACAAGTACATATGGTGAATTACCAACTGATCTCTTAGGGGTTATTCTATCTACCCAAAGTACATATTTCAATGTAGTATGCCAAACCCTTTGATTCTCCTCCATGGTTCTCTTAATGATTCTGATCAGATTTTTATTTGTACTTTTAGCTAAGCCATTACCCTATGGGTAATAATTTGGGGAGGTATTCAAATGAATTCCATGTTTAACAACCCAATCTATAATTCTTAATCAAAAAAATGCAAGAGCATTATCAAAAATAATGGAGTCAGGAACTCCAAATCTGGTGACTATATCTTCATAAAAGCTTAGAACAAAAGATTCATTAGCTTCTTTCAAAGCTACTGACTTTGTCCACCATGTAAAATAGTCTATGGCTATAAGCACCCACTTGTGACCAGCACTGGAAGGTGGATTAATTGGCCCGATAAAGACAATGCCCATCTCATCAAGGGCTGCTCTACTTGAATTGGATGTAAAGGCATAGCAGGAAACTTCTCCTTTCCTGCAAATAAAGCACATTTTACACATTTCTTTGACCATGCATATGCATATTTAAATGAGCTAGGCCAGTAATAACTAGCTCTCATGATTTCCCAAGTAGTTGTCCTTGGTGCAAAGTGACCTCCTGAAACTTCATCATGAAATTCATGAAGTATCTTTTTTGTTTGATCAGTATAAATACACCTCAATAAAACACCATTTAGATCCTTCCTAAAAATAATACTGTTAATGAGGACATATGGAATTGATTGCAATTTGAAGTATCTTCATTTTGCTCTGTCTAGACCTAGTGGGAATTCACCAGTTTGAAGAAAATGGGTCATTTCTTGAACCCAACTTGTTGCTAATGCAGGAGCAGCATCTTGAATTTCATTGTCATTGACTAAAATAGTCTTTGTTTCTGATTTATGTGCATCTTCAAGGGTTGAGGCAAGTTTCTCACAAAGTCCTCTACCTCTAACAAGTTTTGTGATGTTGATGTCAACATCAAATTCCATTACTTTTGTGATCCATCCTGCTCTTTTCTCACTCAGATCTTTGTTTACATAAATTCTTTTACACTTGGGTGTGCAACTAAAAAATGAATTTTATTGTTGGAAACTAGAGGTTTAAACTTCTTTAAGCTTCTAATAATAGTGAGAAAATGTTTCTAAACAAATGTATATCTCTGCACATAATCAACAAGACCTTGACTAAAGAAGGTTATTGGCTGCTCTAAATTATCATTATTTTTCTAAACTAGCATAGTACAAATAGAATTAATGCTGCCATAAGCATATAAAATGAAGTCTTTAGAGAAATATGGATTTAACAGTGTTGGGGTTGATGCTAAAGCTTCATTGATTTCTTCAAAACTATGTTTTCCTTCTTTAGTCCAACTAAAAACTGCATTCTTTTTAAGCATGGCAGCCAAAGGCTGTAATAAATTTGCAATATCAGGAATGAATCTCCTTAAAAAAATGATTCTACCTAGAAAGCTCTGCAATCCTTTTTTGTGATTGGGTAACGACAATTCAAGTATGGCCTTGACTCTCTCAGGGTCAATGGAAATTCCCTCTTTTGATACTATGTGACCTAACAACTTACCTTCATGAACTGCAAAGATACTCTTTTTTGGATTGAGAGATATTCCATACTCTCTACATTTTTAAAAAACTTGCTTAAGATGTGATAAGTGCTCATCAAAATTCTTTGAATAAATTGTTATGTCATCTAAATAAACAAGCAAAAATTTCTGAATCAAATTCTAAAACGCCATGTCCATGGCCCGTTGAAAGGTGGCACCAGCATTAGATAAGCCAAAAGGAATTCTCTTGTAGGCCATAGTACCCCACTTTGTTGTAAACGTTGTTTTATATTGATCCTTTTCTTTGAATAAGATCTGGTTATCACCAGAATACCCATCCAAAAGAGAATATCTCTCTGAGCTAGCAACAACTTGAAGAATCTATTCCATTGAGGGTAAAGGGTAATGGTCTTTTAGAGATGCTATGTTAAGGTCTCTAAAATCTACACATAATATTATCTCCCCATTCTTCTTTCTTACCGAAACAAGGTTAGAAACCCAAGATGTGTGTTTAATCAAAAATACAATACCCCCCTCAACTAACTTAGTCAATTCTTTGATCATTAAGGGATCGAGCTTGGGGTTCAAAGGTCTTTGTTTTTGTCTAACAGGCTTGGTACCAGGTTCTAACTCAATTGTATGTTGTGTAATATGAGGATCAAATCCTTTTAAATTAGAATATTTCCAAGCAAAAACATCATGATACTCTTGGCATAAAGCAATAAAATCTTTTCTATCTTCAACTGAACAATTTTTTCCTAATTTGAGAAGCTTACCTTTAAAGATTTCCACTTCTTCATAATGATCTTCTTTGACTTGAATGCTGAGTTTTCTTTTCTTAAGCTGCTCATCAGTATTGAATATGGACTCCAAGGTAACCAGTCCTTTGGGAAGCTTGTTTGTCTTCAGCTGTATCACTTGACTATCATACTGTTGTTTAATCTTTTCCTAGTTTACTACAAAAAAATGATCTTGGAGCAAAAAAGTTAAAATCTGCTAATCACTGTCAAATACTTTCTAGTTGATGCTATCAAGAATTGATGGCCTGATTACAACCTTAACATATTGTTGTATTTTATATTTTTTTGATATCACCTGGGATATCAAATTGTGCTCTAATTGCTGCAAGTCTGTCAACATGCTTCTTCTGATTTCTTGGGATAGAAATCAAATTGAAGGCATCAAACTCTTCAATTATGTTCCATACTCTGTTCCTGTAGGATTTCAAGGCATTATTCTTGGCAACATTTAGGCCTCTAACCTGATTAACTATCAATTCACTGTCTCCATAGAATTTTAAAAAATCAATCCCTCTTTTCCTTTCCCATTCAAGACCTCGAATGAGTCCTTCATACTCAACAGTGTTATTTGAGCATGCAAAAGCAAATGAAAAGCAGAAAAATATCTGTCACCTTGTGGAGAGACAAGCATTGCACCATCTCCAGCTCCATTCTTACTTTTGGAACTGTCAAAATACATTTACCAAAGTTCATTTTGCTATTGTAACAACTAATCGGTACCCTTTTCAAGGTTTGGAACCTCTACATCAGGTTCAAACATCACATAATTACCCATACCAACATCTTGAATAAGGTCTTCAAGACTGTCCAACACATTTTCTGCTGCCCATTCATGTAACAAAATATCAAGGACACCTTATGCTTGTAGTTCTTGAGGGGAAGCCAGCTCACTGTCAGTAAAAACAACACAATTTTTGTTTGCAATAGTAGAAACAACGTTGATAACACTTGGATTGTATGGCTCAATGTGATCTTTGGCCAACTTTTTAGATTTAATACTATCCTTGGTTCCATATCTTGTTCTAAATAGCATATGTGACCAATCAGCTAACACATAACCACCTATCTTAGTTGTAAAGTATCTAGAGAGGCACAAAGCAAAGAAAGGTGGAAGATCTATAACACATATGTCTTGAGGAACTGAAAAGTTTAGACAAGCATGAAGAGTAAGACTCAAGTATTTTATAACACCTAAAGTATTAATAGAGGTACCATCCAATTGAATCACACCTTTTTCTAAGGGTTGATACTTTAGTCCCAGCTTGTTAGCAATTTGTTTTGGAATTACAAAGCTACTAGCTCCACTATCTAGAACCATACAATTGTGGACTAACTTATCACCTATGATTATAGAAACATAAACGGAGGCGGTTTGATGTCTTTTCCTTCCTCTTTGTTGGGTTGTTTATCATTTTCTTGAGGATCATTTGTCAATACAGCTCTAACTTGACCTATTGGAGACTTAGAATCATCAGGCACTTTCAGATTTGACAAGACTGACTATAACATGTCTTTTTGGCCTGGAATAGCTAATGAATCCCACATAGACATCATTACGTTTAACTTTTGCATATTATCAATAATATTGTAAGGTACAGGTGGGTTTTCTTTATGTTGTACCTTTATGCCAACATGATCAACTTGCAAGTGTGGCTACTCCTTAATTGGAAGTCGTTGATTTCTTTGCAAAATACAAGTCACTTGTGATGTAGATGGTCCTACAACTGCTTCTTTTCCTTTATCCGCTACTTAATTAAGTTCAAAAGCTCTTTTCTTTTCCCTTGTATTAGTTGTAACTACAGAATCATCTACATTTACACCACAAAATTCCTCACCTTGCCAGTTAAGTAAAGTGGTTTCATTTGTAAGTTAATCTTAGTGTTGTGGAGGTGCATCATTGAGTGTGTTTTGCTGTGAACTTGATGCATTTTGTACCATAAGTGCTTGATTTATAACTCCATTGGAGCATGTAGCCTAATTATGTGGTTGGCTGCATGGGTAGCACCACTCATAATCAACAACCAAGTTATTTTGAATAGGGACAAGGTCCCTAGCTGTACTAATAGGTGCTGGATTATATGCCTAAAAAGGCTTTTGATTCACATTTTATCTTGGTCCTTGGAAATTTCCTTGGTATTACTGCCTATTACCTTGAAATGGTTGATTTGAAGTCTGATTCTATTGCTGATAAGGCCTGGTGTAAGATTGTTGCTTTTCTAAATTCACCAACTTGTTACCAAAAGTCTACAAAATGTTTTCAATATTTTGCTGGCTCTCTTTTATTTCTTGCAACTCCTAGGATTGTACTGGAACAATAGATTCTTGTTTACCAAGAGCTGGTAAAGTTGGTACAACAGGTAATGGTGTAAATGATGGAATTTGAAGTGGCATATTTGGCTGTATCTCTGGAAAAATGGGCATTGGTGACCTGGAAGCAATCTTTCCTGCTTGTATTAAGATTTTTTTTGCTCTAATTGCTGTCTCAAATGCATCTGGTAGAGAAACACCTCCCATTGACTGTATCATAATAGCTATATCGCTATTAAGAGCCTTCAAAAAGTACAAAAAATGCATATTCTGGAGGTGGTCTTATTATTATAGGGATTCTATCTCATGTCTTTTGAAACCTGAAATTAAAATCATTCATTTGCTCTTAAGGAGCCCTCTTTAATGTAGTCAATTGCTCCAATAGTGACAAGTTATCAGATCTGTCCTGAAATTGTTTGTGTAACTTGTCACCCAACTCATCCCATGTTGCAATAGAACCTACTCCAAGACTTTTGAACCACTGTAATGCTCTTCCTTTGAATAATGCTGCAAGTAACCTTACAGCTACATCCTCTTGTGTGATATGATGAACACCACATAAGGAAGCAACATCTCTTATGTGCTCAATTGGAGTTGTTTGGTCTTCACCAGTGAAGATTGGCAAGCTCTTCAAAGCTCCAACTAGTATGTCATTATGTTGTGCTAAATTTAATGGACTGCCTCCATTAAATGGCACAAAAGGCTGATTTCTAGCAGTAGCCATTTGAGGTGACTGAAATGAATTAACTGGAGTTTGAACAACAACTGATAAAATTATAGAAGCTGAGAAAATAGTGAATACAGTTGGACTGCCTAAAGGTGAAATTAATGTTCTAAAGCTTGGTGAGGCTGAACGATTCCCACTTTGCTTCTTAGATGGTCTTCCTCTCCTCCTTGATGGTGAAAACACTAATTCTAGTCTAACAACAGGTGGTGTAGACTGGACTCTCTCGGAAGGAGGTACTCTTTTTCCTATTCTTCCTTGTCTTCTAGGTGGTGATAGCTACAAAAATTTAAAATACTTTGTACTTCTAGTTTGTACTCTTCTCATTAGCTGTGACAACACTAATCTTACTATTCTTTCATTTTACGGAGTCACCAAGTATGCAAGAATGACTTCTGTAAAGTCTAAAACTTGTTGGTTGCATACCAAACCAACCAAAATTGTGGAGAATGTGTCCCACCAGCATGCCAAAATTGTTATCACTTGGATTTTGCACCCTGTTGAATATGGAATTCAAAAATCCAGTGTAACATGGGAATGATCTCAAAAGTATAATTACTTAAATAAGACCAAACCTCTGGAGAAAGGCCGACTTCCTATGGATATCACCTAAACTATTAATTTGATAAGGAAAAGGGTATGAAAAATCTTGCATAAAACTGAAAAGGTAAAAAAACACAATGGTAAAACTTGGTGATACACCAAACTGTTAAGAGCTATGAAATACTAGGATTGTCATACACTTGGTCACTTTTGATGAAATTTTAAAATACACAACCTGTTAGTGTAAGTTTATGCATAAATATTTCATGAACAGGTCTACTCTACACATATTCTCAAGAAGGAAAGATAGAGTTTCACAATCTAGAGGCTTCTATGCAATTTTGTGACACAATTCATAACCTGCATATTCCTACTTTTGCAAAAAAAGGCATAAAATGAGACAAAGCTGAAGGAGAAAGAAAATCTCAAAAAGAACTTGATAAATCACCTAAAATACACAATACTTGCAAGAAACAAGAAGGTAAAAGAACTCTTCAATAATCTCCAAGGTAAAAATCTGTATTTCATACTCCAAAATGATGAGTTACAAAAGATGCTCAAAACTGTTACAAAGGACTATATCAGTCACAATCTCCAAAAAATTTTGCATAATCAAAACTAAGGCTCAAATGAGTTGCAATGTGTCTAAGTAGCCAAACTCCTAAGTTGCTCCACAAAATAAGATAAAAACTCAAAAAATTAGCTCCTAGATGCCCTCCTTGTGTTCCCAAACTGAAAATAACCTCCCTAGATACCCTCCTCATTTGTGGCATGCCATCAATGTTAATATATCTTCTCCCTCCTTATGACTCAATCATATCACACATGTCTTTAGTTTTTTCAAGCCATAAGTCAAGACTTATCCTCTCTTTTCAATGGCTTAATCAAAATAGAAGATAAGTATATCCTATTCTTCCTCCTATGAATGGCAAGCCTCTATTATTTTTACATTTAAATGAAATACTTTAGTCAAAATGATTTATGATCTCATTAGGACTTAATATTTTACAATTAATAAATTTGATGTAAAAATAAAAGAAAGGAAAAAACAAGTCTTAAAGACTCACAACATAAAGAAGAAAGCTATAAGCTAAGATTAAATAACTTAGCTTTCCACGGGTCTAATAATTTACCTTTTCATTTGTTTTAAAAAAAAAACATAGACAAAAAAGTCTAAAGTCTTCTATCGGTGTTTAGGGTAGAAAACCCTAAAGAGAAAAGGAACAAAAGAAAGAAAAACTTGATCATTTAGACTCGAAGCTTCAAGAAGAAGTCACTCCACCACTACGGTCTCTGTAGAGCCTTCTGAGAGATACTTTTCATGGAATATCTTCGAGTTCACAGAGGCATTTTCTGTGATTTTTTCTAAAAAACAGACTGGTAAGTATTCTTGTGCTTTCTCATTGAGAAAAAGAGGGGAGATTTCCCATTGTTCTTTGTTGATTTCTGAATGCTTTTCTTCTATTCTCTGTGAATTCACTTGCTCTGGCCATGCCATGGAAACTATGCGTGCTTGAGCTATGTAAATGGAAAAGACACATTTCAATGGTGAATCTTTGAGTCACAGAGGCATTCTGTTCATGATTTCTTGTGCAATCAAAATACATTTCAGCTTGGAAAAACCTTCTGTAAGAAAAAGTTTGCATTCTCTTTTAAATTTCTATATTCATGTATATCATTGAAGGTAAAATAAAAATACATCATAGATAGGATGTGACCATATTTCTTTGTCTTGTGGTTTTTAGATTCATGAGGTCAAGGGTTTTGTTTCATATCTTTATGTTTTCTCTAGCTGTTTTTCATGAACTTGTAGTTTGTGAGATTTTGTGTTCTACTTATGCATTCGTGAATTCTGAGCTTGTTTTGAATGTTGTGGCTCTTCTTAATCAAGACTTGGTATTCTTTATAGGACTCCTCCATGAAAATTTCTAGAAACCCTCATTCTTCTTCTGGGTTTGACACACAGATGAGGCTATTATAAATAAAATGCTTTCATCTTTTGCTATAAATAACAAAATAAATTTCTGTGTAAGCTTGATGACCTTCATAAGTATCCCTTATCCTATGATTTTCCATTTGTAAAAGCTAAAAAACTGTAAGAAACACCAACTACAGAAAGAAAACCCAAAAGGGTTTGGGAATCATGGCATGATGAGTTTCATTCTTTTAGTTTTGGATTTAAAACATATTTTATGTACTATGGTTTCTCTTTCTGAGTATTCTCTAGTCTTCTTACTGTAGCTCGAGCTCTATTTGATATTCACTTACTTGCTTCAAAACTTGTGTAAGCTTGAATTTCCATTCTCTTCAGCTGTTACATAAATACACATTTTTCTTGCGCTTATTCCTTGTACCCACGCTATTCCTAGTCTACTATATCTGTCACTATTGAATTTATCTCTCAACATTGCTTACTGTATAACATGAGTTACAGTATCATATGCACAAACTTGCACACAAAAAACTCTATTTTCTTTTAAATGCACTGTAAATTGATACTTCTTTTTTCAATTACTTACTTTATGTGGCTGGACTCAACCATCATGGCACTTTCTGAAGATCATTTCAAGCATTCTATAACAATTCACATGCTCTTTCTCTCTTTTAAAAAAAAAAAAACTGCTGTCATAAAATGTCATAAGGCTTGCCCCTGATACTTTGAGTAAAATGCATGACTGTGTCCGTATTCTTGCTACCATTAGCTGAGAGTATCACATTCATTTAGCATTTTGCTCTCATAGGAATTGGTTGTCTTGTCATACTGAAATTCATTGCTCACTTAGTAAATAGATGCTTGATATTTACTTCCTGAAATAAGAGATGATCTCACTTTCTATTGGTGTTCTACTAAGCATTTAAATTTCTTATGATGACTATCTTCAGCAAGAATGATATTAAATAAGACAACAATAGAAAATGTGAAACTTGATGAAAACAATGCATTTTATGTATGCATGTTCACTATCACTGCATAATCATGTTGATATTATGACTTCAATGATTGGATTTCCTTATGCATATTATTGGTCATCCTGCATGCTTTTAGCATTGAACTGATTGCTATTATATAACAATAGCTCTACATCCTACAACGACTGCTTCTTTTATATGACCATTCTAATTGAAACATCTTCAATGTTGATTGTAAAACAATAGATTCTCCTTTCTTTCAATGAGATGACACCTTATATACTGTTGCTATTATATAACACCACTGTTAAGAAGCATTGTTGACCAAAATCTCCATATCTCAATAATTAGAGAAACAATAATGTAATAGAACCTGTTTCAATGATAAGACATTAGGTCTTTTCCTTAAAGCTAGTGACTAGACACAATGTTGATCTCATGATGTTCACTCTGCATAAAACATTTTAATAAGCTAGGATCAACCCTCATGGGAGCCACATATATCTCCACTCATATTTAATCAGAACATAATTGTACCTGTAGTTGCACATGAAACATAGAAGTTAGAAATAAAATTCCTACCTTAAGTGTATATAATGTTCCTCCATTTTGGCTTTTATGAACACTTAAGATAGGCATTACATTTGATGTACATAGAAATTAACATATGTATGCATGGGTAGATGTGCATGTTCAGAATGCAACCTTTCATTGCTTAGAACTTATTGTTCTAACCCATTTCTTTACTCAATGCAGGCAGCTAGACACTAGGCACCTAAGGATCAAGGAGGTATAGGGAGTAAGACAAGGAAATCAGGAGCAAATTCTTTTGCAGTACCAGTCATTCAGGCAATGGCTGGTTACCTTCTTTACATGTTTATTTTCTTTTCAACATTTACTGATTCATATATATTTTAATTCTTGTTTGTATCAAATGAGTAAGTGAGTCTCACAACTTGCTGTGTGAGACACATGTACTTAATTACATTCAATAAAGATTACATTTTTAAAAAAATTGTAAAATATTTTGTCTCATTCACTTGTATGAATGTAATAATTTTGCATTCTTGTAATCTTGTAAAGTTGTTTCATTTGTATAACTGAATGTAACATAGAAGGTTTAATAAAATGTACCATTCATTTTGAAACATAGATAGCTCATCCTGTTTGAGCCTAGAGGTGAAAATCTGGTAACATGCAAATAGGCCAATTTCTAACATTTAGAGGATGGGATTGGAGAAATTGGTAATGCTCTAATATTTTCTTAAATATTGACTTAATTAGATCCTTAGCTAGGGCATCCAATCCCAACACTAGGGATGTTGTTATTAGAAAGGGTGTCACTCTACTAACATTGGACACAGATTATATCTATGAGGTTTTGATTTTGGATAGAAATGCTCAGCCACCCGTTGATTTAGGGGCATCAACAAGAGAATATTAGATGCTAAGGGATAACTATAGGGTGAAATAGTTACCCAATTTTAGACCTAGGGGCTGAATAGGGAAATTCAAAGGTTTTCTAGTGGTGATCTTGAACCTTTTAATTATGATATTTTTGAAGATTACTTCTAGAAAACCTATTTTTCCCTATTTCAAGTCTTGGGTTTAGATCGCAAAACCTAAATGCCAATAAATTTGATGATGTTGGCACTTGACATCTAGAGTAGTGATGTTAATAGGCTATATCACTATGTATGGTATGTTGTAGGAGAAATGCACAATGCTTTGAGTTCCCTTAGCAAAGATTCCAACATTGTCCATTTCAAATTGTAATTATTGTGTCATATTTTAATTTATTCTAGAAGGAAGACATGGTCACCTCAAATGAAAATTAGGTCCTTTAATGAGAAAGGTTTCATGCTTCATGTTCAAGAGTGGATGCAGATTTAGGACAACAATTGTGAGTCTACCAATTATTGTATCTTTTAGCAATACTTTGTTAGAGGTGTCCTTAGAAATATGGGACAAGATATTGATTGTGGTATGAAGTGAGAACATTCTTGAGGCCCATAGACCTTCACCCAGAGCAAGGGCTTGATTATAATTGGGGAGACTGATTCTCCTATTCAAATTCTATACTCATTATAGTTTATGGATCCCTAGTGGCTCCCAACATCTTGCCTAAATTGGTTCTAGATAGAATTGTAACATATCTAGAAATCATGTGGTAGCTGAATGAGGTAAATACAACTCACTTCAAGAACTATAAGAAACATGCAATTCTCCCATCCACCCTTATATTTTCAAACTTTATGGTGACATTTAGGGCAGGGTTGGAAATTCTTATAAGTTTATGCCCTAAAAATCAAGGGTTGATAAAATAAGGAAGCATGATTTTGAGCACTTTTTTCATAATGTTAGGGTAAAGTATAATCTTGTAGCCTTTGTGCATGAGTTTTATCTTATTGAGGATCTTATCAAGAATTTCCCATTTACTAAGGAGGTAACAAAAATAAGGGAATAATTGGTTAGTATCCAAATAGTAGAAGAAAGAAGGAAAGGTGCGGACCTTCTAACAAAAGGAGCATACATAGAAATTTAGGACCCAATCATGATGATATTAATAATACTTGATAATACAACTAGTTTATTGATAAACGTGCCACTAAAAATGCCACCAAGATATGAGGTTGGTCCTTCATCATCTCAAACAACAGAGTAACAAGTCCTTGAGAGTATCACACCTTTGCAACAAGTGGATAACCTGTTGGATCTTTGGTAGATTATCTTATTGCCCCTATTGAATTCCAATATGATTTTAAGGCATCCTCCTCAAAGGTTTGTAGTTGAAAGATGATCCACTAAAAGGATGTTGATTAGTTTTGAGACTGGAGACCAAGTTGTCGATGATGTGAGAACACTTTCTTTCTCTAAATTCATGATGGATGACCAATTCATTTCCACTAGGGAATTCAAGGAATTCATCCTTAAAATAAAAGGGGAGGAGCTACATCAAACTCTAAAGGGTCAAAATCCTACCAAAAAAGAGAGAAAGGAAGTTATCATCGAATTCTAGGAAATAGTAAATACAAAGATGGCAAGAATGACATCTAATAAGGGCAAGGAACTTGTCAAGAGTGGTGGAGTTTTACTATTTCTAGGTTGGGATATATCATCTACAATTACATTTGATACAATCAAGAGGTAGGTAGGAAATAATCTAGTGTTAGAATCAGAAGAGCAGGAAAATGCCCTTTACTTTGGCTCAATGTTCAACCCTAGGCATGAAACCCTAGCCATCTAGTCAATATTTTCTAAAATAAATAAGCCCATATTTATTGAAGAAACTAGTGAACTGACTAGAAACTTAATTGTTAGATGAATGGGAAACTAAAGTTCCTTGCAAGTTGTTACATTGACTATAAATATGGCCATGTTCATAGAAGCCATAGTTAGGAAATTAGAAGTAGACTTGAACAAGTTAATGATCAGAATTCAAGGTTACAAGAACAATTGAATATTGTTTCTAGATTGCTACCACCACCTCACTTAGGAGTGAGTGAAAATAGGACCAATAAAAGTGATGGGGTGATACACCACCCAACACCCACACAAAACACTAACAAAAAATGTAGAACATGAAACAAACAAAGAAAATAAGGAAAAAATATTTTTTTTGGGTGATGCAAGATTGCCCCTACACCATTGGATGCTCTTGCATAAAAGAGGTATCCCTAAATGTAGAAATAATTCCATTAAAAAGAGATTTGAATGATAGGAAATAGGTGGAAGAAAAAGAAAAGAAGGATAACTCTTAGAGATAGATGACAACATTTTTTGTTATAGGTTGTCATGCATTTTGAACCATTTAAAGGAGACATAGAATGGATATAATAAAGTCAATCCTACTCATATTATTCATATTGTCTTAAAAAATAAAATTTAAGGTATTATTAATACTTGGAGTGCAAGAAGTAAATTAATTGAAAAGATGGTGGTAATGGAAAATTTTGACTTGGATTCTCTAGTAGAATTAGGGATTGTCTTTGATGTTTTAGAAAATATTGAGGATAACATGGTTATACATCATTTTTTTTAGCTAGCCATGGATAAATTTTTAAAATATTTTGATGATGTCAAGTATGGTATCATGCCTAGCATTTTAAATGAGGATGATGAAATAAAGGAGTATAAAAAGAGGCGAGTTTAGCAATGTGCTACCATCCATCCTAACTTCCATTCTTGTAGATGATACTCTAGATGCAAACAAGATTAATTTTCCCTTATAAAAATTGCTGAAATTGGAGATAAGTTTAGATAATTTTTTTAAGGATGTAAACAAGTGGACTGATGGGGGATATTCTAATAATTTTGTTCACATCAAATAAATTTTGGGACATCCTTGGCCTTTAGAGGATTTTTTGCAAAATGTATGGAGAAGTATAATTAACAATGTTCATGAGATTTATCCTTTTTGATTCATTGTATGTGTCAAAAAATATTTCCTCAAGCAACTTCTAACTATTTTATCCTCTAGCAATGCATGTTCTGTCTCTTGCTAGTTGGTTGTAACTTTTTTTGTGCTATCCTAGGACAAGATTGTCAAATGAAGATGTGACATATGTCCATAGCCTAAAGCTTATTTCTCCATTGTCTTTATAATGGGGAAATTCGGGCTATTAGCTAGGGGATCTTGGAAATTTTGTAAGTGGAGAGTTCATACTTTCAATTTGTTTTTGTCCATTCTAGGTCATGCAAGGAAGAATGCAAGTGTAATTCTCATTTTGTATAATAGTGCAAATTTTGAATATATGACAAAATTGTGATAATTTCACAATCAGTTATCTCCTTAGAAATTGTATATTTCATATATTTTATAAATATAAATCAATCAAAGATCATTTCTATTCAAGGTATGTGTAGGATCATCATGGAAAAAGAGAGGCCCTTAAGTGGCAAAAAATTTAGAAAAATCAGAGTTAGGAAACTTGATGTAAAAATTTGAATAAGTTATCTATATCATTTCAAAAACATGTAAGAATAGAATATGTGGCAAATTGAATATAGCTTCTAAACTACTAGGTTTTTTTTAAAAAAAAATCTATTTGTTGAAAATTTGAAATTTCAATGCAGTAGTACTTAAATTTTAGGGAAAAAATAAGAAGTATGTGTCTTTCTGACCACCCTAGCCACAATAAAATGATAATATTTTTTTATAAGATTTTAGATATAAGTAGAGGACTCATGTTGTGATGTGATGCATATTTTTTTGTAATTTTTTTCCAAGTAAATAATTAATTCTAAATTTTTTATTACAACTTTTAAAAAATATAAAAAACTCGTATGTTTGACCACCTTAACTTGGTCAAAACTTCATGAATTTTTTTTTTTTTAATCCTATAGTATTTGAAGCATAGAATGTGACACATAATTCAGATTTAAAAAATGTGATATCATTTGAAATTTATAGCTTTTTTTCAATCAGCCTATCAATCAAGAGTTTAGTCGTAATTCAAATAGAAATGAATAATAATTATTTATTAAATTCAAAGTAAAGGATAATTTATATTGGTGGAAATTTGAGAATCTCCTTTAAAAACCCTTTTTGTTTCATCAATTTTGGGTAAAAAAAATTTCGTCAGCCACATACCCATCATATTGCCACTTTTTGGCCCATCATGATCCTGCACATACCCTTCATCCTTGTTATTTTTTGTAAGTAAATGTTTCTAATATAGCTTTGATTCAAAGAGTGGATTAAATTTCCATTAGGAATTTTGAGAGTTATGAACATATGTAGGGATTACTAAGAAGAACCGGTTGTAAATTCTAAATAATATTGTTGTAAGGTAGTGATATGAAAGCTTTCAAAGAATTTTTCTAATGTTTTTATTTAGAATACCATTGCACTTATTTTTGAATCTATAGCCCTAATTTAAAGGAACTAGTCTAAGTATGAGCGTTGTTTACATGTCCATGGTCATATTTTTTCAAAATAATTCTCCCTTTAAGATGTACTTTATTTCTTAATTTTATTTCATGTTCTTGGTGCCAGTATTGCACTAGGTCTCTAAGAATTGAGTTAGTTAGGTGAGTTCTATTTGTAATTCTTAGCCTATTATGAGAGAAAATATCTAATACACCAATGTTATGTTATGAATAATGTGAAATTTTAGTAGATATTGTAAAGGGTTACCCTCCTAAGTATTGTAGAGCCTAAATTCTAAAGGAAATAATTGACAAATTTATCTCCTATTCATTGGCCAACCCCTTGGTATTGTTGACTATAAGAACTAACTAACCTTTAGAACATTTCAAGATTTAGTTGGATAAAAAATAAATCAACAGAGTGGTTACGACTTGTATTTATAGTATTATAATAATATTTGTTGGTTGGTTAATAAATTAGTTATAATATAGTGATTCAAGTGTAAGTTGGATAATATTAGGAGATTAAAAGATTCTTAAAATTTGTATGTATTATAATTCTATTGAGTCGATAAAGATTAAAACTATTATGATAGACCTTGACTCAAAGTTTCATTCATACAAGAGATAACTATGACTAGTTAAAGTTGAATTTATTCTTTAAATCAAATATTTCTTAAATTTTGATGAGAAAATTATTTGTTAGAAAAGAGCCTTTGTAAATTTATTAGTTGATTTTTAATTTGACTATAAGATTTAGGGTAGCATAGTTGAAATTGATTTTGTTTTTTATAATAAATATGTGTTTTTATTAGAAAATAAAGAAAAAAAGGGTCTTGTTTGCTTACACAAATTTCCATAAGGCAAGACAAAATAGGTCCAAATTGGCCAAAAAATATCAAAGTAACAGCTTAGAAATAGCTAACTAAAAAAAATAGAGAGAACAAAACACAACAAAGATATAAAGGGAACTAAAGGCTAGACTTCCCCAATCATCAATTAAGTAATTATATAGCTCATCATAATGATCCATGCTCTTGTGCATAATATTGGTATTTAACTTGATCATATTACTTATGTTCTTTTCAATATCATCCATTTTTTTGACATCAACAATCTAACTAGTAGTCTCAACACAAGTGGAGCAATAATTTTCAACATCATCCTTAATAGTGGGGCTTGTAAAAATTCAACAAAATTAGAATCAATATGTTAAGATATTTCTTATAAAAAATTGTAAAATAGTTTTCTAGCAAACCACTTTGAGGGGGTAACCTCCAATAATCAAATAGTAACATATGAATTCAATATTGTCTGATATGATGATATGGGAGAGAGTTATCTTCCTTATTTATAGGCTAAACTATGTAGGGACATACCCCTTCATCCTAATTAAGGGCTATTAGTGTATTAACTAATATTTATGTTAGGGTTAAGCATGCCACAAGTTCCTATACTTAGGAATATATAATATATACTTAGGAATATATCATATTAGGATCATAACATAATATAGGGGCATTCATTTCCTCAAAATAACTATTACCTTCTTATTTCATTAAGGTGGATATGATCAACAATGTTGTCCTCAAAATTCTTATCCTCACTAACCTTGTGCTTATCCATCTATCAAGGGTTATTAGATAACTCAATTTATTTTTAATCAAATGTTTTTACTCCAACAAGTCTAGAAGACATCCTCACCCCTACCATCTTATGAAATTTCTACTCTAAAGTATTAACAATATCTTCCCCTTTCTTACTAGTCTTAACATGGTTTGACATAATTATAGCTTCCCCCACTAAATTTTTATCACCTTCCTTAATCTATAACCCCTTTCCATCTTGGCTACTAAAAATTTTGACATATATTTACTATAAAGAACTTTAGGTTTCCTCTTTCCCCTACTTTAATTTAACATTACATATTATTTTGACAAAGGGGTTTGAGTTTATTTTAGGAAGCACATATTCCCACAATCACACCTTCCTCATAAATGAAATTTTTACCTTTTATGCATTTACATAGAGAATGTGCAGCAATTGAAGAACCAATATTCTTCTAGGCATCATGATTTTTTACAAAAAAAATAGAGGAATGTTTATTGGTTATATCCCCTTTAGACTTATTTTTAGTCCCTCCAATATTATGAGCCTAAAAATTATGTGAGGGAAGACAACTAAATTTTGGATGTGGGCTAGATTTACTAGAAAGAGAAACAATATACCTATTTTACCCTTACCCAAGAAATCATTCAAAGAGACACTTTTAGCTAGACAAGCCTTAATGGGTTTTCTAGGGAATAAGGACAAATGAAAATGGTATAGTTGGAAGATAATACCTTGATGTAAAGAGATGATAGGTTGAATAGGTTTCTTCTTATGGTAATCCTTGGCTTCTTCAACAAAGTTTTTGAAAGAATTCATAAGGAAGAAAGGGAAGCTAATCAATAATTTATGGTGTAAAATATTAAGAAAGGGATATTATAATGAAAAATATATGAATTGGCCTTTCAAGGTGAAATATTTAATTAGAATCCAACATAATTTTTCCTAAGGGTAAGGTAATTTATCTATTAAATTTGTTTTGGAATTTGGCAACTACTTTCTCTTCATTCAAAAATATGTTCACACTTTCAAAATCCTTAATTTTTCTCCAATGATGCATCTTTTCCCCCTAGCATTTAAGACTAGTAGTAGATCCAATGAACTCCTTAGTTACTTTAAATATAACACCACCCACTTGAACAATATTGGAGTTGAATCCTCAACCCATAGCTCTTAGAAGTCACCTAAAATCAAACAACTATCACAAATAAAGATAAAAAGTAAAGGATTTTATATATAAAAATCTATAACTCCTTTGATGTAAAAGGAAGCATGAATAATGATACAATACACAATGAATTTTCTTTGATAAAGGATAAGAAACTCTAAGTGAAACCCTAAGTGAGGATTAAATTAGATCATGACAAGTTTCCTCATCATATGACTTGCAACAAATAAACATATGACCTAATTAAGCTTAAGGATTACTAGTACGAAAAGGGACCTGAATTGGAAACTACCTTTTAATCTAACACCTCCCCTTAATTGTGACTTAGGGAAAATATAAAATAATGTATTATAAAAATAAAAAGGTGGGTCCCAAAAATCAGGCTTGATGAGATACCCAAGTACAATTACAATTGAAGAAAAGGAGAAAACATCATGTGAACAAATTCTCTCCAATAAAGAGATGAAAAATGTGAAAGGAGGACTTAAGTAGACCCCTCGAGGACAAATTAATTCAACCAAATCATAAATCAAAATAGAGAATAATGAGGTGATTCAAAAGGTTTAGTGACAATGTCTACAAACTATTCTTCAATTAGAAAATACTCTAAGGAGAGATGATCATCATGGATGAGATATTAAATTATACGCATATCTATTTCGATGTGCTTCATTTATTGATGCTAAATAGGATTTTGTGAAAATATAAATGGAACTTTAGTTATCACACTAAAGAGGTGTAGGAATATTAAGTGAAAGACCAAACTCTATCATAATTTGTTGAAGACACAAAACCTTCTGATTGGAAAGAATATCACATTGATACTTAGTCTTATTTGATGATAATGCAATATGAGTTTTCTTCTTATAAGTCCAAGCAACTAGAATGGAACCAAGAAAAAAGGAAAACTAGAAGTGGACTTACGTGAGTCAAAATCACTTGTCCAATACGAGTTGGTGAAGCCTATTATATTTGAAGATCTTGGTATTTACTAAATTCCCAATTGTATCTTAAGTGCATCTAATATACCTCAAAAATCTTTTGGATACCTTTTAGTGACGGGCATGTGCAGGATCATGGTATGCCAAAAAGTGGCAATGGAGGAAAAAATACGTGTTTCTACGACTCAAAAACGCGAAAATGGTGAGTTGACTTTTTGGAGCTGGGGTGACTACCGAGGCAGAGGGAAAACTTAGTTTTAGGAATCGGATATCCGATCCAAATCGGATATCGGATATCCGATTTTGTTCAGTGTATAAACAAATCTCATTCCGACCCAAGCAAAAGGCTAAATCTCATTCCGACACAAGCAAAAGGAATCGGATATCCGATCCAAATCGGATATCCGATTCAAATCGGATATCCGATTTTGGTCAACTGTATATATAAAAAAAAGCCGCGACCAAAACTCATTCATTTTTATTTTCGGCTCATCGGCGGGGGGCGCATAGTGGAGAGCGAAATCCGATATCCGATTTGGAATCCACCTCTATCAGGTAAAATTTTTAATTTTTAATCAAATTTTCAATTAGATTTGTTTATTTTTAATTGATTTTTTTCAAAATATTGTTTTTTGGTAGAAAAAACTAGGGTTTTTTGGTAGATTTGCAAAAAAACATAAAAAATTGAAGAAAAATAGTAAGAAACTACTTTTTTTTAAAATGTAATGGCATTTCCATAGCATACAAACATTGAGAGCAAATAAAATACAGAGTTCAATCCATGAATTATAGAAAATAGATTTTTGTTGGTTATATTCATATCGCTGTTCAATCCATGAATTATAGAAAATAGATTTTTGTTGGTTATATTCATATCGCTGATTACATTGCACAAAGCATACTACAGCTGCATAAATATCAAATGGTGACAGTTGTCGATACTACCACATTTTTCATACAT
>VDFB02086081.1:25818550-25840558 GCA_007258455.2 Sequoia sempervirens
AGAGAGAGAGGCAAAGGGAGGGGGTGAGAGAGAGGGAGAGGGAGAGGGGGAGAGAGATAATATTTAAATATCTTATATATTAGTAATATATATATTAACTAAAATATAGAAATTTAATATTTAAACATATTATACCAAATAATATAATATATTATATATTATATAGTCTTGTAAGAGATTATATATATTAAATTATAAATAATATTGTATATTCTAAACTAGATATATTAACATAAACTATAAACTATACACTATTTAAAAATCATATATAAACCAAATCATATATTATAAACTAAATATATTAAAATAAACTATAAACTACAAATGAGATATATTGAATATGTTATAAAGTCTTGAAATTTTTTAAAATGCTATGTTAACAAATCGGATATCCGATATGTCTGACACAAAATTCATTGCCTAGGGAATAGGCTTGGGTTTGCTTTGGTTTTTGGTTAGGAGATACCAATCTTAAAAAGTCAACACAAAAAACGTGTTTAACAGCTTACTTTGTTTTTCCTGACTTCGCCCATGTGGCTGACAACTTTATTTTTAGCCAAAATTGATAAAATGAAAAGGGTTTGTAGAGGAGATTCTCAGCTTTTTGCCAATATAAATTATGTTTTATTTTGAATTTAGTAGATTATTATTATTTATTTTCTACTAGAATTATGACAAAAGCCCTGATTGATAGGCTGATTGCAAAACATTTATAACTTTCAAACGGTATCATATTTTTTGAATCCAAAACATGCGTCACATTCTATGCTTTGCATACTATAGGATTAAAAAAAAAAAATTGAATTTCATGAAATTTTGACCAAGTTAAGGTGGTCGACATACCTAGTTTTATATTTTTAAAAAAGTTGTAATAAAAAATTCATACTAATTATTTACTTGAAAAAATTACAAAAAAATATAGCCACATCCGACATGAGTCCTCTACTTATATCTAAAAATATCATAAAAAAATATTATCATTTTATTATGGTTAGGGTGGTCGACGTGACACCTACTTCTTATTTTTTTCCTCGAAATTTAAGTAATATCAAGATTGAAATTTTCAAATTTTCACCAAATAGATTTTGTTTCTAAAAAGTTAAACCTAGTAGTTTAGAAACTACATTCAATTTCCCACAGATTCTATTCTTACATATTTTTGAAATAATATAGATAACTTATTCAAATTTTTACGTCAAGTTGCCTAACTCTGATTTTTCTGAATTTTCATTGCCACTTAAGGGGGCTGTTTGGCATACCATGATCCTGCACATACCCTGACTCTCATTAGGATCATGGAGAAAATGGGAGGCAAGCCCAATAATAAAGGTGATATCAAAATTTTGATGTGTCAAATACAAGAGACTACCCACCAACTATATATACAAAGTAGCATCAATGATATGTGTGGTGAAATTGATAATCAATGTGATACTTAGATAAAATAGTGTAGGACTTGGCTTACAATTGACCATGTTGAAAAGATGAAGTGAATCAATGGAATATATTTTTTGATGAATGGAGATATCCTTAGGAGGTTGAATAAAAGATAGACCATGAAATAAGTGAAAAATTCTAAGATATATCATGTCAAATTTCTCCATAAATCAATGGCATGAATATTGAATCATGGAGGTGGATCTACTAATATATATCATATAAAAATATCAACTCCTATCTCTAAATATAGATTGTGCAATTGTAGCGGTAACATGTGAAACTAGATCCAACTAGGAAATTATCTATCTTCACATACGAATTCCAAAGGGATTGCTTAAGACCATATAAATAATACCATAGCTTGAAAATAATGGAAGATTCTCACACTCATAAAGAACCCATTGAAAAAATTACTCTTCACACCCATCTAATGAATATGCCAACCTTGAGATGCAGTTAGGGAGATAATAAGGAAAACTTAATCTATCTTGATGATAAGGAAATTTTTTTTGGTGTAATCAATGCCCTCAACTTGTGAGAAACTATTGGTGTGAATAGGGATATTACCTAACTAGCTCCACTATTAGGTCCCTTTCACATCCTATCACTTAAGTTTACTTAGGTTTCACATAGTATTTTATCATTTTATGTCTCATATCATAAGATTAAGAAACTTGTCATAATCTTATGTTGACTTTTATCATTATGTCCTAGGTGATTCATTATTAGTTGTCTCATGTCATAGGATTAAGACACTTGCCATGATCTTGTCTAATCCTTTGTCTCACCTTGGCTATATAACCAAGGGTATCTCACACATTGTAATAATCCAATTGATTATGTTTGAATTCATTGATATGAATACAATTTATTCTTGTCATAATGATCTTTTGAGTATTTTGTTCTTTCCATAGGAATTTAGATCTTGGTTGGCTATCTCCATAGCTAGTTCTTACAGAAACCCTTAGCAATAATATGTGCTTAGTAACACTCAATAGAACCATTTTATGCATACTTCATATGGTACACCTACTTACATTGAATAACATTTTTTCCTAGAGGAAGAGAAACCAAATTCCATGCATGATTCTTCATTAATGAAGAATATTCCTTATCCATAGCCTAATCCAACTCTCAAACACATGAATCTTATAAAAAATTCCATGCACTAATAGATATAGCATGACTCATAATATTATTACCAAAATATTGATAATAAGTGTGGTGAGAAGCTATAGGATAACCAACTAAAGATATTGAGCCTCCTAATAAGTAGTGTGGGTCCACTTAAAAAAAACATGAGTGTGGGGATGTGGTAGTGGGGAAGTAGGATGAGTTGGGACAAATCCATTATAACCATCATAGAAAGTATCATCCAATGCACAAGTATCCTCATGATACAAGAAAGGTAGAGTAAGTAGTGAGGAAGAAGAAGAAAATATAGAATATTATTGTGAGAAGGAATCATAAAACTAGACATCTCCATAAAATTAGACATCTCTCATGGTAGGATCAAATGATCAATAAGAATTCACATCGTCATAATATCCAAAAAATATGAAAGGTTGAATATTCTCTATTTCATTATGCTAACCATTTGAAATGAAGTCCCAAGACTCACTACCAGATACCTTGAAGAAGGAAACATTGATATTGATATTGAACCAAGCCTCCTCTAGAGTAATATTTGGAAGTAGCTTGTGGTAATGTAGTTTAGAATATAATTAGTACAATTTATCACCCTGGACCAAAAGGATGAATCAATAGAATATGAACAAAGAATATAATTTTCCATCTCCCTAAGGGTTTGGATCAAGGAATTAAGAATGATAAGCCTTGTGACAAGTGTCACAATATAGAAAGGGGTGAAATGGGGAGGTGTGCTCACACATGTGCAAGGACACATTGGGAAGAGAGAAATTAAATTTGTGTAAGAGATAGGGTGGCTTGTGTAAGAGGTAATGGGGGTAGGTGAGATGTAGGAATTTAAAATTATGAAATTATGGTAATGATGATTAGGGATGAGGGTTAGATCAATTAATCAAGGATTAATTGATTTAATGAGGAAGGGTTGAGTTAATAAATCAAGGGTTATTAAATTGGGAAAAGTTAAAAGTTGGAGAATGGGATAATAATGATTAGGATGGGGATAGAGTTAATTAATCAAGGATTAACTAACTTAGGAAATGTTAGGGGATTTAGTGAAATAAGTGTAAAGGTTAGCTTTAATCAAATAAATATGGATTTATTTAATTAAAAGTGGTGGATAAATGAAATGGGGAAAATAATTAAATAAATGAATATTATTTAATTATTTAATGGGTTAGGATAGGCTAAAATGAGGCATGGATGGGTAAGGTCACATTTTAGATGTCTACATTTTGGCCCTCTTTGAGATGATGTTGGGACTAAGAGAAGTAACATTATTTATAAGAATAAAACATAGTGGATAGGAAAGAGATAAGGAATAGAAGCATGATGTCCCAGTCACTAGGAAGGATGGGGAAGGATGATGAGGAGGTAATGGTATGCCACCTTGAGAGGACATGTGGTTTAGGAGAACATGGGTGCGCTCTCAAAATGGATGGGAGGGCTAAAGGATAATAAAAAGATGAAAAACATAAGGATGGATGGGATAAGATAAGGATGATGAAGACATGGATAGTGAGGGAGGATGGATGATTTTCTTGTTGTAATGATAAGAGAAACCTAATATTGTACTTGATATTATTCACCAAGGTATAAGGAACTAGGATGACAATATACCAAGTATGTGATTGAACATGTCAACTAAAAACATATGCCTTATGACACCATGATATGGAAGAACATGACACCCCTATGGAAATAGAGTGGAAAAGACCATGATAAATGAAAACAATTATAAAACACACAAACGCCAAGCAAGCATGCACAATAAACCAAAAATCAAGCAAGGACTATGCTCCAAGTCAAGCTGAAAACCAATGGATTGATTGATGGATTGGTGATGATAATGATAAGGATGGAAAATTTAATGATAAGAACAATGCATACCCTAAGGATTGAGTTCTTAATGATAAGAACAAAACATGGATTAGGAAGGATAAATCCATTTGATGATAATGGATTAATGTGGGTCAACAAATTTTAGTTGATTTGGATTAAGATCATGGATTGCTTTTGGATGCTAGGGTAGATTGCAAGATTGGATTATATGGATTAGAATTGATTGCATTTGGACTATATTGGATGGGGAAATCTTGATTGGAAGGATAGATGGATTGGATAAGATAAGATTAGATGGAGGATAGGATGATTAGAATGGATGTGATCCAATCACAAGGAAGGAACAAGTTTGTTGCAGGGGCACCAATATTTTCTATGTTTCTTCATTAAGTGTCTTATGGATAAGGTGTGTTAGGATGTTTGAGTTAAGGTCTTGAGTCCAAATAAGGTCCAGTGTGACCATTCTTATGTAATTGATCAACTTTGAGGGCTTTTGTGTTCATTTTGTAAGAATTGCAAATCATGTGGGAAGAAATTGTCAAAGTTGACAAAAGGTGTCAAGGTAGATAGAATGTTGTTTTCTTGAGTGAGTCATGTTCCCTTAGTTGAATAAGGTCTCATTAGACCATTTTCAATGTTTTAGGTGATTAGGGGGGTCAAGGAGTGCAAACATTACAATATATGCAAATGTGTTATTAAAATGTGTAAAGGATGTCATTTTAGCCTCCAATGGTCACAAGGAGTTTAAAATTCAGTTGAGAGGTATTTGGTAATGTTTTTGAAGTGGATAATCCTTTAAAAAGGAATGGGAACTCGTTGTAATGTTTGGCTTGAATAATTGAAGCATTGGCAATAAGAAATCTCTATTTTTTTCATTCATTTTCTGAGTTTCCTTTACATTTGCAGACCTGTATGTGCCCGGGTACAACCTGATTTTACTATGTAATCATTGGAATTTTGTGGTGGCCTATGTTATCAATCATTTGCATCCATTTTGAAGGAAATTCATAGATTTTTGTGGCAGAAATCTATGTTTTCCTGAAGCAGATCATGAATACCCTATTTGAGGGTTTTGTAACAAAGATCATGTTCTAAGGGCCCATACACCGGTTGTGACTACTATGGTAAGTGTAATGGTCCCTAGGGAGTTTGAGTAGAAGGTATGATGCATGACTAGAGTTGTGGGGAAGAAATAAGGGAGATAGGTTTGCTGCCTTGTTGATTTTGTTAAGGAAAATACATGAAAATGGTGATTTGGGTCTAGGGTTTATTAAAATCAATGAGAGTGGGGGAATTTCTTCAAATTTTAATAATATTGGGGTCAAAATAGAAATTTATGAGTTGGTGGCATGGTTAGGGGAGTTGTGCAAGTGGGACTTTCAATAAACCCTCTTGGTTTGGCTAAAAAATCAAGGGTTTCATAGTTTGCTATGTTAGAGGGGTCAACTCTAGAAGATAATTATGGATTCAGTGGTTTGAGGGCATGGGAAATGCTGCCCCAAAGTTTTGGTTGTCTGTGATAAGTCTAAAGGTGGGTTGCTTTGTAATTTAGGCCTAATTAGCCTAATTAGGTTAGCATAGGAGTGGAGGTTTCAGGAGTTTGGTCCAAAGGACTTGTGTCTAATTAAGAGATATTTTTTATAACTATAAAATGGGTATCTAAATCATCCATTGGTTTTTTAGGTGTTTTGGGAAGTGTTGGAGTTAGGGGCCAAAAACCAGGTTTGCACTGCTACTAGGGTTGCAAGGGTGAAAATGGGAAATTCTATTTCTAATTGATTTCAAACTTTGGGAGTTGTTTGGACTAGTCCAATAGATCATTTTAATCTTGTTAGAGTCCTCTTGAAGGAAATTTGACACTTTGAGTGGGTTTGGGTCTCCTGTGTTTTCATTAGAGTGGTATCAGAGCATAGTAGTAGATCTTGTGTTGGTGTTTTGAATTGGTTTTGCAAGAAGGTGAAGAGGTAGGATTGTGAAAATGCCTCCTAAGGTGAATGTTGTTGCAAGGAAGGAAGATTGACAATCATGACAAAGAAACAGAAACCCTTAAGCAGGAAATTGCTATGATGAAAGCTAAAGGTAGGGTTCTCTTGGATGAAAGTGATACTAAATAAGAAGAGACTTCCAGTGAAGAGGAGGATATGGATCTAGATGATGTAAGAATGGTGAAGCTTTTGAAGGCTGTGAAGAAAGATGGACATGGAAAAATGGATGTGCCTATGTATGGAGGAAAACTTGATAGTGAAGAGCTCTTGGATTGGATAGGGGCTTTGGAGAACTACTTTGAGAGTGAAGATATTGGTGAAGAGCACAAGGTGAAGAAGGTAAAAACAAAAATGAAAGGAAAAAACTTAAGAGGTTACAAAATCTTAGACAAAAGGATTTAGATGTGCAAGAATATACTGAAGAATTTTATAGGATAAGTATAAGGATTAAACATGAAGAAGATGAGGAAGAAATGGTTGCTAGGTACTTGAATGGCTTGAAGTATAACATTTAGGATGAGATCAACTTGTTGACACCTAAATCAGTTGAACAATTCTTACAAATGGAAATGAGAGAAGAAGAAAAACTAAAGAGGAGACAAGAGAAGGTAGCAAGAGGAAGAGGCAACACCTCTAGGGGTAGAGGAACCACTTCAACATCAAGGTAGAACAAGGAATACCTTAAAAATGCTGATAAGAACAAAGAACAAGAACTTGAAGCAAGAGGAGGATGGAGAGGTGGAAGGAAAAACTTCAGACAAAGGAGAGATTACAATGAATTCTTAGGAAGATGTTATAGGTGTAATGAATTTGGACACCCATCTTTCAAGTGTCCTCAAAACTAAAGTCCAACTTCAAGTGGTGATAGGAGTGAAAGAAGAACACAATTGGTCCAAGAGGAAGAGTGTGAAAGTTCAAGTAGACCTGCAAATCCAGAAGTGGGAGAAGTACTCATGATGAGAAGGACCTTGTTGCAAGCACCTAAGGAGGAAGACATGAGCCAAAGAAGGAGTCTCTTTAGAACTTCATGCAAATTCAAAGGTAAAGTGTGCCAAGTTGTTATTGATTCAGGTTCTCAGAATAATATGGTATCTAGGGAGATGGTAGAAAATTTGAATTTAGAGAGGATACATCATGTAGCACCCTATAAAGTTTCTTGGGTGAATGAGCAAGCCTATGTGGATTTCCAGATTGGGGAGTACAAGGATAGGGTCTTATGTGATATATTTCCAATGGATTGTTGGCATTTTCTCTTGGGGAGACCATGGAAGTTTGATAGAAGATCCCTATATGATGGCTAGGAAAACACTTATACAATTAGGAAGGATGATAATATTTTCAAACTAACTCCTTTGCAGGGTAGTGTGAAAGATAAAGGCAAAACCAAGGTTGTGATTTTTGGCAAAAAAGAGCCTTTAAGGCTTGAGGACAGTAAGGACAACATGTTTTTTGGTTTGAAATAAGGTTATTGTGTTGGGACAGTGGTATTGAATGTTGATAAACCTATTGAGAAGATGGAAAAAGGGTCTAAGAAGGTTGATGCTCAATTGGAGGGGAAAAATGATGTGAAGCCCATGAAGAAGACTGATCTAAGATAGGTTAGTGGTGAGTTGTTGATAACACAACAAGAAGGATTTAGGAAAATGGAAGAGATCCTGATTGGGGTAGTGGTGTGTTCTATAACAACCCATAGAATGGAAGGACAGTCAAGTCTAGATAGAGGGAAGGCTCTAAAATATGAGAATATAGTGGTTTATGGGACTATACAAATAAGGGCAGTGGGTTTGATGCCTACATTCAAGGGTCAGGGTGGAGTGGAACAAGAGCACATGTACGGACAAAGCCTTGAGGGAGAATATGTTGCTTGGATAGGACAAAAGATGGTTGGAATAGGTCCTACATCAGTCATGAAAGGAAAGGGGATCAGAGATGAGTATCCATTAGAAAGAGTAGCAAGAGACAAGGTAGTCTAGAGAAGCATTGGTAAGGATTGGTTTAGAGGAATGAAGGTAAGGACATTAACTTATTTTGGTCTAAGGGTAGATGGAAGACCACCCACTGATATGATTTCAGAGAAAGGGGAAAGATTACATGCACAAAAAGGCCAATGGGTAGATTGGGCTGCAAGTTTTCCTTGTCCACATTAGGTAAGAGGAGGTACAGGTTAGCATGGGCTTGTGGAGAGCAGGTTGGAGCAAGACAAATCCTTACTCATGTGACATGAGTTTTTTCATGGTGGTGTGTATGGTGCAGGGGCACCAATATTTTCTATGTTTCTTCATTAAGTGTCTTATAGGTAAGGTGTGCTAGGATGTTTGAGTTAAGGTCTTGAGTCTAAATAAGGTCTAGTGTGACCATTCTTATGCAATCGATAAACTTTGAGGGCTTTTGTGTTCATTTTGTATTAGTTGCAAATCATGTGGGAAGAAATTGTCAAAGCTGAAGAAAGGTGTCAAGGTAGATCGAATGTTTTTTTCTTGAGTGAGTCATGTTCCCTTAGTTGAATAAGGTCTCATTAGACCATTTGTAATGGTTTAGGTGATTAGGGGGGTCAAGGAGTGCAAACATTACAATATATGCAAATGTGTTGTTATTAAAATGTGTAAAGGATGTCATTTTGGCCTCCAATGGTCACAAGGAGTTTAAAATTTAGTTGAGAGGTATTTGGTCATTTTTTTGAAGTGGAGAAGCCTCTAAAAAGGCATGGTAACTCATTGTAATGTTTGGCTTCAAGAATTGAAGCATTGACAATAATAAATCTCTTATTTTTTAATTCATTTTTTGAGTTTCCTTTACATTTGCAGACCTGTACAAGCCCATACAGCCTGATTTTACTATGTAATCACTGGAATTTCATGGTGGCCTATGTTATCAATCCTTTTCATCCATTTTGAAGGAAATCCATAGAGTTTTTTGGCAGAAATCTCTATTTTCCTAAAGCAAACCAAGAATACCCTGTTTTGAGGGTTTTGTAACAAAGATCATGTTCTAAGGGCCCATACACCGACTGTGACTACTATGGTAAGTGTAATGGGCCCTAGTGAGTCTGAGTAAAAGGTAGGATGCATGACTAGAGTTATGGGGAAGAAATAAGGGAGATAGGTTTGCTGCGTTATTGATTTTGTTAATGAAAATACATGAAAATGATGATTTGGGTCTAGGGTTTGTTAAAATCAATGAGAGTGGGGTTATTTCTTCAAATTTTAAGCTTATTAGGTTCAAAATAGAAGTTTCTGAGTCGATGGAATGATCAGGGGAGTTGTGCAAGAGGGACTTTCAATAAACCTTCTTGGTTTGGCTAAAAAATCAAGGGTTTCATAGTTTTCTATGTTAGAGGGGTAAACTCTAGAAGCTAATTGTGGATTTAATGGTTTGAGAGAATGGGAAATGCTTCCCCAAAGTTTCAATTTTTTGTGATAAGTATAAAGGTGGGTTTCTTTGTAATTTAGGCCTAATTAGCGTAATTAATTCAGCGTAGGAGTGGAGGTTTCAGGAGTTTGGTCCAAAGGACTTGTGTCTGATTAAGAGATATGTTTTATAACTCTAAAATGGGTATATGAATCACCCTTTTTTTTTTTAAAGTGTTTTGGGAAGTGATGGAGTTAGGGGCCAAAAATCGGGTTTGCACTGCTATTAGGGTTGCAAGGGTGAAAGTGGGAAATTCTATTTTTGATTGATTTCAAACTTTGGGAGTTGTTTAGATTGGTCCAATAGATCCTTTTAATCTTGTTAGATTCCTCTTGAAGGAAATTCGACACTTTGAGTGGGTTTGAATCTCCTATGTATGCATCAAAGTCTTAGGAAAAATATGGAAGGATAAATGGGTTGTGAGGATAGGGGATAAATGGATTTAGTAGATGGAAGATAGGTGATGGGAGATAAGAATATGGTGGATGAAGGATGATGGAGGTCCAAGGACTAGTTTCAAAGGACTAAGATGCCCCACACTAGAGGTAGTGCAATCATGGATGGAAGGATAATGTATAAAGGACATGGATGGAAGTAAGAGTGAAGATGAAATTTTTGAAAGAATGCATGGATATTTTCCCCCTAGCTTTACGAAGATCAAGGGTAAAAAGAGGGGGTGAATTGGATAGGGTGGGGGGATGGAGATCTAGGATTGGGGATGTGGGATAGATAATATGAATAGGATGATCAAGGCTAACTGGATAAGATATGGATGCATGGATATATGATCACTAGGATCTTTATCAATATCAATTATGGGAAGGGTAAATTGATTTGGATAATATGGGGGATAAGGAATGAATTATATGGAAAGCATAAGGGAGATGAAATATGTGATGCTCATTTATATCCTTAACCTTGTCAAGGTCAAAGGAGGGAAAGGGGAGGATGGATTTGGATGGGATAATGGATATATTTTGAAGGATAGTGGAGGATGTGGATAAGATGTGGTATGGATGAAGCTTTCCCCCAAGTGTGGAGTGCAAGAGGGTGGGGAGGAAGGACTCAAGCATCTAGTTCCATAATGGTATCCCTTAACTCTATGCTATTATGCTCATTGACATTGGTAGAATGAAGGTAAGGGTGATGAAATGGATCAGAAGATGGAGGGAGATATGGATTTATGCAAGGGTTTGGATAAGAGGTATGGAAGGATAGAAAAAGGATGTTGGATAATAGATGGGTTTATGGGAGACTTGTGGATGAGTGAATGGGAATGTTGGCAAGATCATAATTGGCGCACACCTTGAAGGGTGGTGAAATTGTGGAAGGGTAGTGGTCTATGAAGTTTGGGGTTTAGATGGAGTGGGTATAGATTTTGGGACATAAGGACCCAAAATGGATGGCAGTGATGAAGGATTATTAGATGGAATGAAGGACTTAGAATTAGATGAATATTTTGGATAAGCAATTTTGGATTCCAATTTTGTTTTTTCATTTGGATGCATTGATTCTATGAGTATTTTTGGAATCCACGTGGTTTTTGATTTTTGCTTCATGAGCCATTGGGATTTAAATTTTTGATTTTGGATCATATTCTTCTTTGTTTTTGTATGTATTTTTGATGAGACATGTTGATCCTTGGATTTTTTTGGACTTTTGGATTTATGCATATGAGTTTTGGCAACCAAATTACTTCCAAGAGAAATGGGATTGGTGGATGGGTATGAATGATGTGGATGCATTACGGATTAGTTGGTCTAAGTAGTATGTTGGAAGGATTTCAAAGTTATGTGCCTTGGTTGATCTTGATTTGGGATATGAGGTGATGGATAAATAGGATATAGATATTTTGTAATAGGAGTGATAGGTGGTGGAATGTAAGGACCCAAGATGGATAGAGGGGATGAGGGAATTTTTTGTGGGATATAGGGACCCAAAATAGATGGAAGGGATGAGGGATTGGGATTTGAAACATAAGGGCCAAAGATAGATTTGGAGGATGGGGAATATGGATATTGGAATTTAGATGGAGGAATTTTGGATTTAGGATGGGTGGAAGGAGTACCAATGTTTAGAGCCTTATAACCAAGGCCATGATAATTAGGATTAGATTGGATTTTTATGGGTTCTAATATGCCTTTATCATGGAGGCCCAAACCTTTTCCTTGATAATTCATGGCTCGATAATTTTTTTTGTCAATGGGATACTTCTTGGTTTGGAAGCAAGATGCGAGTCCATTTTGAGAGGGATAGGTTATGGAAGGAATGATAGGCGCTTGGATTAAACCATATTGGAAGAAGGTGGAGGAAACAATTTGATAAGTATGGGTTTCATGGGTATCTTGGATGGGGGTGGTGGGATCTTTTGGAGGATTAGGATCATGACATGTAGATGAAGGGATGCTTTGATTTTGACCTAGGGAAGGATCATGGGATGGGGTGGATGGTGTAGTGTTCTCCTGGTTATGAGATGGAAGGGTATCATGACATGGAGTGGGAGGGGTGTTTTGATCATGAGAGGTAGATGATAATTATATGGGGTGGAACGTGCACTTTGATCTTTATTTATAGAGGGATCATGTAATGGAGTGGAAGGGGTATTTGGATCTTGAGATGGAAAGGTATCATTAGATGGGATGGGATGGATATGTTCTTGATTAGAAATGGGATAATGAGATGGAAGGGGATCATATGACAGAGGAGAAGTGGTTCCTTGATCTTTATATAGAGGGGAATCTATGTTATCATGGTTTGGATTAGAGGATTTACATAGCTCATTTGATGTAGATGGTGTGATGGGGGAGGAAGGTTGGATAGATTCTTCAATTTGGATGGATGGAGTAGTAGAGGATTAATGAGATTTAGGGGATTAAGAATTATATTTATGTGGAGGTGATGAAGGTGGATGCATGACATGGGAAGAGTGCACAATTATTTTTTTGCATGGGGAATTAAGCACCTTTGTAAATATTCCTTGGACCTAATTATTATGGAGGACATGGGGTGAATTTGATTGGTAAGATTGGGGTAAGGAGGATTTTAGAGATGTGGGAGATGAACAAGTGGAATAAGAGGTGAAAGTTTCCATAGATTGGTAAATTGAGGATGAGGATGAGGAGCTTGAAAAGGATTTGGAGATGGGAATTTTGGATTTGGAATGAGTTGGAGGGATATTTTGGCTAAAGGCTTGGTATCCCTTGTCAAAGGAAGGGGAACAATAAGCAAGAGGGGATGGGTTGGGATTGGATGAATATGGGGAGGATGGAAGTTTAGCATGCCAATTCCAAGGAGATATCTAAGCATGGAATCTCTATCATTATTAAATTAGTAAGTGAGGAAGTAATTGGTGATCGAATCCCATGAGGATGTGGGTGGTATTTGAGAGGGACTTTGGATGGGTGATTGGTGAAAGATTGCAGGATTTTTTCTAATAGATTCATGGTGATCCATAATATTATTACTATCATAATAAGGATTAGGATATGGGTTCATGATATTAGATTAGGTTAGGATGGGTGAAGGTGGATTAGAATAGGTTAGGTTGGACAGATGATAGGTTGAATGGTTAGACACGGTGGAAGTTTTATTGGAAGAGGGATGTTTGGGATTGATTTTGGATGAGGATGGGAATTATGATGATGAATTAGGAATAGAGGGGGGATTATAAGAATAGGTCCTAAGGATAAAGATGGAGAATAATATTAGGATTTGATTAATATGGGATTATATTGATAAGTGGATTGGATTAAGATGATAATGAGGGATGGGGCTTAAAGAGGATAATGAAGGATGCGTATTAAAGATGATGGAGGATGTTAGGACCAAGATTAAGGATGAAATTGGATAGAGATTATGGAGGATGATTAGGACCTCAAATGGATTAGGAAAATTAAGCTTAGGGTCCTAAATGAAGGATTATGGATAGATTAGCTATAGATTAAGGGATGATTGGAGCAAGGTAGATGATTAGAATGATAATAAAGGATTAGGATGGGAGAAATGGGATAAGGTGATTAAGATAAAAATGGATGATTAGGATGGAAAAGGTGGTATGATTAGGATGTGGAAGGATGGTTAGGATAGGAAGAATTGGATGAGGTGAAGGTTTTGCTTTCTTGACTAGGAGGTAGAATTAAAAGCACACAAAAAATAAGTGGAAAATTTTGATGGATTTTTGTAGTGTATGTTTAATCCTCAATCCCTTAGCTGATTCATTTTTCATGAGTATTACACAAGAAAAAACTTCAAGCACTTGTTCATAATCCTAAGCTCAAGTGGGTTTATAGGCTAGTGTAGTCCCACAAACATGGATTTATCCAAACTTGGAATCTCCTTCGACTCAAGGGTAGGGACATCTTTAGGGGGTGTATACACTTTTGTATTTACAAGAGTGGATAAGTAGGGACCTCTTAGAATGGAAGGATAACCCAATCACCCTTTCCTCAAAAATCTATGTGTAGCTTATAAAAAGTCAAGACTATCTCACTCAAGGGAATCATATAGTGGGAATCTATAGGGTGTGATGCACATCCCTTGCACTACACTAGTCTATGGCTGAAAGGTCTTAATCTAGGATACACAAGATTACTAGGGAGTTCTCTAAATACCTCAAGGGTATGTGAGGCCCAAATCCATAGATGAAACAAAAAAAAATCCAAATAGCTAGGAGGAGAGGGTAACCCACTCTTCACCTTCACTCCTCCAATCTATAAAGTTCTTGGAGGATTAGCTCAGATTGACAAGATTCCACTTCCAAGAGAGGTGTCTTTCGTTTCACCTCTCACTCTTTATACTTTGCTTAAACATAGGATTTGGGATCATTCCATAGGATGATGAAATCCATAGGCAACCCCTCTAAAAGGAATGATCCAAGTGTTTTTGATCCTCAAGATCACACAAAGCATAAGGGGAGAGCATACAAACATTGGTTTCCTTGGGATAAAAATAAAATAAAATGAGTAAGTGATGTTTTTGATCCTCAAGATCACAATAGGTATGAGAGGAGAGCATACACACCACTCACTCAAAGACACATAAAAAAAATTCATTAACCTTAAGAAATGAAATGTGCCTAGATTAGTAAAAAAAAGAAAGCCTTGGACAAGTGAATCTACAAGAAAAATGTTAGTAGTTTGATGCCTTTGCCTTTGAAAATTGATTTCAAGCTACAAAACAAGTAGTTAGATGATATGATGATCAAATAAAAAAGATTGTTAACATGAAAATAACCATAAAATTCTGAAGCCTTTTTTGTAATGAGGGGGGTGGTACACTTAACCCAATGATAGGGGGTGCAGGGGGACATACATGATCCATTGCTGATAGGGATTTGAAGGAAATTTTTTTGGATAAGGAAAATGATAGAATTTGATTATTTTTCCTTAAAAAGCATTAAACCCCTAAAACATGTAGGGTGGTCCCATAATAGTGGTTTACAATTTTTGGCCAAACTAGACACTGAAATTATTATTTTTAACTAAATCTTCACATTCAGGCACCTATAGCGGCTAAACTGTGAGGAATTTTAAGATGATGCAAACTAGAGTCTCATCAAATTTTGTCTGTAGATTCTAAAAATATTTTTTTCAAAATTTTTGGAATCAAATTGCACTTCTTTTTCCATCTCCCACGAAAATAGATTTTTTGTAGAAAACAACATTTTTAAAAAGTGACGCACACCGTATAACGTATAACTTTTTTCCATGAAGGATAAAATTATAATTCTTTCAAATTTAGATTTGTAACTCTTATATCTAGTACTTCCACTTGGTTAGATAGTTTTTTATTGAATATTTTTTCCTTAATCAAGTTTCAAAGTCAAACGAATTACAATTTAGACACAGCAACTGTATAATGCGTAACTTTTTTTGTATATGTCAAAATTTATTTATTTTTTTTTGTTGGATCAAGGACTTCAATATCTGGTACACTCATATTTTTCAATTTTTTTTTTTGATAATCTTCTATTTTTCCACATGTGAAGAACAAAGAAATTCATTTTCGATGAAAAACGTATGTTTAATAAAACTTAAAAAACAAATACATAAGGGTGCTGTCATAATAGTGGTTTACAATTCCTGAGAGGAACGAATTTTAGCTGAAATCACATATTTTTAGAAAATATGATGATTTAAGCCTTATAAATTTCCATTTTAAGGATTCCAATTGAAGAGGGTTTGATCAAATCACCTTAGAACAAACCCCCTTGGATAGAACCTCGCTAGTTTTAAATATTGATCTAACCCTTATCCCTAATCAGTTGAAATATTAGCATCTCAATACATCAAGCTATAAAGGTCCTCTAATGATGAAACATAAAAATATTTCACAACTAAGTTTTTATATGAGATTATCCTCAAGTACACATGTATAATCCACGAATAACCTCCTCACTAGTCCGAGAGATAAAATAAATGTTATATTATATTAGTCAAATCAGTTGAATAGCATCTACCACTCTTGTTTGCTAGAAAAGGACCAATCAATATCAAAGATGTAGCATTTTGCACATCCTTAGAGTAGAAAAAATCACTCAGTATTGTTGATCATACTATTCATCTAATACCCCTAAATACTCAAGACTCCTAAAATTTCTAACACCTTGGTAGGTTAGAAGAGTCACATAATCAATTTCCCATTGGATAGTTAATGATAGCTCAAGTATCTAAAATTTAATATGATGTCTACCACAATAGTCCTACCAAAAGAACATCCATAGATCAACCAATTACAAATAATGTTAACCTAAGAACATAATATTACTATTACCTGGACACATTTGAGATCCATACAATTTATATTACAATCTAATGCTTCTCAAAACTCAAGGAGTCATAAGATCTCTAAATTATCATAAAAATTAAATACCCAATTTATAAAAGCTAATAAAATAATCTTTAATTCTCTACCACATAAGCAACATTGAGATTTGTTTTGTATAAAACACTCAACCCGTCAACTCATAAGATCACATGATCATCAAGCTTATTAATCATTGAACACATGAAGATGTTTATACTAGGTGGGAAATGTAATAAAAAACTAATTCACTAAAGAAGAGTGAAATGCAAAATTTTCTATATGTCATGCCCAAATTTCTGCATGTTTAACAACACAACCAATAAATATTTTTTAATACAATACTATTACAATGCCTAACATAGTTGACATGGTAAAACTTTATGAATACCACATGATGTTGTATGTGCAAGTATATCACTAGTACACTACCTAAAACTGGCAAAGGGAAGGGAAGAGTGAGTGTGCATAATCACTCTAACACACCCTTAAATGATGAATAGAACTAATCTAATATGAATTGGGTGTCTATACAAGAGACAAATTGATAAAGAGCCACATCTAGGTCAACCCCCATTAGTTCCACTAGATGAAAGTGATACCCTCGTGCCATGAACACACCTTTATGAACAAAATTGAATGTTTAAATTACTAATGAGGTAAAGTAAAATATCTCAATTTTAGTTCCCTTGAATGACATAGCGAATTGATTAAACAGTTACATGAAGATAATCTTGATTCACTCAAGCAAAGATGGTTTACAAACTTAGGAAATAAATTGTAATAATTTAATCCAATAATTTGTTAGGTCCAAATAAATTTATAAATCTCACAATGATTTCTTGAGGAACCAAGTGGCTATGATCACTAGTCTAAATGATCTCCAACCATGCTCTTCACCAATACCTTTTTGGTTCATAACCATTATTTGGTCAATAAGGTTTTACATCTAAAGTCTTACTATATTATACTTGAACATGGGATCAGGAGTCAAGGAAGGAACTCAATAGTTTTTCCACCTATTCATTATGAGATACGGTTGCTTTTTAGGAATGATAATATTGATAATTCTAACTCTATACAAGAGGTAACTTAGTAAAGTTTACAAATAATCCAAAATCATGACTCTTGTTTGCATTATATATTCTCATATATAATTTGGAAGATTTAACTTATATTTAATAGATTAATCACCCATCTAAGTTCCTATCCTCCAATCTAAAAATAAAATAATCTTATGATATTTTTAAATGAATACTTGAATTAATATTATCATTTTGGATATCCTAAATTCTTAGTGAATTATAGAATACCCTCTATATAAATATATATATCAAAATTTTAATTTTATTTTATTTATCGCGAATATGACTCTCTTTATAAATATATAAACATTATATATTTTCATACTAATATATAAATATATCTAATTAATGGGTTGATGCACCTATGCTAAAAATAACCATACAGGTTTTTGTATTTGGCCGTGCTATTGGGGGGTGGTTGTGCCACGGTGTTGGTTATGGTGAGATGCCTTTCTACCTTTGGCAATTGGTTTATAGTTGGGGGCATTAAAAATATGTGTTTTGAAAAAAACTGTTCCAAAACCCTTGCTCATTTTTCACTATGCTTTTGCGGCGAAAGTGAGAGATGAGGTTAAAAAATGAAGCTAGGTTGTTTGATAGAGGCTGTGCAAAGGATGGTCAGGTTTATGCTGATGAAGTAAAAAATGGCTAGGATGATGGTGCAAAGGGAGAGTATGCTCAAGAAATGGAATGCATTCAAGAAGGTGAAAATGAGGGGAGTGAGGAGGCTCAAATGGAAGAACAAAAAGACCTAGAAGTAGGTAAAATTTTAGAATTTATACTTCCTAATGATGTTGTGGATTGTAAATTGTTGAATTCCAACATAAGTTAGTCATTTTATTTTTTGAAGAGTTTCTTCTGAAGCATTCTAAAGCATATTTTTATAAATGGGAAAAACTAAATTGGGAAAATAGGGGATGGGAGATTGAATCCTTTAGGGGTTTTGGGAAAGGCTATGTTTCATGGAAATTTAAATATGTTGAATATGCTCAGGCTATACTACAATATCGAACTTGGGTCATCTGTGGGAAAATATGTTATTTACAGGCATGGACTTTACATTTTTACCTAGAAGGACCTTCCCAATATAGATATCCTATGTGGGTGAAACTCCCATTTCTGAATCTAGCTGTTAGACCTTTTCTACAAGAAATAACTGCCCAATTGGGAAGGGTATTTGGTGCATAAATAGTTTTGATAAGTTTTCTAGTTTGAAGGTGTACCCAAGGGTTTGTGTGGAGATGGAATTAAACAATCAATTACCTAAAAATATTAAGCTTATAGGTCCTAGTTTTGAAGTCCTTCAACTAGTAGTTTACTTAAATAAACCTAATGCTTGTTTTTATTGCCGTCAAGAAGGCCATTTGATACGAGATTGTCCAAATAGAAGGAATAGATTGGATCAGTCTCAGACATTAGTTCTCTTGTAACGCCCCGCCGTGTAAACCCCAAAGGACAACAAACACCACACAATTTTTTTTTTGAAAGCGAAACATTGCATAAGATAAATTTGTACATTCCTTACATGAAAATCAGTTATACATTTACAAGGTCATCTACATCCTTTGGGGTACATAGAATGGTCATTATGAATCATAAAAATTTTATCAATAAAAGCGGCTAAAAACCAAGATTTCATAATGATGACATACAACCATTAATGATCAAAAGAGAGGAAAATATATTCATCATTTTATTACAATTCAATTCATAGTTCCATAACACCATTGTGGAGCATATTTCAATAGATACAACCCAACATGATTACATTTAATACATTACATAATGCTTCCATTATAACAACGGGAAGAGTACATCAAGTAAAGAATAAGGTACAAGGCAAAGAACAGTCTCCAACCAAGTGAAGCTCAGGAAACTTTGCGTCTGCTTTCGCAACACACACACAAACTGGGAACCCAATGGGGTGCATAGCACGTTCCACCTGACCATGTGGACCAGAAGGCCCACCCCCCATGCTAGGGATTGACAAGAAAGAACCATGACCAAGACATGCAAGAAGAACGATCACAAGACCAAACCATAAGGTCAACCAAAACATAACATACATCAATCTCATCGACCACATACAAGGTGATTGCTTCCAGAGGCATAAAAAGGAAAAGCAAGGGATTCTATGACACCAATATTCATATACTCCCAACTAAAGGGTACGCAAATACTTGGGTTCCCAAAGAAACTCACAACCCAGGGTAGAACAAAGTGACACAGGTTCCCAAATAGAGTTCATCATGAATTCAATAAGTAAGAACTCCAAACAAAACAACACAAGAGGGAGATACAAAAGAAACCATCTAAGATCCACCTTTAACAACATGAATACATTTAATGAATAAACCCTAAAGAACAATAAACAATCAAATACCTTTTTTATCTATTTGTTCCTTAAGAAGTAATTTGAAATAACTAAAGAGGTTATCTAAGAATTTCTCCTACATAGCCTTAAAAATATTTTAGAACATTTAATTGAAAAGACTTGAAGCTATCAAAATGTACACTTACACATGACAATTCATTCTTTAAATTTACACATTTAAGTATCTATTTCAAGGCACTTTCAACACAATCAATTTATATTTAATTTACACGCTCATTATGAAATTATATAGAATAATTAAAGAATGCATATTCCAATCAACACATCTACAATATATTTTAAAATCATTTTAAACGATTAAAGAAACTATATATATACATATTTTGTAAATAACTAAATATTCCCTAAACACCAACAAACTTCTTTTAATTACACTTCTTTAATTATAAGGCTCAATTAAATCAAATCTCACCTAGTACTTTTAGATTATTAAATAATCAAAAATCACAAGTTTTATTTTGTTTACCCGCCTATATTGAAATTAAATAATTAAGTAAAGAACTATGCAAACCTACATATATAACTAAATCATTTCTTTAAATATAAACACATTCATTACAAAATCTTTAAAAATAATCACTACAACTCATTTGTACCCTACTAAAAGAATCATTTAAAATCACTAAAGAAGCTTTAAAAAAAAATATTTTCTAACTAACCCGTTATATATATTTACGCAAACGGATTAATTTTACTAACTTCTTTAAGTGATAAATCAGAAAGGACATTTAAATCATCACTAAAAAATTTCTTTAACAACTTACTCAAGTTAAAAGACTATATATCAGAAATCCCGATATCTAAAAGTACACCCTAACAACAATCCACTTTAACACAAAACAAGTGATAACATTAAACTAACATAATTGGACTGATTAATTTCAAAGAATATTTAACTCACCATTATATTTAATCTTTAAATGATATCATATACAACAATTTAACTAACCTTCCAATTACCCAAATCATGCTCTTTTATAGACATTCACAACTTATCTTTTAATTTACTATAGACATCTACAAAACTAATTACCACATTCCATATTAGTCTCTAACCACTTTATTTATGTAAATGGAACATCTACACAATGATGCAATTATAATTATATTAGTTACAAGAAATAATATATTCATCTTATTTGTTCATCTAATACAAATAAGAACAAACTTAGCCTATTCCAAATCCCAATTTACTCATCTACCTAATCAATTAATCACCTAGATAAAAATATCTTTTAATTTAATTCTTTCTTTAATACCTCCTCTTAATGAAATAAACGAGTTAAAAGGTAACATTTAACATAATAATAACTATATATATGTTGTAAGATTTAATAAGATGAATCATATTATAACTAGCTTCCCTTGCTTCAGCTACCTGCTATCAATAAAAGCCACATAACACAAGAATCAAATCGATACTTCTAAAACTACTTATGCAGGGTATAGCTGTTAGGGATTATATTTAAGCATAGGTTAACAAGACCGCCGAATAAAGTAAAGTAGCACGAATCAATCAATCCTTACACATGAGAAAAGTTTATCAAACGTTCCCAAAACTCGAGAGAAAAAAACTAATAATTGATAGAGATAACAGGTTTTTTTTTTTTTCATTGACCAACCTAAAGTCAGAATTATGATCAGGGGAAAACACTGCAACCATATCATTAAGAACTTCCAACATCCAGAATCAAAAATGTTAATGATGCAGGAGCATCCAGTGGTGTGAGGGCAATCTTGCATCACCCAAAAGATGATTTCCATTTTTTGTTCCTGTTGTTTTCTTTTTGTAGATGTTTTTGTATTTCTGGATACCCTTTTCGTCGAATAAGAGTTTCCAACTGGAACTACTTTTACGCTTTTTACGCTCAATGCTATTTTAAGCGGTTTGCATTGAAGTCGTGGG
>VDFB02086081.1:25846065-25974177 GCA_007258455.2 Sequoia sempervirens
CCAAAAGATGATTTCCATTTTGTTCCTCAGTTGTTTTCTTTGTAGATGTTTTGTATTTCTAGGATAATTCTTTCGTCAATAAGAGTTTCCAACTTTCTAACTACTTTTCCGCTTTTTCTGCCAATCGCTATTTTGTGCTCTGCATTTGAAGTCGTGGGAAGACAGAAATTTATGGGAAGGTTCAGGATGGAGAAATACACAGTCTGGTGAAAGAATCAGTCAAGATCATTCATGACTTGAAAGTTATTCAAGTTCCAATTTCTGCTTTTTGACCTGAAAAACCTTCCGAGCTCAGTTTGAGGCACCAAACGATCCCGGATGGGCCTGAAAATTTGTGAAAACGCCAAAGTAGTCCGCCAAAGGCCTACTTTGTGGAAAAATCGTCTTTTCGAGAGCTTTCCGAAAAGGTATTATCATTGAAGATCCGACGGTCGGATTAAAAGTTATGGCTGCCGGAAGTTGGTGCATATTTTAGAAATGTGCTAATTTTCAACTGTGAATTTAACTTGAAATTCAAATTGTAATTTTGGCACCAAACCGTCAAAAAATCTTATCTCGAAGGTTGTTTTTGGTTCCAAACCGAAATAGGCCTATTTAGGGACTTGTTTATGATTTTTGGGGAACTTTTTGGGGAAAGAAGTTCGCATGCTGTGAAAGGGGATCTGGGTAATTTTCTGTAAGTTTGTAATTGGCATGTATCACAGAGTTCGAGGATTTGTGATCCTCTGCATGTAAGATTTTTCATTATTGAATAATAAGAAAGTTTGCTAGTTGTGTGCATTATTTCTGTGTCTCGGGTTTGCTCCCTCGTCAGTTAAAAGAACAAAGCTTTCTGAAGACTTGCCTGCAATAGTCTTATAAAAGAACAAAGCTTTCCAAAAAAAAGATACTTACCTGCTATCTATGTTTTATTTCAGTCAATTATAAACCTTCACCAAATTTTGGCAGTTCACTTAGCAATGTAGTTAGATCTTTGTTCTCCCTCAAACCACCTTTGCTTATGGAATGCTACTCAATGTGAAAGAATAGACAAGGCTCGAGCTGTTTCTCCCAAATGCCTTATGATGCATACAACAAAAGCATAGACAAGGGCGCGGCTAGAGGAGAGGACTGGCAGACGTAGGCCAAACAGGTTTAAGAAACTTTCAAGCAAATGCAATTAGCAGGTGAAAGGAACGAATTCAAGCAAGTTATTTAAACCTTTAAACTTCCTATTATGTTCCAGCGCTGCGGCTGAGATAGGTTGATGATGGAATCAAAGAGATTATTGAAACTTCTACAACATTCTATTTTCAAGTACTGTAGATGTAACGGGTTGCCAACTGAATCAGGAAGGCTATTTACGCCCCTATAGATTTCTATGTTCAAGTGTTGCTGTTGTGACAGGCTGCGAATGGTATTAGGGAGATTACTTAAATTTATACACTCTCCATAGTCCAAACACTGCAGCAGCGATGGGTTGCCAAATAGAGGGGGAAACAAATACGGTCTCATGAAATAGGACGCAATAATTGTAGAATGTGCACAGAATGGATTTTAATGTACGACTTGGGTTTTAGAATTTGTAGTTGCAGACTGGTAACCGCAAAACACAGAACTATTCATTGCTCCTTGCTGACACTGTGGTTGCTAAGGGTAAAGGGTCTGAAAATGCAAATGGGGTTAGCTCCAAAGTATACACTGATGTTGAATACTCATTTAACGACGATGATGAAGATGAGGTAGTGAAACAAAAACCCAAGGCCGAGGTAAATGGATGAGAATTAGACATCTGCAAGGCAACCTTATGATCTAAAAATTAGGAGATGACTAAAGAAGAGCAGCGCTGACAATACCAAGCATAACTTGCAAGGAAAAAGAATGAGGAGACTGCAAGAAGATTGGCTGCAGGGGGCATTAGTATATGAGATGGATTTTGCAAGAACACTCTCAAAATCTTTGAACTAATGAAGCACTCAGGAATACGTCCTAACATTGTAAACTTTGCTTGTTTCAAGGGGCGTGCAGATAGGCAGGTAAAGGATGCTGAAAATGTTAAAACCTAAATGTGCACATTATTAGTATCTTGGATATAATTTTCATTTTAATAAACTTACCCTAAAAAGAAATCACTATCAACACCTTATTTTCAGGCTGCAGATAACAGAAAATATGGCGAGATTACATTACCTTGTGCATTGACTTCAAGGGTATGTGCACTAGAGTTTCCAACCATCTTTCCTTTGCCAGCGTTTCCTCTCCAAAGTGAGCGCTTAGGAACAGGGTATCCCGATACCCGAAACTATCCTCCAGTTTTTACTTCCTCCTAGCTTGGTATATGCAGCCACGTAAACACAAATTTTTTCTTCAAGAATTTGAGAAATCCACGTGAAGGGATATTGTGGCGCTATGGCAAGCTACATGCATGGGAATGTTAACAAATATTTTATCTTTTTAAGCTTTTAGGAATTTATCATTAGCATTTACCTTTCCAGCAGTGGAGTGTTTTCCCATTATTAATTATTGAGAATCAAGGGTTAAAAACTTATTTAAATTATTCCTATTCCCCCATAATAGCATTAAGGATAATATTACGTCACTAATATAATATAAATAAATAATGGAACTTTATTTTCAATGTGAATATGGTTTACAGTTTTAATTTCTTTCATTATTAATATTGAAATTAGCTATGTTATAGTTATCTCATTGCTTAATTAATAATAGGTCTATTCTTGTAAGGTAAAATAAAACCATGAAATTAGTAATTAGCATTATTGTTTATATAAGAATTTTACTATCAACCACCTTAGTAATGTTGATAATCAATATAATATTAAGGTTGATTCACATTTACAATGGGGTGAAGGTAAAAGATATTGTTAATAATAAAATATTTGTCAGTTTCTTGAATAATCCTAATGCATATGAATAAAATATTTTATTCCCTATTTACGATTCCTTAAATCACAAGGCCCTCTTTGATTTATAACTAAATTAACTTTACCTTTCATCTTGAACTCTTCATGTTGACTCATATTTTCTTATCATCCATATATGCTAACTTTAGTTCACATGAGATATACATCATAACATTTATTAAGCTCCTAAATGATATTTACCAGTCACATATACCTTGACTTCTATGTAGATATTCCTAAGGAAGAATTTATTTACTTAATTGATAATATGACCATTAGCATTTCTTGTTATTCCATTAACTATTATGACATAAGAATAACTTTACTTTAAAATCATTATCGCAGGGTTTAAAATTAACATCCTCATATTCCATATAATGTCAAACATCCAGATGACAAGGATCCATTTTGATGTTTTGGATTTACACTATCAATCTAATTAGAAATTAATATTTATCTATTTCTTAACACATTATACAATTAGTTTCTTCTTTAATCTATTTGAATCAGAATATAGATTTAATCATATCCCCTGAAGATATCAATAAAATTATAGTAAAACCAAAATATTTTACATCTGTACTATCCTTGCAATCTATATATATTCATATTATACCTATTAGCAAACCCATTACATATTCAACCACAATTTCTAGTTGAATACAAACTTGAGCTAAACATGAATTAGAAACATATTTCACTAAGTAATCAAAGCATAAGGATGATATAAACTTACCAGAAGTAAAGATGAAAGTAGAAGAACAGGGATTGAAAAGGATGATATAACAACACATGGCAAAAAGGTACGAGAATCTTCCCCAAAGAGAATCCAATAAGAAAATATATGGATATTTTTGTGTAGGTCAAGATCCAAGACGAATGAAGTGGAAGGTACACTACATCTCTCAAAACAACAACATGTTGAAAACCATCCTTTTGTTCATACATCAATTAAAGACTCTACACTTGCTACAAGTACAAACAAAGCCATTAATGTTGTTCATAATAATAAGGCTTTTGGCCCCATGCCCTCTCATTACAAGGATGCTGTTATGGAGGATGGATGGAGAGTCATTAGAAAAAGAAAAATTCCTTCAGAGCCTTATGTTAGGAAGGGTGGCGTTAGGAAGGGTGGCTCTTCCCATAATCAAGGGATTTAGATTTCTTCCTCTCAATTTAATTTCAAACCCTTGGATCATAACCCCACTCCTCCTTCCCCTTCTACAAGATCTAGGTCCAGGTTACAATCTCCTACTAGTGCTGACCTAGACACTTATGAACAGTCAAATTCATTAAGATAACATTCTATATCTCCATCACCTTCGTCTTCAAAGTCAGGTAGTCTTGACCAACCTATTTTTGTTGCTAACCGTTATGAAGCTTTGCCATTAGAAGATGGTCTTACTTTTAGTTCTTCATAATGATGTTTAAAATAATGTCTTGGAACGTGAGAGGGATTTTACTCCATCACCATAAATATGGTGTTAAGGATATGATTGTTAAGTGGAAACCTGATGTTGTTTTTATGCAAGAGGTTAAATTTTCTAGTCCTCTCCTTGTCTGTGCTTTATCCAATGTATGGAGAGATGCTTCCTTTCTTCATACATTACATCGAGAAGGCAGGGGTCAAGCAGTCATTGGTTTATCCTCTTGGTTATATAAGTTTGTCACTGATAAATGTGAGGACCCCTCACATAGTTGTGATTGGGACCTAACTTCTATCAATGGCCAGCTAATTTGTTTCTACTCAGTTTATGCTCCTAACATTGGGAAAGAAAGAATTGAATTATGGGATTGGATGTGTAAGAGTCTCCCTAATATAGATTGGATTTTAGGGAGTAATTTTAATATGGTTGAATATCATAGTGATCAAATTTGGCATAATCATATGAAACTTAGCAATGAAGAATTTGTTAAGTGTTTGCTTTGTTGTAATACTATTGGAGTGATTGATCCTATTCATAACAAAAATTACAGTTATGGCAATAATTGGTTCACATGGTCTAATTGTAGATTCAAAGGGGATAGAAAATTAAGCAGACTTGTTAGATTTTAAATCTCTTCCAATCTTCATGTTATGCAAGATTCTTCTGGATGTAGTGTGAGAGTTGATTATTTTGGTACCCTCTCAAATTATTTTCCAAATTTTTGCACTGTTTTAGGTGATGGTAATAGTTGTGGGGCTGCAAGTTTACCTTTAAACTTAATACTTCCCTCCTAAAAAACCAAGCTAGTCTGGATGCTCTTGTTGGCATTTGGAATTCAATCCCTAAACCTAATGAAGGTGAGTTTTATAGGGATTGGTGAAAAATGGAAATTTTGAGATGTGTTGATTTTCTTCATTCCTTTGGAAGGAGATTAGAATTGTAGTGTAAAAGAAAGGAAAAATATTTGCAAGGGAAACTTGAACATAGTAGAAAATTGCTTAATTCCAACCCTAATTATTCTAATTTGAAAAATTCCATAGCTTTTATAGAAACACATCTCAAAAAATATGATATGTATAGGGATCAAGGAGCTTAAATACGGGTTAGATTTCATTAGATCAAGGAGGGGTATAAAGGGTCTAAATTTTTAAATTATAAACATAGAAAGGAGTATATTGTAGCCATCTAGGATGATTTGGGTCATGTTCATTCTAAAATGGAAGAGGTTATGGGGTTGTTTTAGAATTATTATGAATTTTTTTTCAAGAAAGATCTTGAACATGCTATCTTTTCAATGCCTCCTAACAAATGCCCTGGGTCTAATGGCCTTCCAGTGGAATTTTATCAAACCATGTGGAAACACATTAAATATGACTTCTACCTTTTTTAATTAGAGGCCTTAGAGTATGGTTATTTAGGGCCTTTTGTTAACAAAGGGATTATTAAGCTGCTACCAAAAGAGAAAAAGGAGTATACTATTTCTGGATAGTGCCCTATCAATTTGCTTAACACATCATATAAAATTATTGCTAAAGATATTGCTACAAGGATTAAACTAGTGATGAAGTTGATAGTGAAACCCAAAAAAACTAGGTTTCTTGGAGGGAGATTTATCCTTGATAATCTCACTCTTTCTTGGGAAACTATGGAATGGGCCCAAAAATCAATCCAAAATGCTTTAGTGGTTAAATTAGATTTTGATAAAGCATATGATAGATTATGCTGGAGATTTATTCTTAAAATGCTACAATGGTTGGACTTTGGTCCTAAAATATAAAAACATGTTCGCATGCTTTTCTCAGAAGCTAATTCTCAATTGGTTATTAACAAGGAGTTGTCGAGCTCTTTCCCCTTATAATGTTTGATCAGGAAAGGTTGTCCTTTGTCACCTTTTTTGTATATTCTTACTACAGATGCTCTAGGGTATCAATTGTAGAAATATAATGAAATGAACTTGATCAGGGGTATTTTTTTCCCTAATGGTGCTATATTCTTAATTCATATTTTACCGATGATAGTATTCTTTTTATTCAAAACTTAGAAGAGGAAATTGAGAATGTGATGGGGGATCTAGAACTTTATTGTGTTGTTCCTGGTTCTAAGTTAGCGCCTCATAAAACTAAGTTTCTCATTATTAAATCAGATCCTATTCCTTACTTGGTCCCAAAGGAGTGGAAACAAATTTAGCTTTGTCAGATTTCTCATTACTTGGGCATTCCATTTGGGTTGGGAGTTTCTCTTGCTAATATGTGGAATTGGTATTTAAACAAGCTAAAGAATAAATTGTACACTTGGGAGAACAATTTTTTGTCTTTGGCTGGTAAAATTCAAGTTGTGAATTAGATATTTTTGGCCTCATACGTGCATTATTCCTCTTGTGAGATTTCTTCTAAAAATGCTTATGAGGACTTAAATAAAATGATTCATTATTTCCTATGGTCAGATTGGAAGGGTGAGGCTGGTTTCAAATCTTCCTCTTGGTTGAACTGTATACTGCCTAGATCTAAAGGGGATTTGGTTCTCTTGGACCCTAGAACACAAGGTTTTTGCTTGGCAGCTAAATGGATTGTTAGAGTGGTTAATGGTGATGAACCGTGGAAGACTTTGGTTCAATATCAAATTGAACAAGCCACTGCTAGAAGGAATTGGTAAGTTTTTTGTTGGATGGATAAAATTTTGATGGCCCCTTATTTTAAGTTAAAAGCCTCTTTTTCACTTTCGTCTATTTGGAAGGCTTGGCAAGTGGTTTGTAATTGTCTTAATTGGAAAAGTGCTTCTTTACAACATGGTTTTAGTTTTGGTTTGTATTCCATTTGGTGGAATAGAATGGTCCAATACCAGGATCAACTCCTTGCTATGGCTTTCCCAAGATATGCATTGACTCTCTTCAAGAAGGGGATTCACCAGTTTGGAAATCTTTGGGATTTCAATGCTATGGATTAGTTTGATTGGAAATTCTCTAAGGATAAATTTTGTCTAAGCAATAAGTTTCAAGGTTTTGTGATCTTTTTTATTGCTTTGTTTCTTGTGGATCTAGTTATAAAATTATGCACTCCTTTACAATACAATGCCTTCAAGGATTGGTGGTGGCTATCCAAGCTTCAGTTTTGTTGTTTTCCTTTGAAAAAAAATATTTGAGCCTTCTTCCTTCCTTGTCCTTAACCTAGACTTAATCAGAAATAGCAATGTAAGTTTAGGGAAAAAACATGGAGAAGGTTGAGTGCCCAAACATGGAGTTCTAAAGATGAATCTAATGCTCATATTTTAGCTTGGAAAGTTTTGCATTTCATGTTTCCTATGGGTGATAGATTGAAATAATTTGTGGTGCAACCTACAAGATGTCCCTTTTTCCAACATAGAGAAAGTTTGAAACATGTCTTTTGGAATTGTTCGTGGGGTAAAATAAAATGGAATGCTATCTTCAAATACCTTCCTAATATTTTTGGGCATACTTTAAGATGGAAAGAAGTTGTTTTGGGTTTTAGTTTACAAAATAATGTTGTGGCTAATTCTATGAGGAAAACCATTTTGTATAGCATATGGAAAAGTAGACGTGTCTCAGTTTTTTCAAACCATAATGCTCATTGGGAAGGAGAAATGCTAAATTTTTACTCTGATGTTATCTTTCAATTTTTTTTTGTGTTATCATATGCAGGGTGTTTCCAAGGAGAACATGACGATTGATAATTAACTAGATAAGATAAAGTTTAATTTGTTCTTGTTGCATGGTAAAGATTTCCTATGTTCCAAACAACTCTAATGTATGGTTAAATTTAGATTATAGGGTTGGTCCTATGTGATGTGTGGGGTCAATGTTCCCCATGATTGTAATGGTCTTTGTTAGCTACTAGATTATGTATTTCTATTGTAGCTTGTTGGCTGCATCTTCTTTGATGCAAGAACAAAGAAAATACTAATTTCCTAGGATTCTCTAAATTATGTACATAAGAACAACCTAGGTTTCTCTACCTCGATTCAAGAGATGTGTCACACTACATAAAATACTAATTTCTTAGGATTCTCTATGAAATCTATACCGTAATTCCTTGGGGAATAAAATAGTCTATAAGGTATACAAATTTTAAATATCAATATATTATTAAATTCATTGACAATTCACAAGCTTAAAAAATAAATCCATAAGAGTGCCAACACTAAACCTAAGAGTGGCTCCATGCAACTTAATTAATGGGGCACTAGAATGTTGACTGGAAACTAAGTCTAAGGGAAACTATTAAGACACCAAACAATTCCTTAGTAACAAATCATGCCATGAAAGGTAGCCATTTTGATGGTAATAAAATTATAAATCATTCAAGGGTACCACATGAGTGCTCAGTTTAACCCTAAATCACCTCACTCTAATCTCTTAAACCTCTCTTTCTTTAAGTTTGTTTCATTCCTTGTTTTATTGTGTTTTCTTGTGTTCATTTTCAGTAGGAAGTATGAGCATGGTAGAAATGGCCAAAGGGTCAAGGATGGAGGTGACGAGGTTTGACAAAGGAGAGACAGGTCTAACTATAGGACAAGTTGCTCAGGTTGCATCTTTTACCCATATGGTTTCCAATGTGGTGGTGGCAAGAGGAGAAGACAATACACCAACAAAGAACACACCATACTAGCAAGGATACTTTGTTTTCTGCAATTTAAATTTATTAAAAAAAAGTTTATTTGTTTAAAGGCTAGAATTTCTCCTCTATTCTCCTGTGAGTTAAAACTTGTGCTACATGGAGAGAGAGATGGATTGTTAGTCGACTACCTTGGTCATAGAGGTGGAATCCCACCTTGGCGATGCCTTTAACCTCTTGTTGTAATGTAGAGGTAGGACCCCTGAATCACCTAATAAAGGACTTAGGGTTTGTCTAATGTTTGTAGTTCATCAAGATTTTAATTCAATTAAAGACAGGTCATATCTAGATGATTTGGCACACAAAAATACTAAAATACTAAGAATCATAAAATGATATTTTCATTTGATTTCTTGATAGAACTACCATTTCATCAACAAGTTCTATTTTGTATCTTTTATGTTGAAGGTGTATCCGATTTTAATTGAACCAAGCTAACTTTGACAATTCATGGTGTGCAATGTTGGAGAAAGGTTACAAGATGATCAAAATGATCTAATCCATTGAAAATTTAATGCTTGATAATTGAATATTTAATGCCTTCCAATTAATTCTACCATCAGTGCAATGAAATTTTCATACATGGTATTCTCAAATTTCATTATAAACAACCAGAACTCGAGCTCCATGATTATTTTTAGAGAGGTCTTTGTCCACTCTCAAAATTTTACCTCCAAAAAAGTATCGATTCTAGTACATCATCACTCTCTTAATGTTGGACCATAGGCCCATAAGATTTGTGAGCTAATAGTTTGTACCAGGCATGTACACACTACTGGTAGTACAAAAGAGTAGGTGGCTACTCTTATTTGGGTTGTCCCCATTCCTTGATGGCCTTGGTGACCCCCTCTTTTCCTAGCTATAGAATTTCAACCACCACCATGTCTTCTCGAGCATCCAGTGAGGGGGCCATGTAACCACACACATTGGGGTTCTCCTTCAAGATTTCTTTAGTAGATACATGCAAAATTAAAAATAACCAGTGTATTATAGAATGGAAAAATGAGGGAGCATTCAGTTGGGTTTACCATCACAAAATTTTCTTGAAAATTCATGTAAATAATTAGAGATCTTTGAAAAAGAAGAAAAACTACAAACCCTTAAAGAAAAAACTTTCAGGACTAGAATTAGCTTAGCACTAATCGGTAAGTTCTTCAATTAAATCATATTTTTTGTGCTCTTTGTGACCATTCTTTATGGTCCATATTAAAATTGCAAACCTAAGGTTTATATGGGTTTTTAAATACTTTTAAATTTACAAACCCTAGATTCATATAGTATTATGCATGAGGTTTTGAAGCTGTGTAGAAATTGAAAAAGCTACAAATGGGGGCTCAAAACCCTCAAAATCTTTTCATGGAGACTATGAAATAAATGTAGAAAGCTTACTAAAGGATTGAAATTTTATATAGCCACTGGAAAGAGCATACACAGAGCTTTTCGGGTGCTTGTGAGGCCATAACGGTTTCCATCACTTGCTCATTTGAAGATTTGCATTAGTTGAAGTCATCAGGATTGAATATATGGCTCTTAGGGTATTATTTTCTTGAGACTGTATTGTTGTTCATGGGCAAGCAAATATACTTTCTATGCAACCTGTAAAAGGCTACATTGCTTGAAGTGTTAAAAAAACTTGCCGAAAGATCTCTAGGTATCGATGTGGTGTTACATGTGAAGGACAAGAATGATTTAGGAAGTTCCTAGATGGAGAGCATGTGTGATGCTATAAGAATGTAATTATTTTTACTCTTTTTTTGTTTTTTGTAAAAATTTCATGCATTTTGTAACCTTGTTTAGTTGCACTTTAGGTATGCACCTCCACTTTTGAAGTTCTACTAATTTTTTTTTGACTTCTTAAATTTACCCAATTTTACTTACCTTGCACAAAATAAATGTATTATGACATGTTTGCTAATTGAGTATTTCAATTGATTACACAATTTAAATTTTTGTAAATTTAATGAAATCACGTTTTCAAATTTAAGAACAACTATAAACTTATGTTTGTGAAACAATTATAGTTGCACTTAAATTTAAAATACTAATACATTTATAGTATGATACAATGCTTTGATGCATATTATTGGACTCTCCATACCATTGTCTTTTTGAAACAATTATAATACATTTATAGTATGATACAATTGTTTGAGGCATTTTATTGGACTATTCACACCATTGTCTCTGCTTCTACATAATACATATATATCTATCATGTAGAGAATTGCATCTAAAATATCCGACAAAAAATTTCATTACATTATTCTTTGACAATAGCTTATACCTTGTTTTAAAGCTTCCATTTCACATAGGTATGGGGGAAGCTTGTAAAAGCATGGTATTTAGCTTTGCAACTGCTTTGTGAACTTTCAACACATAAAAGTCCCCCTTCCATTATGGTTCATTGGTAGTCCATACTCTATTCTAACATTGCCATTTTTGTGTGGGTTATGAGAAAATGCTAGCAAGAATGTCTCGTAGCTTAGCTTTACATTTGCTTGAAAGTTTGTAATGACTTTCCACTAAATCCATATTGTACATATCCCACAATAGTGGCATCTAGGATAGGTAGAGGAGGACATGGGCATGAGGAGTTGTGGAGAGATGAGTTTCCATTTCAATGTTTAATATTGTATATTTGTGATGGGAGTTTGAAACCCTACATTGTAGAAGTTAAATTTGTAGATTTTAGTGCACTCTTGACTTCTGGTAACATGCATCAAAGTTTTTCACCTCTTTTTTTAATTTATAAATGATTGTATAACTTTTATATTTCCTTTGTAGAATTATTCTAGTGGTGTATGATATTTAAAAGAGATCTATCATAGACATAGCTATTCAATTTATTCATATGCTTTGCGTTAAATTTTGCATTTTCCCTTGTTATCAGATACTCTACCTCGACACTCACTCATGTTTGATTTTGGTAAAAAATAAAATTTGGTTCTATTACTATTGTGATTTATAATTAAAAATGAGATGATGTTAGAATATAATGGATCTTTGAATAATGATGGCTTTTAATCTTGTCAATGTTTAATTTCTACCAGTATCATGTTCTTGTTTAAAAATTGTTCTTTTCTTTGCAAGATTTTGATTAAGATTGTTGGAAGAAAATTGCTGGAAGAAAACATTGCTATTGATACTCATACTCATAATTTCTAAAAATCCATAATGATGATATGCATGCCCTTGTTGCACTAGTTTTTTTGTAAGGGTTTTCTAAAATTTTCTTTAACTAAAGAGATGCATAAATGAGTAGAAATTTTGAGTGCAAATATAATTTGAATATCCAATATTACCTCCAATTTTGAAAAAAATAAAGTTATAACAAATATAATCCAGTAGAATGAAAGCATACATTATAGAGCACATATTACTTAAACTACATTCAAATTTGGATTGGAAAGCTCCCATACAAGTGTACGATCATCCAAAGAGAATTTTGGTAATCTAATATCCGACCAACAATAATTGAATTTTGATATATTCAGGAAGTACATTTTTTTTTTTTTATGCATAACTAAGATGCACAAATCATTGTACACCATTTTATCCTTGAAGTAATTAGATGTGCAATATAATGAACTGTGGTCGGTCACAAATGTTATCTATATTAATTTGAGAACCATATTTCTTAAATCAAATATATTACACTATCATCCACCACTTTTTATTAGATGTTCTTATGTATAATTTCTCTAAAGGAACTTTGTCTACATTGGTATTCCCACACCCCTTGGATTACATGGGAAGGTATTTTCTCAAAATTGACAACTTTAATAACCCACCCTTGTGTAAGAAAATATTAACCTCCAGGGAAGAAGAGACATTTTTTTTGCATGAAATGAGATTCCACAATGCCGAGAAAAATGTAGTGACATAATACTTAGGATTTCTTTTTGTATGATTTTTCTCTTAGTCCAAAAATTGATGGTTTTTCATATACACAAATCCAAATAATTATTGAATACCTAATTGATCCCATTGATTGTGTGGCAATGTCTTGAGATAAAATCATCCCCTTACCAACAATGAATTGAATGCTATAGTTTAACTATTTAACCTTTGAATTAATAATTCCATTAGATTTTTCTTATTGTCTCACTTTATTTAGAGATAAACTTGTCAATTAGTTGACTTTATTTTTTAATACGCCACGATGATTATGCAATCCAGTTAGCTATTTTTTCTTTTGAATTTCTCCTCTCTATGTTCTCTTATCTCAAAACATGTTTGGTCCAAGAAAGTAGGTAGAGTTTAATTTCAAAAAAAGGTTTAAACACTTGTAAGATCACATCTTTCATAGTGCCATCTATTTGTTCTACAAAATTTATTTTCCTTCTCTCATCTCATTCATTTGTGATTAATTATAGAATTAGCTAGAAGAAAATCATTTCTTTCCTAATTTAAGATTTTCTACTCCATCCTTGATATTTTATCTTTGGAGTCAATCGTAATTAAATCTCATGTTTCATATTCCTTCTTTGTGGGGCCTTGTACTTTTGCACTAAGAAATTAATCAAGCCCACTTATTTTTCCATTCTTATTTGTAGGGCCAAACAACTTTGCACTAAGAATTGAATGAAGCTCATTAATTTTTTCATTCTTTTGTGCAACCAGTGTACTATGTCGAAATAAAAGCTCCCTAAATCTACCTCATTAACTTTTCTTAGTATTGGGCTACATTGGTACAAATAATTTTCACATGTAGCTAAAAGTGGCAAGAATTTTTTGGAGGATGAGTTGACTGAAAGATTGAAATCATTTGAGGAATTGAGTGCCCTACTATAAGAAAGATGAGGCATCTTTCACAACCTCTTTCCCAACACCAGCTTTGTAGATATGTATGTGGATCTCGTCTTTCACAAAAAAAGACTCATTTAATCTTGCAGTTGATTTTTTCTTCCATGGTATTGTCCTCAAAGTCAAAGATAGATGCCTACGACACTTCCATGGGACCATCTCTGAAGATAATGTGTGAATGGCTATACTTTTGTAAGTCTTTTTAAAATTTTAATAAGAATATTTGTTTAGGTGTCAAGGTGGTAGAGAGGAGGAACTTGAGATTTCACAGAATATAAAAAAAGAAAAGGTTATTCATCTATAAAAAATACTTATTCTTGTTACCTTCCAACATGTGGAAGCCCAATAATGCTTTCTGAGTGGCACAAGATCATATTTGTATAAAGTAGCCTTAAATTTCTAGGCAACAGAAACTAATAAAAATTAGAAGCACCTTTCTATTAGACCAATATCACAACTAAAACTAGACATACCTGAGTGGAGGGATCCTTCCATGGGGACAACTGCCCAAGCCAAAATTGGTCATGTCCAAATGGAGCTCCCATATTTGGGTGGTTGAAAAAGGTAAAAAAGCACCAATAGATAGAAATAAATAAATAAATAAATAAGCTTTTAGCACTATCACTTTAGAAAAATCTCACTTGCAATACAAAAAATGTAGAGATTTTATATATTTTTAAATTACTACTTTATCAAAAATCGATGTAATGCTAAAGAGACCCATGGAAACATTAATTTAGGTTTCTAATCTATGTTCTTTGACATGTATTTTGGCTTAGGGAATGATTTGAATGATGCCTAAAAATGATTGAGGGAGTGTGTGATGATGAATGCAAAAACATAAAATGAGAATCTCTCCCTCTCTTTGCATTGAATCCATAAATTAGTTAATATCTTCTTTTTTTTTTAGACTGCAGGAATCGGGTATCACGACCCCATATAAACTGCAGTGCGCCTGGTAAAATTTTTAACGTGACCAGAAGCGCTAGCACGACATGCCCTCCGGTACCACGGGGGTGGGGGAGACTAGACCTCTTGACCAACCTCCTGCAACAGGAAAGATTTAGCCAACCGAGCTAGGGCCCCAACCCTAGTTAATATCTTCTTGATTTAATGGTTTCTTTTCAATTATTTTTTTTGGTAATTTTCACTTACCACTTCTCCATTTTTCTACCAATTGACCTCTTGTACCACACAAATATATTCCAAAAAAAAAGACCAAAAAATTTCCCTTATTCAACTTCCACATTGGTGTAGGGACATTAGGAGCCTCATAAGCATATTTTTGTTATATTTTGGTTTTAGGTTTGTTAGAGTGTTTTGGATTCCCATAAGGTAATTTATGACCATTTAGAATGATATGGGTTCATTTTGGAGTGATTAATTTGGTTTTTGATTTAAAAATGTAAAAGGTGCCAAATGTTGCAAAAAAGTTGTCATGCAACTTTGGAAAGGTGTCAAAAAGCAAGAAAGAGTTACATGTAAGAAATAAACCATTACTAAGGATTTGGATCAGTTGTAAATGAATGAATACACCCTCAAAAGTTGAAAAGGAGGGTGAAGAACTGATTTTTGAAGTTTCAGAGGAATGAAAGCAAGCTTTTCTATTTTTTTTCTAATGTTCCAGTTTGTTCGTCTTTCTTGTATAGTCTGGTACAAACTCATATCAAAGAATATAATATATGGATGTAAAGATATTTTTTTCTAGTTTATAATTATTTTTGTCTCATTAAATTTCATTAATTTTTGTGTGAGATATGGCCATTTTGGTGAGAGCAGGTTTGTGGTTGGCCTAGTGTTTCGAGTTTTGGGGAAAATGCCATAACTTTCTTTTCCACCATTGGATCTTTATGAAAGTTAGAGGAAAATTCTATAATTAGATTATCTTCAATCCCATAAAAGCGATTGGATTAATTATTATTTTTATGAAAGTTATTAAATGACCGTTCCTTTCATTTCAAGGTTGTCCTATTAATGTTTTGAAGAATCGATCATTGAATGTTTTTTGTTTTCCATTTCTTTGCATAATTTTGGTATCAAAGCTAGAAGACCCTAAGAGTGCAAGGTATGCACTAGGACAAGAGGGTTGTGAGAGAAATTTTTTGTAGGTATGAAGACAGCCAATGACTTATATCCTCCAATAGTGATGAAATTAGGTAGAAGTTGTGCAGATTTATTCCACTGAGAGGAAGTGGGTAGAAGAGTTCTTGGAGAGAGCATCTGGGGACACTGGAAATGGATGCTTCACTTCCTTGTCCACAAAAATGGGTACACAAGGAGAGGGATCCGTTTTCAAAATATCCACATTCAAGGACACCTTAGAGATCTCAATGCAATGAAAGGTGAAAGAGATCTAGAAATAAGGTATCCTAGGATATGATTGAGACAAGAAAGGGGTTCACCACCAAGTGTAAACTTGGAAAACATAAAATATTGGAAAAAATAGTGTGATATGCAAACAAATGCTAAATGGCCTAAGAAAAGACCTAGAAATGTAAATAAAGCAGAACATAAAAGTAAAGATGTGAATGGTGTGTACTTGGAAAGCTTGAAGAGACTAGAAATAGCTCTTAAATTCTAAAAATGCTAATTTTTAAGCTTGGTGGGGCTCATTCGCCATTCTAGGTGAATTAGTCCCAATTTTCGAAGACTGCACTGAAGCTTGTTTTAGCCAAATGGGTATCCAAATCCACAAAAATATCTAAAAAATAGGTATAATGGGACTCATTCACCACTCTTGGTGAATGAGTCCACTTTAAATTTTCTAGAAACTTAGAAGTGGAATTTGTAGCTCTCAGTTTGCTCAATCTATACGTCCAAGCGTTCGGATCCGAAACCTTGGTTTTTGGGGTTGTAAGTGACTTTTTGTGAAGATCTTGACCTTGAAAATAGGGAGATGACTCCAAAAAGTTTGAAACCTATTCTTCAATCATCTCCAAGCCTTCAAAGTACCTCGATCTACAATCACATAAAGAGAGAGAAAATGTTGATTGTTAGGGAATAAGGGTTTTCCTTGGTCAAACCCCTTTTAGGTAATTAAACCAAAATTATGAAACAAGATAATGAAGCATGAATATGATGTAATGCAATTATAATCTTTCCATGATGATGGATCTTAAGTCGCTACAACAATAGATGAAGAATCTTCCCTTGAATGGCTTAGAAATGATCTTGAAAGTTATCTTGATGACCTTGAAATTCTTAACTATTGCTTTCTTGGCTTGATCTCATGAATGTATGATGAAAAAATGATTTGAGGACTTTTTTTTATAGGCAAGGCACTCAAATTGCTATTATTTTGATCCCCAAGGTTGACATTCATCAAAATTCAACTTAGAATTGTAATTTTCTTACTCAATTTTGAAAAAGTTCCCAAAAAGGACTCATTCGCCACCCTTGGCGAATGGGCCCCACCTACTGGGACTCATTCACCCAAGGTGGTGAATGAGTCCCGCCTTCAGGTTTTTGAGGTGGGTCTTCAATATTTTGAGGTTTTAAAGTGTTTTTGTTGGGATATTAGTCAAACCATGCCTCAAGATGCAAAAATAAGGGTCCTAGGGGCCTATTAATGATGATATAAAGGGTGATTAGGGCTAGGGACACAAAGTTAAATGTGAAAGTGTGGTTAAATACACTCTACAACATTAAAATGAGTTCCACTTATCCTAGAAAGGCACAAGATCCAATGTGAATGTGTAAAACACATTAAAATACTAGATTAAAACTAGGTTTAATTTACAAGCCTTCTATATTAATGTAATAATAGAATTAAATGCATTTTACAATATTGAATTAAGGGAAAGATAGGCCCATGAGACTTAAATGCTTAATAAAATTCTAGAAAACTTTACAACACCTTTACAAGACATGTATTTTATTCAATTTACAAGGGCCCAAGACCTAATGTAAATGTGTTATCCACATTACAACATTAAATGAAGGAAAAATTAAGCCAAAATAATGAGGGCCCAAACGAGATAGAAAAATTAGAAGGGTTAATTTTTCAGTGTCCACAACATCTTCCAAAATCTTGTTGGGTAGAGGATAGTTGTGTGTGTGAAGGTATTGGGATACCAAAAGAATGGAAGTGTTGAGGATAATAAACCATGAAGACCTGAAGAGTAAGAAGTTGTCAAGAAAACAACAAGAGATGTAAAGAGAATGGAGAGATGAAGAAGAAAGATGGGAAGGAAAAATAAGTAAGTATTCAATAAGAGATAACAGGATTGTGACAAGATTTGGAACAAATGCAAAAAGAATTTGGAGAAAGAATAAAGAGTATAGTAACAAGTGTGTGGAGTTGGAACATCAACATTCACAAATTGTCAACTGGCTGATATAGGAAATTGTGGAAAGAAGAAAGAGGCAACAATTGAGAAGAAAGTTAAAAAATTTAATCAAGATGATGGCAAAGCCAAAGCCATCCAAGCAAGAGGAAAAAGATGAATAAAATGAGTCCATTGAGACTCAAAATTTTGTTTCTAACAATATTTGTGAGTATGTGTTTATAGGTGTAGTAGATGAAGATGAAGATGGAAAAGAGTATAAAGAAAAATGAGAACTGAATGGAGTGTATGAAGATTGTTATCCAAATGTAGCACAATATGATGAAGAAGAGGTTGCAAAAACAATAGATGTACTAGTTGTATTTTTTGATTTTATGGACGATGAATATACTAATAAATTGTATTCAAATAATGAAGACGAAGACATGGAAAGTGGTAATGCAACATGTGAACAAGAGCTAGAGCTTTGGAACCTTGAAGATGAGAAGATGCTAAGTAAGAGAAGATGCAAGAAGAAAGCAAGGCGAAAAAGAATTCACACCAAGAAATAGGGAGTAGATCAAGGAAAGAATTGAAAAGAATGAGAGGAGGTACAAAAAAATTGGAGGAAGTAGAAAAAGTATCTAATCATTATTTGAGGTTGACCTCAAATTTATTTTTCCTCGGGAGTATGGTGCAGGGTCATCAGGAGCCTCATAAGCATTATTTTGTTATTTTTTGTTTTAGGTTTGTTAGAGTGTGTTGGAGTTTCATAAGGTCATTTATGACCATTTAGAATGATATGAGTTCATTTTGGAGTGATTAATTGATTTTTTGTTTTAAAAATGTAAAAGTTGTCAAATGTTGCAAAAAAGTTGTCATGCAACTTTGGAAAAGTGTCAAAAAATAAGAAAGAGTTACATGCAACCAAGAAATCATTATTAAGGATTGGGATCAGTTGTAAATGAATAAATACACCCTCAAGAGTTGAAAAGAAGGGTGAAGAACTTATTTTTGAAGTTTTAGAGGAATAGAAGCAAGCTTTTCTATGTTTTTTTAATGTTCTAGTTTGTTCTTCTTCCTTGTACGACATGGTACGACCTCATATCAGGGAATAAATATATAGATGGAAACATATTTGTTTTTAGTTTACAATTCCTTTTGTATCATTAAATTTCATTTAGTTTTGTGTGAGATATGACCATTTTGGTGAGAGAAAGTTTGTGGTTGGCCAAGGGTTTCCAATTTGGGAAAAATGCCATAACCTTTTTTTCCAAAATTGGATCTTTATGAAAATTGGAGGAAAATTTTATAATTAGGTTATATTCAATCCCACTGAAGTGATTGGATTCATTATTTTTTTGGTGAAAGTTATTAATGACTAGTCCTTTAATTTCACAGTGAGGTAGTCTATGGGTTTAATTAATGAATGTCTTGTTTTTCCCTATTCCGTACAAAACAACCCTACTTCATTTTAACATATGTTTAGTAAGGGATAAAAGGGTATCCAAACAATTTGTCACATTCCATTTAAAAATTACCTGAAGAAAATTATGACCAAAAATGTCTAAATTGTTGCCCCACCTTTTGGGTTTGAGAACTCATTGTCTAGGATGAACAAAATTCATAATTGCAGCCTTAAGTTTTGAAGTCTTGTTTGAAGGTGATAGGAAATTTGTTTGAGGTCTTCCCCATTCTCTACATTACACAAATACTCGATATACCCATTGTAGAACAAGGTGTGATTTCTAGTTTTGTATTATTTTTTATAAACTGTTTATGTTCAAGATTATATTGGTACATACATGCATATGTATTCCTATTTAGTTTTAGTGTAGTTTGGTAGATTAACATTGGGTCATTAGTTTTCTCGTACATGCAACTGTGACATCACACAAATCTCAATGTATTCTTTTGCTTCAGATTGAAAATGAAAGAACACCAAGGAGAGAGTGTGGAAGTTTCTTGAAGTAGTGCGAGTATTTTGAAACCCTAGTCACCTTCTCTATTTTTCTTCAGCCACTTTAAGCTCTAATGCAGCTTAAGGATATGGTCAAAATGGTTGGTGAGCCTTCTAACATGCAGCCAACAGAAAAATGGGAGATACCAAGCTAGAATTGAGGGATAACAATCATGTTGAAGTTGTGAAGCTTCCTAAGATGACTTTGGAAAGTATCCTAGCCATTTGCATTGAAGATTTATATGAACCTATACCAAAATAAAATTAAAGTACAATCACAGAAATATAACTCCCTAATTATGTTATTGATGTGATTATAGAGTGTCAAAACAAAATTGTAATTTTGTGTTTTTAAGAGGTATGCCTAAAACTAAATTCTATAAATGGGCTAGATTACACTCAAAAAATTGAGGATAGGAAATAGAAGATTTAAGAGGACTTGGAAAAGTTTTGTGTCTTCTATGCTCAAATCAAGAGATCATTCTAAAGTAGGCTTATAATATGGTACTTGGGTCATCTATCAACAATTTTTTTATTTGCACGCCTAAAATTTTAAGTTTCACCTTGAAGGTGTTGTAAAGATAGTTTCCATTGCACCAAAAGATAGACCTATTAATGCTTGATACAAATACTAGAGAAGAAATCCATGAGAGGTGGTTAAGCCATGTCACAAACCCAAGTGCTTCATTGCATAGGAAAAGGAGACCAAGGGTGCACACCTTGCAAAAATCCCCCCAGCACAAGTGAGGGTTGCAAACTTGTGACACAAACTATGATACCAATTGTTACAAATACAATTGTGATTGCACCAAAAATATCAATTTTTTAATGTTTGATACAACTGCTAGAGTTAACAAATCCATGAGAGACAGTTAAACCATGTCATGAACCCAGGTGCTATGTTGCACAACACAAGGAGACCAAGGGCACACAACTTGCAACAAAAGGCCCATCTTGTTCACACTATCCCATGTGCTTTAAGCTGCTCTATCTCAGTCCTTCTTTTATACATTTTTTATTAGACATTATTGCTTAGTTTGGTAGAGTAATCTGGTGTAAGAATAATTTTGATAAATTTTCAAGTCTTAGGGTTCACACAAGAGTTTGTGTGGAAGTGGACTTAAATAAACCTTTTTCAAAGAATATCAAACTGATTGGACTAGGGTTTGAATTGAATCATCCAATTATATATCCAAATAAATTGAATGCATGGTTTTACATGAGTGTCCTATTAGAACACATAATTTTTTTCAAAAATCAATGGTTTCTTCCTTGACTAGTGGTCATTTTCCCTCCCCTAGTCATTCACCTCATACCATCTAGCCCATCCATCCTCCATCATCTATCATTAAAAATACTCCTTCTCCTCCCTCCAATCCTCATTGTCCTCTTGGTGTGCCTACTAAGCCAATATTGTTCATCAAATATGTCATTATGTTTGATAAATAGAGAGTAGTTAGAAAGAGGAAAGAGCATTCCCCTCTTTCTACCTCTCTTTATTCATGCCAAGTTCATTCTTGTTCTATTGGAAGATGATCAATGCTCCCCTCGGGATTTGTGACATGGCTTAACTGCCTCTTGTGGATCCATTAACTCTAGAAATTGTATTAGGAATTATTAGGTTGAACTTTTGGCACAATGGAAATCTTGGGGCCAAAAATTGGTATCAGAGCCAAAGGCTATAGGTTCGAATCCCTCTAAGTAATGATTAGGGTGAGATTGTTGGGAGGTGGTCAGTGCTCCCCTTAGGATTTGCAGCATGTCTTAATTTCCTATTGTGGATTTGTTAACTCTAGCAGTTGTATCAGGAGTTAATAGGTCGACCTTTTGGCACAATGAAAAACCATGGGGCCAACATGTTCAACCAATCCTTCATATCCTAATTCCCTTGCTTGGGATTCATCCCCCTCTCCCCACCACTCTTCTACTCAACCATGTCATCTTGACACTTCCCTTTCTCTATGTCGATCTTGCCATTGCTCCAAATCTCCTTCATCCACTATCCAAGATCATAAACTCAAGAATTCAGATTTGAATATTGAGAATAGATTAAGTGCACTAACTTAGGATGAAGACTCTTCCCTTCATCATGAATTATAAGATCCTTTCTTGGAACATGAGAGGGATTTCCTTCTCTTGAAAATGGGTGATCCCACAATAGTGGTTTACAATTTTTGGCCAAACTAGACACTGAAATTATTATTTTTAACTAAATCTACACATTCGGGCACCTATAGTGGCTAAACCATGAGGAATTTGAAGATGATGCAAACTAGATTCTAGTCACATTTTGTCTGCAGATTCTAAAAATATTTTTTTCAAACTTTTTAAAATCAGATTGCACTTCTTTTTCCATCTCCTATGAAAATTGGTTCCTTTTAGAAAACATTTTTAAAAAGTGATGCACACTGTATAACGCATAAATTTTTTACCATGAAGGATAAAATTCTAATTCTTTCTAATTTAGATTTGTAACTCCGATATCTAGTGCTTCCACTTGGTTAGATAGATTTTTATTGAATATTTTTTCTTTAATCAAGTTTCAAAGTCAAACCAATTACAATTTAGACATAGTGCGACCGTATAATGCATAACTTTTTTTGTATATATAGAAATTTAATTTTTCTTTTTTTGTTGGATCAAGGACTTCAATATATGGTGCAATTATATTTTTCAATTTGTTTTTTGATAATCTGCTATTTTTCCACATGTGCAGAACAAAGACGTTAATTTTTGATGAAAAACCTATGTTTAATAAAACTAAAAAAATAAATACATAATTAAACCAAAACATATTAAAATTATATTCGTTGGATAGCTCATTCTGAGGACTACCTAATTCTATTTGGGTTTGTGAAGACTCCTCCATTTTCATCCTCAACCCAAGCTTCGAAGCATAAAAATTTAGGTTTTTTTGTGTTTCAAGGGAAGAATGAGGAATTAGGGGGGTTTGTTCGAACCAGAGTTCATTTGAACCCCCCTCAATATGCATTTTTCTTTTTTTTTTTGTGTGCGAAATGTGGGCCCAATAATTAATGGGTTTGCTTGAACCCTAGTTCAGTTGAACCCCTTTTGGGTTTGATCGAACCCCTAAAAACAATTTTTTTTGCCATGGGGTCATTTTTTCTCAATTTCCTCTATCAAATTGTAAACCACTATTGTGGCTTCAACCAAATATAAAGTTAAAGAGTTTGTTATGAAATGGAAACTTGATGGGTTTTTCCTTCAAGAATTCTAACTTGTGGAATTAAACTTGAGGCATCTTTATGCAAGGTTTGGGGTGATGCCATGTTTTTGTTTATTTTTCATATTGATGGCAAAGGAGGGGCTGTTATTGGGATTTATCCATGGTTTTCCATTTATATTATTGATAAAGATGACGACCCTTCCCACAATTGTGTTTGGACCCCTACTTCTATCAATGGATAACTCATTGTTTTTTGTTCTATTTATGCCCCTAATTCTACTAAATAGTATAATGAGTTATAGAAATGGATGGCTAATAATTTACCTAGTGTTGAGTGAATAGTAGGGATTGAATTTAACATGGTTGAACAAGCTCATGATCACAACTAGTCCAAAGAATTTAATCTCAGTAAAGAAGAATTTGATAGTTGGTTTTTTGTTGAATTTTTTTGGGAGTGGTGAATCCTATTCATGATAAATTTCCTAGTCATTCTAACAATTGGTATGCTTTGTCTAACTATAGATTGGGAAGTGACAAGAAACTAAGTTGGTAGCATAGATTTTACATATCTCCTATCCCACCCCTCAATTAATATCCTTTACAATTGTGTGTTTAGGTGGACCTATCCACCACTTTTTGACCATTATCCCATCATTTGCAATATATGTTTGTCCCTTAAGACAAATATAAAGAGCTCTCTTCCCTTAAAACTCAATGTGTCCCACTTAAAGAACCCTTCTTATTTAGTTTACCTTGAAGGACTTTGGAATTATCCCCAAACCTGATGAAGGGTGGTCATAGATAGATTGGTGGTGTGTAGCTATTAATCAATGTACTAGTTTATTGAATTCATTTGGAAAACAAATGACTTGGTAACACAAATGAAAATAAGAATATCTCCATCGAAAAATTCTTCATGATAGAAAACATCTTAACTTTGATCCTAACAATATCAAAATTCAAACCTCCATTGCTACAACTGAAGCTTAGTTACATAAAATCAACAATTATAAAGGGTAAGGGGCCAAATTTTGATCGAGATTACATTGGATAAAGGAAGGAAACAAGGGGACAATTTATTTTTAAATTACCTCAATTATAAACATAACAAATAAAGTATTTGTACTATAAGGGATGAATTAAATATCTTGTCATCTAATCCTACTGATATTTGTAATATTTTCAAACAATTTTATTGTAATATTTTCAAAGATGACCAATTTGGAAAATTCCTCCTTCTCCATGACCCCTCGTAAAAGTCTAGGCAATGATGGGATTCTAATGGAATTCTACCAAATTATGTGGCAACACATCAAGGAATATTTTTACTTCTTATTCCTGGAGGATTTTAAAAATGGTTCCTTGGGTTCAAACATTAATGGTGGCATAATCAAGCTCCTCGCTAAAGGAAAAATGGAACAATCTATCTCTACCTAGCACCCTATTACCCTACTTAATACCTCATATATAATCATTGCTAAAGCTTTGGCCATTCAATTAAAACTAGCGTTGCAAGGAATTGTTAGAATAGAGAAAATAGGTTTTATTACTAGTAGATATGCTCTTGATAATCTTATGTTAGCTTGAGAAACATGTGAATTGACACAAGAAACATGCCAAAATGTTATATTAATTAAACTTGACTTTTATAAATCTTATGATAGAATTCATTGGAGCTTTATTATTAGTTTTCTTCAATGGTTGGGTTTCGGTCCTAAAATCCATTCTCACATTCAAATGTTGTTCCATGATGCTAATGTTCAAATTATTATCAATGGCGTGATGTTTAATTTGTTTTCCTTACTTAGATCCATTTGAAAAGGATTTCCTCTAACTCCTTACCTATATGCTCTTACACCTGATGCATTGGATTATCTTCTTCAAAGTTCTATTAACAAGCAACTCATATCAGGAGTTTCCATTCCTTACAATGTTGTTTTAATTAACTCTCATTATGTTGATGACAAATGTAATGATGTAAAATATACTCCTCTCCATTTTCTCATGTTTTTGGGCCCTCCTTGTTAATTAGAGCTTAATGTGGCATTGATTTAGTGTTGTAGTGTGTTGAACACATTCACATTAGGTCTTGGGCCCTTTTAAACTCAATGGACTTGATGATACATTATTTTGGGTATTGTAAAGTGTTGTACAATGCTTTCACACTAATCTAGAGCTTTTATTATTAATTAGGATTCTTTATGCTTTAATTGACCTTATTTTGCATGTACAAGCCTTAATTAATGCTTCTTTTTGAGGATAATCCTAAAATAAGCCAACATCCAATCATAATTCATGTATTTTTACATTGTGTAGCACAAATTTAGTGATCTGGGACTCATACGCCACCTTGGGCATATGGGTCCCACCAAATTTTTGGGGGCTCGATCTAGATTTCACATGAATCTAGGAATTTCTTGAAAAATGTGTCCCATAGCTTGGCCTAATGGGACTAATACGCCACTTTTAGCGTATGAGTCCCATGTTGCTTAAAATCAAATTAAATTTAAATTCTTTGGTAAGATTTTACTCTCATAGATCTGATGTCGGCTAGTAGAGTTGTACTTTCAGGAAATTTGGCATAAACAAGTATAAATACAAGGTTATTTCACTTCTTTTTCACCTTGCAAGTTTAAAAGTGACCTAGAAACTTGAGTACTCAAGTACTATAGCAAATTGGTGATTACAAGAGAATTCAAGAGTTTACAAGAGCATTTAAGAGTTGATTATCAAGTGTTTTAGAACATCAGTCAAGTATCAAGCATCATCTCATAGTCATCATGCATCATGTTTGTTTTTTAGCTAACATTTGTGATGTAGGGTTTTATGATTCAAGTAAGTATTCAATTCAATATCTATCACATTTAAGCAAGAATCAAGATCTACATCGATTGGAGCCATTTCATACATGTTTGTAGCACTTTATTGCTAGGTTTTGTTGAGTTTCAACATTAAATTTTTTCATTCATCATTCCATCATTTCATTACAAGGTTTGATTACTAAAATAGGGTTTAACCAAGGCAAACCTCTTTGTGTTAACAAAACAACATTTTCCTCTCTCTTTAGTGTGTGATTTGTAGACCTAGGTTGAAGATACATTGAGGAGAAAGATTGGAGAAAATTTATCAAGTGTTCAAAGTTTTTAAAGATATCATGTCATCTACAAGATCATTGAAAGACATCTATAGAGAAAAATTCAACATTTTAGATCTAGAAACCAGGTTGAGAAGATAGAGCAGAGATTGAAGAGCATATTTAGATCCCTATCCTACAAAAAATATAAATAGGATTGATATGAAACTTCTAGCATATGAGTCCTAGTACAATGACATTTGTAGATTTTAGGAGTTCTAGACTTATCTTTGCTAGATTTTTGTTCCTACCTAGAAACCCTAATCTAGGACTAAATTTCCCAAACTAGCATATGAGTCATAGTAGGCATTAATTTAAGCATATTCAACATTTTATGTCTTCAATCAAGTTGGTAAAAGTTTCTAGGTACCCCTCTGTACATTTCTAAGCTTTCTAATATATTTTGCATCCATTTCTAGGTCATTTATTGAAGTTTTGCATATCATTAGGTTAATCATTAAATATTGCATTTCAGTAGTCTTTCAAAGCCCTAGCTTGGTGGTGAACCCCTCTTTAGTCATTTTTTATACCCTAGAACACCCCTATTGCAGATCGTTTTCCTTCATTACATCCCTAGTTTGAGATCTCTAAGGGTCTCTTTAAATGTTATGTTAGTGAAATAGGATGGTCTCATGCACCTTGTTCCATCTTCCAAAAATATGGAATCCTATTCCCATCATTACATTTTGGTGAGCCTACTTTTAGAATATCTTAATTCTAATTTGGATTGCATTCTCATCCTAGATCTAGCTTACATTGACTTTGCACTAGGTTTTCCATTAGTTGATTTGCATCTAGGGTTTTGAAATATTGCATTAGTGAAAGTGCATATAGATTGCATTTTTGCATCTTGCATCATTGAATTTCATCTAAAATCTCCATTTGTACTTATTTTAAAAATTATCCAAACTAGAAAGCATAACCATCACTTAAGATTTTTTGAAATCTTTGTAAAAACCCTAAACTGGGACTAATATGCCCCTCTAGGTGATTTTTCCTAGTTTTGGGTATTTTGTGGTGATTTTCATTCATCATTTAGAACCCTAAAAAAGGCCAATTGGGACTCATACACCCCTCTACGCGATTTAGTCCTATTTCCAATTTTGAACTACATTTTACATCATTAAATTCTCTAATTCTATGTTTCAGTTTGTATAATTTCTATTACAATCATTTCATTTCATTTAGCTTAATTTCATTTGAATTTGAATTACAATATAATATTTATCTTGTGTTCATTGCATCTTGCATTTCATTGATTGTCCCTTGTATGATCTTTTCTACTTAGTGTCCTATTACTAATACTATAGTGAGATGAATTTCAAGACTCATGTCATCTCGCAATAGTACAATCATCATGGATCTTGGGTTGTCTAGCTCTTTCACTACTAGTGTAGACACTAGTTCACTAGGTGTGGACCAAACCCTTAACAAGTCTTTGCCTTCATGTAGTGTGACAAATGTTGAAACAATGGTTGCTAGTATTCCAAAAGAAAAAATAATCCAAATCCATGAAGACATAGCTAACCTACAAAACCAAATAAGTACTAAAAAAATTTCAACCACCACAATCCATACAATAGATAACATACACCACATGATTGAAACTAAAGGAGTTGAACTTGTGCATAACCTAGCTCAAATTTTTGGTAGACTTACTAGTTTTTGTTTGCCTTCGAACAATGACCAAAGCCAATCCCTCATCTGACAACAATGTCGGCTATTCCTACCTATACCAATCCTTAAGTTACAACAATGATGCAACCTATGAGTAATGTGAATCCTTCCTTGGGTATTTCCATGAGCATCCCTATTAATTTTGTGGCATCGTACATCATATCTCCTACCACTTTACCTCATATAAGAATTCCATTCACTTGTCCATCAAACACATACACACCTCCACCCTATTCACCTCCATCTCAAAATATAAACAATGATGGACTCTTATAAACCAAATTTTGCAAACCATTTCATCCCTTCAAATGAAATTTTCCACCATAAACCGAAATCAAAATGGTCCACCTACATATTATGTTAGAAGAAATCCCTTGTCCTTGGAGATATTGAGAATGTCAATGCCACAAGGTATATATAGGTGCCTATATTTAAGAAAAATGAGGGCAAGAGAGATCCTTCTAACCATGTTTTGGCTTATACCACCTTATGTAATGAATTTATCCTTGAGGATAAACTATTAGCTTTGCTTTTCCATATATCTTTAAAGGATACCACCTTAGAATGGTTTGCCTCATTACTGAAAAGCTTAATTCATTCATTCAAAGAACTTGCTAAGGAATTTATAAACCATTTTCAAGTGCACATGACCCCTAAAATGACCTTGGCTGATTTGATGAGATGTGAGCAAAAATAATATGAAAGGATGATTGACTTTATCTCACATTACCAATCGCTTTATTCCCAAATCAATGTAAAGGTTCTTGACCCTCACCTTCAAAAGATGTTCATAGAAAATTTGCAAAGTAAAATACAAGATAAGCTTACCATGATGAAATTCCCTTCCTTTATACAATTTTGTACTACCCTCCATGATTATCGAAACTCGGTTAGTAGTCGTGAGGAAAAATACACCTATAGCCAAATTGAGAAGTCCGAGTCTGCAAACCAAAACAACTATCAACCTTTTAGAAAGAATAATAAAGGCTTCCTTCAACTTAATCCCCCTCAACAAACACCTCAACATGTCGATGCCCAAGTGGTTGTTATAAGGAAAACAACTCCTTTCGCATTCACAAATCAGGCTAGAAAATTCACTCCCTTACCCGATACCCTTCATAACACAATGCCACAACTTTTAGAACAAAAAATGATTACCTTTCCTCCCATTAAAAATCTCAATCCTAATAAGCCTTTACCTCCAAGTTTTAGATTGAATCCTTAGTGCCATTATCACTAAAAAATGGACATGATACAACATTGCAAGCATCTTAAACATCTTGTGCAAGACCTCATTGATTTCGATTGACTTTCAGTTGGTGGTGTTAGTGAGCAAGGAAATAAGTCTGTTGCTCCTCCCAACCAAAACTTGTAAATCTTTACCGACCCTATGCCAAAAAATAAAATTTCATTTTTCAAACCTAGTGAAAATACAAAAAATGATGTGATGAACGTGGACACGGATGATGAGAACATGGAAACAATTCAATAAAGTCCTATGGATGGGTATGTGCAGGATCATGATGGGCCAAAAATTGGCAATATGATGGGTATGTAGCTGACGATTTTTTTTTTACCCAAAATTAATGAAACGAAAAGGGTTTTTAAAAGAGATTATCAGCTTTCCACCAATATAAATTATGCTTTATTATTATTCATTTTCTATTCAAATTATGACTAAAGTCCTGATTGATAGACTGATTGAAAAACATCTATAGATTTCAAATGGTATCACATTTTTTGAATCCAAAACATGTGTCACATTCTATGCTTTAGATACTATAAGATTAAAAATATAAAAAATGAATTTCATGAATTTTTTACCAAGATAAGGTGGTGAGACATACAAGTTTTTAATATTTTTTAAAAGTTGTAATAAAAAAATCATAATTAATTATTTATTTGGAAAAAAATTACAAAAAAAAATGCATTGCTTCAGGAAATCAGTTCTCTACTTATATCTAAAATATTATAAAAAAATATTATCATTTTATAGTGGTTAGGGTGGTCAGAAAGACACCTAATTCTTATTTTTTCCCTGAAATTTAAGTACTGCTACATTGAAATTTCAAATTTTCACCAAATATATATATATATATTTAAAAAAACCTAGTAGTTTAGAAACTACATTAAATTTTCTATAGATTCTATTCTTACATAGTTTTTAAATAATATATCTATAACTTATTCAAATTTTTACGTCAATTTTCCTAACTTTGATTTTTCTAATTTTTTTGCCACTTAAGGGCCTGTTTTTTCCATGATGATCCTACACATACCTGGATACAATTGAAAAAGGTCCTATGGATACTATTGAATTGTTTTTTATTGTGTTGATCAAAATTCAACCTCATAAGGGCCAAACTAAAAAGCCTCTTGAAATTGCTTTCTTATCTAAGGATATTATTTGAAATGCACCCGACAGACTACTTTAAATAGCTAGCCAAATAAATGATAATCCTACTAATGGGATATAAATTGATTTTATCTATGGAGAGAATGTGATCACTGAGGAATTCCTACTTGTGCATGAAATCTATCAAGAAGCATATGATACACTGAAAGAGTGGATAAAGAAACATAATGGTTTTGCTTCCCTACAATGGGGTTGATTGCGCTTCGTTTACAAATAGGACCAAAAAATTATGTCTCATTCTCCATCATCTTGATGTCGGACCAATTTCATGTGAAGCTTGGTCACCCATGGCTACACTCTATGGAAGCTTCCCATTGGTCATGCATAAATTCTTAAAGTTTCCTTTTGACAATGAAATCTTTACTGTGCACCATAGTGGATTTAAGCCTTTGTCCTTTCGTGGAAACTTTTCATTTGATATCTCTTGGCCCGAGCCTATGGAACCTATAAAATGTTAAGAAGACTTCTTTTTCAAATCCTACCAAATGTTTAAGGTGAAATTCATAACAAAAATATCCCTTCAAAACATGCCTCAATCTATGACTATACCTACTGTCCTTGATGAAACTATGATTGAACCAAAAGACATGCCAAGCAACCGAGAACAAATTAAGATAGATCCTTTTCCTATCTCCTAAAAAAGCCCAAGAGATAATGAAAACAATGTCGTCATGCCACCTAGGATAAAATAAGTTTACAAAGTTAAAGAGAAAATGGTTGAACAACCTTCCATGGTTCCTTTTGTTCCTTCCCTTAGGGAAGAAAATAAACCTATCATGGTTGATAAACCCGATCATACAAAAACACAACTTGAAAGTCGTATAAAAAGAAACAAAATCCTAGAGAGTGTAGGCATAGACATTGTACTCTTGATCAATGGTTAAACAAAGAAAAAAAGATAGAAAATAAACATCCCAAATTGACTAAAGAAATGCACAATGAGTCTCCCTCACTGCAACAAAAAGATCCTATACTGCAACCGTAATAAGAGATAAACCCTTCTTTGGACATTATCATTCAACCTCCCTTTGTGATTAACTTGGATGACAATTATGAGATTTCTAAAATTGACGAAGAAGTGCATAATGAATTGAACACATAGTTTTCCTCTTCTATGAGCTTAAATGGAAATTCTCCTAAGAAGAGTGTTGAACTTGGTGATGGCCCTAGTTTGGCACTTTCTATTGTCCCTTTGGCTAGTTATTTTCCTTCTATATATGATGAACATAATTGGGATGTAGATGACCTATTCATAGTTTGATTTGCATGTGCCTTACTAGTATTTTGCATTATTTCTCTTTCATTTTTCAGGTATGTGCAGGATCATGATGGAACAAAAGGTAGCAATATGATGGGTATGTGGCTGACGACTTTTTTTTATCCAAAATTGATGAAACGAAAAAGGTTTTTAAAGGAGATTCTCAGCTTTCTACCAATATAAATTATGCTTTACTTTGAATTTAATAAGTAATTATTATTCATTTTCTATTCAAATTATGAATAAAGTCTTAATTGATAGACTGATTGAAAAACATCCATAGATTTCAAACGATATCACATTTTTTGAATCCAAAACATGTGTCATTCTATGCTTTGCATAATATAGGATTAAAAAAAGAAAAAAATGAATTTCATGAAGTTTTGACCAAGTTAAGGTGGTTAGACACACGGGTTTTTTACATTTTTTGAAAGTTGTAATAAAAAATCCATAATTAATTATTTACTTGGAAACAAATTACAAAAAAATATGCATCACATCGAGACATGAGTCCTCTACTTATATCTAAAATATTATAAGAAAATATTATCATTTTATTGTGGTTAGGGTGGTCAAATAGACACCTACTTTTATTTTTCCCCTGAAATTTAAGTACTATTGCATTGAAATTTTAAATTTTCACCAAATAGATTTTTTTTTTAAACAAACCTAGTAGTTTAGAAACTACGTTCAATTTGCTACAAATTATTTTGTTACATATTTTTGAAATAATATAGATAACTTATTCAAATTTTTATGTCAAGTTGTCTAACTCTAATTTTTTTTATTTTTTTGCCACTTAAGGGCCTATTTTTTCCATGATGATCTTGCACATACCCTTTTTTTATGTGATTGTATGTGCATAACGCGATCCCCTGTGTTGTTTTTTTAATGTATCTCTTTATTTCTGAAATTCCTCTATTTTTTCTTTGTCTTGTGTTCTTCTTTTGGGGATGATGCAAGGCATCGAGAAATTCATGCCTCTTCCATGTGGACCCAAAAGCTTTTCCATTATCTTTTTGTTGTCTTGTGTTTTCCTCTTGAGGATGATGCAAGGCATCAAGAAATTCATGTATATTCCATGTTGACCCAAAATCTTTTCATTTAATCTTTTCTTTGTCTTGTGTTTTAATTTTGGGGATGATGTAAGGCATCGAGACATTCATGTCTCTTCCATGTTGAACTGAAAGGTTTTTCTTTGATTTTACTCTCTTTGTGTCATTCTTCTAGTTCTATGAGTATTTGGGGAATGATGACATTTTTTAGCTCTCTAAAGACATTGTAACAAGAACATACTGACCTCAAATCCATGGATCCCTCATGTTTTTGGAGTTTAATTTTGGGGCCAACCCTTCTTTCCCTTTTACATGGCGTAGCTTTTATTTGGAAACATATGTATTGGCATAGGGATTTCCAAATAGTCTCTCATATCTTCTTTATTGTTAGCAAATTTATCATTTTCTAATTTAAAGTAATTGCTCACAACATGGTGTTTAGTAATTTATTTAAAGTGGGGGCATTCATTGGCATTATTCTTTTTCAAATCATGCTTCATGGTGTAGTCTTCTTACTTCATGCGATGCGTCTCTCACTTTGTGGTGACATTGGGTGTGATTTCTTTCAACATCATGATCTCTCTTAGTATATTATATTCCTCTTAGTGGCTTGATGCGATACATTGCATCCCCTAATTTGTGAATCTTTTATTCTTTGATTGGTCATCTCTTGCAGACATTAGGCACAATTTCCCCTAAGCTAAGACCTTACATGAACTAAGCAAGACTCCTTTGAATGTTCTTGACATTTATTTTGCATTTACAATTTTGGTTATATGGCCACCTTACATAACACACCTTGCATGCCTATGGAGCCATCTTTTTTGTTCATGAGTTTCAAGCATACAAAGCTTTACATGGATCATGAAGCTCAAAGTTCATTATTGTGTGGTGTCTTATCAAAGTTATCAGGACGTATAACTTTGGTCTCTTTGGATAGGAAGCCGAACCGAGGCATAACTTTCCCATAGCCACTTTTTTGTATGTGTGAGCACATACTAGTCATGTGTGTATGTGTCTCACCTCTTTGGATACTCACCCAATGGATAGCCTAAAGTTCCATTGCCTCAAAGTGAGCATGCATTTTTTGACAAACAACTTAGATCTAATCCATAACATTTGGGACAAATGGTCAAAGCTTGATCCACCCCCCGTTTTTGTTTTATTTTTCAATTTTTGTAATGTCTTTGGTAGTGTATTCTTGTGCCTTGCTAATGCTCTTTATCATTTACATGTGTGTTCCTTTGTGCTTATGTTGGCTCACCATAGGATCTTGATCCTGGGGGCTTGATCATCCTCCTAATGGTTGTCATCCTATCTTACTAACATTGGTACATTTGAGCTCCTCTTGATGCAAGTTTGTCTACTTTAGTGTGAGTTTGAAGCAAGTTACCCCTCTCATTAAAGTGGGGGCTAGATGAAATGATGATAAATTTACTGCTCTACATTTTTTCTTTTATTTCGATCCTCCTTTTTAATTTGAGCTTAATGTGGCCTTGATTTGGGTATGTGCGGGATCATGATGGGCCAGAAAGTGGTGATATGATGGATTTTTGTAGGGCATGTAGTTGATGACTTTTTTTATACCCAAATTGATGAAATGAAAAAGGTTTTTAAAGGATATTTTCAGCTTTCCACCAATATAAATTATTCTTTACTTTGAATTTAATAAATAATTATTATTTATTTTCTATTTGAATTACAACTAGAGTCTTGATTGATAGGCTGATTGAAAAAAATCTATAGCTTTCAAATGGTATCACAATTTTTGAATCCAAAACATGTGTCACATTCTATGCTTCACATACTATAGGATTAAAAAAAAAAATCAATTTCATGAAGTTTTGACCAAGTTAAGGTGGTTAGACATACAAGTTTTTTATTTTTAAAAGTTGTAATAAAAAATTCATAATTAATTATTTACTTGGAAAAAATTACAAAAAAATATGCATCACATCGAGACATGAGTCTTCTACTTATATCTAAAATATTATAAAATATTATCATTTTACTATGGTTAGGGGGATAGACACCTACTTTTTTCCCAAATTTAAGTACTATTGCATTGAAATTTGAAATTTTCACCAAATAGTTTTTTTTTTTTTTAAATAAACCTAGTAGTTTAGAAACTAAATTCAATTTTCTTAAAATTCTATTTTTACATATTTTTGAAATAATATAGATAACTTATTCAAATTTTAACATCAAGTTGCCTAGCTCTGATTTTTCTATTTTTTTTGCCACTTAAGGACCTATTTTTTCCATCATGATCCTGCACATACCCATTTAGTGTTGTATTATTTTTAGCATATTCACATTAGGTCTCAGGATCTTGTAAACTAAATGCATCTTTATGTTTTAATTGGTCTTATTTCATATCTACAAGCCTTAGTTAATGCATCTTTCTAAGGATAATCCCAAAATAAACCATCATCCAATCATGATTCATGTCTTTATAGATTGTGCGACCTATATTTAGTGATTTGGGACTCATGCACCACCTTGGGTGTATGTGTCTCACCTAAGTTTCGAGGCCTCGATGTGTATTTCACATGAATCTAGGAATTTCTTGGAAAATGTATCCCATAGCTTGGCCTTATGGTACTCATATGCCACTTATGGCATATGAGTCCCTTATGGATTAAAATCAAATTAAATTCAAATTCTTGGTAGGATTTTATTCTCTTCGATCTGATGTTGGCTAGTATTTTTGTAATTTTGGGAAATTTGGCATAAACAAGTATAAAGAAAAGGTTATTTCACTCATTTCCACCTAGCAAGTTTACAAGTGACCTAGAAACTCGAGTATTCATGCATTATAGAAAATTGGTGATTACAAGAGAATTCAAGAGAATTCAAGAGTTGATTATAAATTGTTTGAGAGCATCATTCAAGTATCAAGCAACATGTCAAAGTAATCATACATCATGTTTATTTTTGAGCTAACATTTGTGATGTAGGGTTTTAAGATTCAAGCAAGTATTGAGTTCAAGATCTATCACATTCAAGAAAGAGTCAAGATCTAAATCTATTGGAGCCACTTCATACATGTTTGTAGCACTTTATTGCTAGGGTTTGGTGAGTTGCAACATTACATTTTTTTCATTCATCATTCTTCCTTTTCATTTCATTTCATTACAAGGTTTGATTACCAAAATGGGGTTTGACCAAGGCAAACCCCTTTCTACTGACAAAACAACATTTTTTGTGATATTTAGTGTGATTTATAGACCTAGGTTGAAGACACACTGAGGAGCCAGATTGGAGAAAAGTTTTCAAGTGTTCAAAGTTGTCAAAGTTATTACGTCATCTACAAGATCATTGAAAGACATCTATAGGGAAAAATTCAACATTTCAGATTTGGAAACTAGGTTGAGAAGACAAACTAGAGATTGAAGAGTAGTTTTAGATCTTGATCCTTTGAAAAAGCCAAATAGGTCTGATATGCCACTTCTGACGTATAAGTTGTAGTACATTGAAATTTGTAGTTTTGAGGAGTTCCAAACTTGTTTTTGCCAAATTTTTGTTCCTACCTAGAAAACTTAATTTGGGACTAACTTTCCTAGACTGTCATATGAGTCCTAGTAGGCATTAAATTCAACATATTCACCATTTTAGGTTTTCAATAAAGTTGCTATAGGTTTCAAGTTCCCCTATGTACCTTTCTTAACTTTCTATTCTATTTAGCATCCATTTCTAGGTCATTTAGTGAAGTCTTGCATATCATTAGGTTAATCGTTAAATCTTGCATGTCATTAGTATTTCCAAGCCTTATCTTGGTGGTGAACCCCTCTTTAGTCATTTTTTATACCCTATAACACCCCTATTGTAGATCTCTTTCCTTCATTTCATCCCTCGTTTGAGATCTCTAGGGGCCTCTTTGAATGTTATGTTAGCAAAATAGGGGTGTCTCATCCCCCTTGTTCCATCTTCCAAAAAGGTGGAATCCTATTCCCATAATTACAAAACCTTATTATTTTTACAAATTTATAAAAAGGATATTTCTAATATGATGGAAATTTTGGAGCTTTATTGTGATATTTTAAGATCTAAACTAGCTCATAATAAAAGAAAATGCATAATTGTTGAAGTTGGGCCTATCCCCCAATGGATTCCAAAGGAATGGAAACAAATCAAACATGGAGAGATAATGAGGTACCTTAGAATTCCCTTTGGTATTGGGGTTCCTCTTTTTTATATGTGGAATTGGTATCTTAATAGAGTCATGCATAAACTCTTTAGTTGAGCATATAAATTCCTTTCCTTGGCTCATAAAATTGAAGTTGTTAACAAATTTTTTCTTTATGTTCATGTTTATTCCTCATTGTGCTGGACGCCTTCTAAAAAAATGTATGAGGACTTATTTAAAATTATTCAAAGAGTTATATAGGTTAAGTGGGATTTTAATCAAGGATATATATATCCATATCATGGTTCTACTTTACTTAGCCAAAACATAGAGGTGGGTTGGATCTCATAGATTCAAGGACTCAAGGGATTTGTTTGGCTACAAAATGGATTATTGGAGCTATTAAAGGGGATGAACCATGAAATATCCTTAATCAATACTATATTAATCATGCTTTAGCCAAAGGAAAATGATACTAAGTGGGTTGTCTAGAAAAAATTATTCATTCTCCATTTTTCTATATCAAGAATTCTCTTCCCCTTTAGACTATCTAGAAAGCATGACAATATGTTTTTCATCTCTTAAATTGGAGAGGATAATCCCTTCAACATGGTTTAATCTTTTTTACTTCTTCTATTTGGTGGAACAAGCATATCGGTTATCACATACAACCCCTTGCTTTAAGCCTCCTGAGGAATTCCTATCCCTTATTGAAAAAGGGGTTTGTAATTTTAGAGAGCTATGATATTATCAATCAATGTGCTGGTTACCCTAGAATATGGTTAAAAATAATTTCAATCTTAGCAACAAATACAAAGACTTATTGATCTTTGGGTAGTCCTTGGTGTCATTGAAGTTGTCTAAGAAACTTTGTACTCTTATCCAATGCAACTGTTTTGAAAGATTGGTCATGGATGTCTTCTTATCCATTTTTATTGCTCCCTTTAAAAAATATATACTTGTAGCTACTTCCTAATTTATCCTTGAAATATTGTTTGAATTCCAAATTAAACTATAGGTTCAGTGAGAATTTTTAGCAAAATTATCTACTAAAATTTGGAGATCTATGGTTATAATTTAGATTCTCAATTAATTTTATAGAAGATACTACACTTTAAGCTACCCAATTCGGATAGGTGAAAATGTATTATGATCCACCCAACTATTTGTCCTCTTTGTGACATACATGAAAATATGAAGCATATTATTTAGAATTGTCAGTTTGTTAAAAAGTAGTGGAATATTGTGTTCAATGACTTCTATATTATCTTCTATCACAAACATAGTTGTAAAGAAGCTCTTCATAATAATATTATTGTTGATAGTGTGAGACATGTTATTATTTTGCATATATGGAAAATAAGATGTAAAGATATTTTTACTAATAATAATGATCATTAGGATGTTGTATTTTAAGGCTTTACTCTAATATATTTTACTTTCTAGCTTGTTTTCTAGGCTCCAGAATGAGGCTATGAAGAAACACAAGTTGAGTTTCCCGATTCAACAAAGATAGTTGCAAGTTGAGAAACTATTGAGAAAAAAATATGTTTGTGTTGTATGGTCTCATAACACACCCCATTTTTCGCTTTGGAAAAATGTGGACCCCTTTTTTTTGGTTCCTTTTCACTTTCATTTTCTTTCATGTCATTGTGCACTTTGGTCGGTTCCACATCTCATTTTAAATTTTTCTTGGTCCTTGTTTTATTCTCTTTCTCTTTCCCAGATTCAGTGTTTTGGTCTTGCCATGAAGTTTAATAAATTACTGAAAATCAGAATCTTAGAGTTGTGTGGCTACATCAAAGTGAATTACATTTTCAGTTGGTCCTAGCTCTGCCCGATAAGTCATCCATCAAAATTGTTAATCCCAGTGATACATTTTCTTTCCTTCCTTGTATTAGAGTTTCTTTTTACTTGAAACTCAAAAACTAGAGAGTGTATTTTAAAATGGTGTAAACTCTCTTGATTCCAGTTCCCTATCTTTTCTTTTGTTCCAATTTTCTTTGAGGCTCAAAAGTAAGTGTCTCGGATCCCAGTATTTCTCCTAAAAGTTAATACTAGAGGTTCTAATCCTAGTGATCATGAATTTATTGCATATATTTAATGGATTATGTCTTGAAAACAATTAGAGTGACACCAGAGTGCCATGTATGATCGTTGCATCGTCTTTCTCCTCTAGTAGCGAGCCCACACATAAATCTAGGCATTCGTAACTTGAACCCTAAATTGTAATGATTGCACCTTTATTCAAGGAATTAATGCATTATAACAGGTAATTAATGAAGGTGGTGAACTAATCCCATTTACTTGGCACCAACTTAAGCATGCAGTTGCTTTTGTAACACTCTACTTCGTGTCATGTCGTAAATTTGCAAAGGAAATTGAAAGAATGAATTAATACTAGCAATGAAGGAGAGGTAAATTTCGAGAAACTGAGAATACAACTACCAAGGGTTTTGGAGTTCCATTATGTGAATATTACATTATCAAACAAAACTAGGTATGTTTTGAATAACTGGTTTTTTGTTAATTATTTTCATGTACATGAAAATCTTGAAAGATGATATTTCCCTTTAGAAATTGAAATATTGTTAATTCTTTGATTTGAATTTAGCATAAGGGTGAGTTGAAATTTTTATAAATTGTAATAAATTTGGTTAAATTTAACCCTAAATCGCACACAAGACACACATTTGAAAAATGCAAAATAGACTAGTGAAAATGAGCACTTCTGACACAAGGGTAGAAGATGAGTTTAAATATTGCAATTCACAAGCCATACCAATCAATGTGGTAGTTACAGACACTCATATGGGATGGAATTTTGATCGAAAAATTCACACTCGAGTACGACAAGACAATGCTTCTCAGTGTACTAGAAATGTTATAAAAAATGGATTATTTTTAGCAGGAGGGTTTTTGCTAGCAATGGAGGCTCCCGAATTGGTGATGCAATGCATGAATTGTTATAACCTAGATAAAAGAGTTGTTAAAAAAGAGGGGATAATCTATGTAGACCTCTCATAGAAGGGAATTACATACATCTTTGGGCTTCCTTTCTTTACCCAGATGTATAATGTTGACATGAAGGAAAATGCCAAAACATATCGGAGTGCTTAAGCCCATAACAAAGAAATTATGAGTACCCAATAGTCCCAAAATTTGATTAAACCATAGAAAGAAGTAATTCAAAGGTCTATGTTCAACTAAGAGATTCAAGATACTATGACTTTACTGAGCAGGGCGACTGGTTTACGTAAATTTAAACCCTAGATGTTTGTAATAATATCCAGACTGATATAAAATCCCATGCAAATTCATTGGGGAAATTTTATTAGTGACAAATTACATGAAAAAATAATGAAATTTCCCAAGACTAGGTGTTTCTATGTGTCTTCATATTATGTGATTTATTCCTACACCATGAGGACAAGAAAATAAGGTTTGAAAAAGATTGGTACTCTAGGCAAGGAAGTTGGAAACAGTTTGATATATGCTCATTTACCTGAAATCACTATCCACAAATACAAAGAGAATTATAGTAGAGTTAATGATTTGTTCTCCATTAAGCTGGTTAGAATGATCGAAGGTGATAAAGCCAAAAGATTGTCCTTGGAGGCATAAAGTGTCATCAGACCAATTGGAGGTTGGTATATTTAGTTCCCCACTTACTCCTACATTAGGATGGAAGGGTTTCATGGAAATCCTTTCATGTTGTGGAGGTATCCAAAACAAAAAATTATTTTGTTAGAATTGGTGAGATAGTTGAAACCATCTCAGGCTCTTTACATTGATGCTCACAAGAAGGCCTCTTTCAACTTCCCTATTGTGATAGGAAATTATGAGTGCAATGCAATCAAAGTGTATGACTTGTGTGAAGAAGAATTAAGAACATATAATTTTGAGTGTTTTTCACTTCAAAGAATATATTATGACCTTGAGGGGAATATTTCCAAGACTATAGCTGGTTACCATGCTCATGTCTAGCACCTAGAAGATTATTGGCTTAATTGTGAAGATAAGAACATAGTACTAAGAATAAGAAAGTATCAAAGTTGTCTTTAGAATTTTCTCTCATTCTGATGCTCCATGATATCCTAGAACAATTGAAAGAGGATGATGGGAAAGTGTTGAACAAATCATATAAAAAAGATAGAGTGTAGGATGAAACCATCCCAAACCCTGATTACAAAGGTGAAGAAATGAAATCAATTGTTGAGTTCTCGAGACGTCTTTTGTTATACACTCAACACCAGATAAATGATTTTTGTAAAGACTTAAGAGAAAGAGGAATTGAACCCAAATTCTTAGAGGATAAAAGAAGAAAAGAAAATTGAAACTACATTTGAGAGTGGAGAGCCTACTACGAAGAGAAGGAAGAATAGTAAGGAGAATTCTAGTATAAGGATTGAAGAAATAACACTTGAAGATTCAAAAAAATAAGTTCCAATGAATCCATATGATAAGCAGAAAGATGCATAATCAAGCAAAGCTAAGTCAAAAGTAAGACCCAAAGGTGCATCTTCCTCCACAACAAAACCAAAGGTTAAACCCATTATTGAAGAAGAAGTAGGAGTGATAGAAAATGTTGACACATAGACTAGGTCTGCATCTCAAAGGGCTACAACACTATTTACTTCTCCTCCTTCTATTAACATGGCAAGTATGAAACAAGAATTGGGAGGAACTCCTGCAGTTTTGGAAGATATTTTTGAGGCAGATGAATGCAAAATCAAAGAACAAATAGATAAATGGGGTGCCATGTGGGAGAAGGAAACATAAAAGAAATATAAAGATAAACCCATGGTACAACCAGTGATAGACGAGATTCTAGATATAGGGTCCACTCCTATAAATGTTGAAGAAGAGGAATATATACAAGAAACACTTGCTTCAGAAGCGGGGAATCTTGATATCCTTGACATGGAAATAGGGGAGACTACAGAGCAGGATCCTATTGATGAAATGATTATTGAAGACACTTTTGATTCCCAACCTTTGCTTGGGAATGTTCCAAATGATAATGAATAATCATAGGTCTTTATAGAAATAAAAAAAGGACCATGTTGAAGTTGAAATTGAGAAAGGTGAAGCTACACAAGTTTTAGGTGATGAAGTTAGGAATGAGGAAAACCTTGGTGTAGCAGAGAATGAAGAGAGTAATGTCTATGAAACTAAAGTTGAACATATGGATAGATAGGATAATGTAAGTCTTCAAATAGAGGAGATAGTTCCAAATCTTGGTAATCCCAAATCTATGCCATAAATTATTGAGTAAATTCTTATTTTAGTGGATGTGATAGACAAGACTTAAGAAGTAAGAAAGTAGGTTCTTGAATCAAGTTGAAACTAGGATCAAAGTAATGTTGCAGAGGTACAACATGATGAAGATGCACCTGATTGGTTGATTAGGGATTAACTTCCTCAATGGAAGTAGAAATATTACCTCTAGATCTCAATAGTTTTATACAAGTAGATACTCCTAAGCCTAGGCGTAGAGCTATTGAAAAGCATGTCATACAGAGAAATACATATGGTGACAAAAGTGTCCATATAGCTACTCCCACAGCTGACAAAATCATACATGAAATAATGCCTATGGAGTATAAGATGTAATGAGTATTAATCTTAGACACTTGTATTGGAGGCAAGAGTTGGAGGAGATAAAAATGACCTTGGATGCCACTGTTGCTAGAGTACAGAAGTATATGGATATTCAAGAATTAATACAAGGGAATATAATTTTAGAGCAAGAAATTTAATTGCTTGAAAAGTGGAAAAAATAGTTGAAATGGGAAGGTGACATGATAATGCAATGCATTGAAGGATTTGAAAAAGTCACTATGGAATGTAGAAAAGTGCTTCATAAAGATCAAGAATTTATTGAAATGTTAGCACTTCAAGGTTGTGATCCCCAAATGCTAGGACATGATGCTAAAGAAGCTAAAGCCTTCAAAGAATGGATTGAGAGAATAAACAAAGACCCTGTTCAGCTACTCACTCAAGAGGTAATTAACAATATTATACAGTGCAGGAAGACTATAGCTAGATATGAGACAAACAAAGTGTAGAGGAATAGTATTGTACTTCAGGTATCTGAAGAATACACTAGACTCTAGCTCACTTTGAAGGTGGTGCAAGGGATTACAAGAGGACATATATGCATAAGGCGTTCAATGTTTTCCAAGAATATTAGTTAATGAAAGGTGATGAAAAGATCCTAGAGCCCGAGCCCAGAATGATGGAAGAAAGAACCAAATATCGGATAACAGAGGAGTTACAAAGATATTTGTTCAATTTTTATATTTTGCAAGTTATTCCTGGTCTTGGTAGATGTTCCCTGTTTGGTATTTTAAAGCTTGCTAATAACCTTGATCTATGTGAAGTCTAGCGAGCTAGAGTACGAAGTGAAAAGTGTTGTTGTTGATGAAGTCAAAGATGTGACTTCATCTAGAATATTCTTACGACAATTAGCATGTGAAAAATGCTACATTTTAATTTGCTATTTTTGTTTCTCTGGATAGAGTTTAAGTGTGAAATATTTGGGCTTTGTTCCTACAAAAGGTTGTTTATTGCTTTATTTTCATTTTAAGTTCATAATTTGTGGATGTTGGAAGAGGTAAAACTTCTTTGAGTTTTGTTCTTTTTTCCTATTTGCTGAATCATTTTGGCATAAAAATTTGTATGCACATAGACAATGATTAATATCATATCCAATTAGATAGCTACCTATCTCATGAATATTTTGTAGCTTATTTTGTTAGTTTAGCCAAACAAGACTATATGCTGCAGCATTTAAGGGTGCATACAGAACCTACTCGGTGTCCAAACTATTAAAACCCATCTCTTTAAAAGCTCACACCATTTTATATGTAGCTATGAAGCAATCTGGTGAAGTATAAAGCAATTTTCTCTATTTTAGTTTATTCTTTGGGGCATGCATGGAGAATAACTGGGAGACAATTTTAATTTTAAATATTTTTAATGTTTTATTTTAGAATAGATGTTTAAGTTATTTGAAAATGTTCCAAAAAATAAATGAATGGATGGAAATTTGTTTAAAATATTTTGTTTTCCTATGAAATTGCTGAATTCTCAATGCTAAATCTACTTAAGTGATAGCAAAGAAATTTTTGATGTTCATGAATTATTATTTCAAATCTTTTGATTTGATGATATTTGTTCTTCAGTTCCAAATTGAAACTTAGTATCTGATATATATGATTCTAAAAAACCATATTCCCTTCGAGATTAACATCAATATCACATTATATCTAAGAGAAAAATCTAGTACAATCAAGACCTAATTATTAGAGACTTGGGATTGAACTGAAGCCAATATTTTCCTATCAAAGCATAATCCCCCTTTAGATTGTCTTTGTTCCATATCTTTCAAGAAGGATAGGCTCTTTGTGGTTTATTTGTGAAGAATTTATTTTCCTTGTTGCTGCGAGTAAAATTGTCAACATGAAATAGCACTAGGAGGGCCTATTGTTTTCTTTTGGCTTTGTTAAGTTTTAAGCTAGATTTTTGTAGAGTCACTAAATCTTGATATGGTGATCCTCGTGTGACTTTATTCAAGCTTAGTGGTTGAATGCCATCTAGACCTCAAAATCCTAGAAGTGTGAGTGAAATTTTGTAGAATCTGACTATTCTTGTCCCACCGCCCTCCATAGTGATGGCATTCTTTAACACAGAGTCACCAATTCAATTTGTTGTGTACAATGATTTACCAAAAAATCCTGATAATTTGTGTCCTAAATATTATCTTCATAAAGATGTTGAAGTACATATTAGTATCTTTAAGGATACATGATTTAGAGTGAGGATTCAACACAAAGATGATGCATGTAAGTTTTTCCCATACACCTTAAGCGATGAAGTTTACCAGTGGTATATCAACTTACCTCAAAATTCTATCTAATCATGGCAAGACATGGAAAGTTAATTCTTAGCCAGATTTAGATCACCTACTAACCCTACCTTGTTATATCATCAATTTTCTCAAATTAAGAGATTCGAAGGAGAACCTACAACTTCTTTTAACAACAGGTTTGAAAAGGATTATTCTAGGTTGTAAGCACCTTATGTAGTGGATGATTTATTTGCTATCGTCATTTATTATACAACAATAGATCCTTTAACTACTATGTTTGTGAAGTGAAGGGGAAATCCTCCTACTACTTTACCTAAAGCCTATGCTGAAGTCATGAGTGTGAATTTGGAAATGAAACACCTCATAAATGGATCATCCACAAATGGCAGAAATGTACTGAATAATTACCCTAACCCAAGTGTAAATGGAGCCTCTCTAGGTCATCCTATAGCTCCTAATGTTTATCCATTAGTGGTCCAAAATGGGGCATTTCCTCAGAATAATTTATTTCAACTAAAAAATAGTCAAGCTTTAGTCCTTCACACTAGTCTAGCTATCACAAAGCTGTGTCCTAACATAATTTTTTTTTCTCACAAATTGAGGAAAACTAAAATATCAAGATTTCAGAGGAAAAGGAAGACATGAAATAAATTACAACTCAACTCAAAAGATTAACCACAAAGGTTACAAAATTAAGAAATCAAAGCTTTTATGCTCAAAATAACAACCAAAATTCATAAAATCATATGTATAATGCTCCTAGACCACCTAGACCTTAGAATACACGACCTAATAATGGAGGAGTGTCAACACCTTTAGATAACGCTGATCCTACTAATGAAAGATCTATGTCAAAAGTGAATTTAGTTGACCTCACTATGAATAATTGGTGTAGGAATCATGATACAAATGCTCATGCTGAAGTATATTGTTCACAGTTCAAAATTACTTCATACATTTTTCTAGTTGCTACACACTATAATGAACAATGCGACTCTCATCATCCTAAGGGAAATGAGTTAGTCCCAATAGGATATGACTCTGCTTTAGTCCTTGAAAGTTATGAACAAGTCAAACCGTCTATTTTTGTCACAAGTTACAGTTGCGAATATGAGGGAGATAATTCAACTATGACATTGGAAGCATATACTTTTCCCTATCAAGATGAAAATGAACCTCAAGAAGAAATAAAAAAAGTTCATTATCTTCAATAGTATTAGATAGGACATAATTATAACTTGAGAAGTAACACCAATAGTGGAAGTAAATTCAATAGGCCATTAACAACGTTGATCCCGCCTAATAACTTTAATACTCCACCTGATGATAAATCAAGCAATAACCCAGGGTTACCCAAGGTGACCTCTCATTACAATTCATTAAATGTTTCAAAAAATGAAAAGATAGATTACACTAATCAAAAAATTTGAATACTTATTTAGCAGAAGAAATAAAAAAGGTAAAGATCAACTTCTCTTTATCAGAATTGCTCAAAACACCTATGATCAAGAAATCTTTCGTAAACACTCTAGAAGATCTTCCCAAAGAAGGCAAGCTTAAAGACACTCAGGTTAAAGATAAGAACATTGTTCCTGTAGCGGATGCACAAGTAGCCTTTTACAAAGGAAAATTAGAGTCTCCACCATTCCTACTCACTTTGAGAATATATGGTAAATATATTCATAATTTTTTAGTAGACTCTGGACCGTCTACTAACATGATGCCTTTGTCTATATGTCAGACACTAGAATTAACTCTAGAGAGTTCTTTAAAGAAGGTCATAAAACTTGATAAAACCAAAGTAAATGTAGCTAGAGAGTTGACTAGTATTCACATGCAATTAGAGTCGGATCCTAGAATTCAATATTATATAGACATTCAAGTTGTTGAGATACCTAATACTTATAGTATGTTGTTGAACAAAGATTGGTCGATAACATTGAATGGATATATGGCTACTAATTTCTCATATACTTGGTTACCATGGAAAGGAGTTCCTAATCAAATTAGAATTTAAAGGGAACCATGCATGAAATACATGATCAAAGATTATAATCAAAAAAATGAAGTTTTATATATTGATGTAGAACCCAAAGTTCATAGATTTCAAAGTCTAGGAGTCAAAATAGAGGAAGTATTTACATGTGATGCTAGAGAACCTAATCAATTAACTCCTGAAACATATGTTTTAATTGAATTAGATTGTGATTCTTTTGAAGAAGAAAATAGTCCTTATCATAAATTTTAGAAGAATATTGTTACAAAAGCTCAGAGGAGCAATAAAATCAAAATTTCATATAAAAGTTTGTTGTTGCAAGATTGGTGAAGGTTACACTTGGAAAATAGTTGTATGATGTGTCTGGAGATAATTCATAGAATCAAAAACCAATACTATCTAGAAAATGACAATATAAAAAGGTTTGAATCAAGAACACAAAGATAGAATTCAAGTTACGCGGACTAAAAAGATTAGTTCTACGACACCAAAGAATGATAAATTATAAGGTATAGATGATGAAGCCTGGATTCTTAAATTTGACGGATCCAAATTGAAACAAGGAATTTGAATCAGTATTGAACTCATCAACCCACAAAGTAAATCTTTTCTTGTTGCATATTGGTTACAATTTCAATGTACTAACAATGTGGTAGAATATGAAGCCCTTATACATTGCCTGATCCTTGCAATCAAGAAGAAGGGTAGAATCCTCAAGTTGTTTGGTGATTCAAAATTAGTGATCAGATAATTTCGAAAGTAGTACATTTTCCATTATAAGAAATTTTCTAATTATCGACATAGAGTATGGAATTAATAGAAATTTTTTAAGCATTCAACATTAATCATATCCCAAGAAGATTTAATTAGAGAGATGATGCATTGGCTATTACTGCCAGCACTCTAGAACCTCTAGATGCATCTGATTTGAAGAGATTCATAGTCAAGCTAGTGCAGCTACCCTCGGTTCTCGATAATGTTACTAATTTGCAGGTGTTTGAAGATGACCGACATATATTGCAATTCATCACTAATTCCCATATTTTTGAATCCCAAATAATTGAAGAGATAGATCACCCTAAATTAAAGATAATAATATTCCAAAAGGAATAATTGAGTTAGAATGATTATTTGATATGGATCAGATAATCAGATAGAAAGATTTCCCTCGAAGTGATGGAGGGAAATCTGAATTATACAATTTGCATACTAAAGAAGATCCTAAGAATGTGCTAATAGAAAAGGTGTGTACTAAGGAAGAGAAAAGAAATATTGCTTAGGCACTTAAAGATTATTGGAAGGTTATAGCTTGGACATACGAAGATTTGAAAACTTATAATACTTCCATCATTACTCATACGATACCATTAAAGCCTTATAAAAATCATTTGCAACAAAAACAATGGCCAGTAAATGAACTCTTTCAACTATTAATTCAAAAGGAATTCCAAAAATTTTTATCAACCAAGATAACCTTTCGTATCATAAATTCTATTGGGGTGGAATATTTGGTTCCCATGAGAAAGAAGAATGGAGACATATGGTTGTGTGTAGATTTATGGAACCTCAACAGGGTGTCTAAGAAAGATAGTTATCCACTACCCTCACTAGAATAAGTGATACAAATAGTCAATGGTTCACAAATGATGTCCTTTTTGGATGGATTCTCTGGATATAATCAAGTAATGGTAGCAAGGGAAGATTGGATGAAAAAAACTTTCACCACGAAGTGGGGAACATTTTCTTATAGAAGGATGCCATTCAGATTAATAAACGTTGGAGCTACATTCTAGAGAGCCATGGATTATAATTTTCATGAGTTGATAGGAAAATGCATTATTATTTACGTGGAAAACCTCACAATATTTTCAAAAGATAGAAGAGATCATGTTCGAGATCTCAAAGCGATACTGCAGAAGTGTGAAACTTATAGAGTTTCATTAAATCCTAGAAAGTGTATTATCAGGGTAACTGAAGGTAAGTTACTGGGACATATTATTTTTTAATGAGGTGTTTGGATAGACCCAGATAGAGTGAGTGCATTGCTCAAACTAGAGCCCCTAGAAAGTAAGAAATAATTGAAATTGTATTTCGGTAAGATTAATTTTTTTGAAAATTTATTACCGGATTCACTGAAATAGTGAAACCACTCAATTATATGTTAAAGAAATGTTCCAAGATAGAGTGGAAAAATACAGCTAAGATCACCTTCAAAAATATAAATATGGAAATTACAAATGCTTAGATATTGGTAACTCTGGATTACGTTAAATCTTTTTATATTTACTCTTTTGCTTCTGGTCACACTTGTGTAGCAGTACTAACACAGAAGGGTGAGAGTGAAGAAGAGAAAAAAATTCCTTTTATGAGCACTCAATTCAAATAAGTGGAGCTGAGATATACAGATGTTCAAAAATAAGTCTCTGCTTTGGTCAAAGCGGTACACAAATTTAGACACTACATCCTCAGGAGTATAGTCAAGGCTATCTTTCTAGATTCTACTGTCAAGATGTTGTTAACATAGAGTGAGCTCTGAGAAAAGAGAGCCAAATGGGTCACCATCCTATAGGAATTTGATATAGAAATCATACCCATGAAATTGGTTTGGGGAAAAGCTCTAGTTAGGCATATTGTAGAAATAGATATAAAAATTTCAAGTCAACAATCTACTTTAGATGTAAAATACCAAGAAGACTGGTATTCAAATATATGGCATTATTTGGTCAGCCATACTTTCCTAGATCATATGCAAAGGAATCAAAGAAGAGTTGTTAAGATAAAGTCACAAAGTTATATGATCAAAGGAGGAGCTCTATTCAAAAGAAACCATGAAGGAATCTATTTAAGATGCTTGAATAGAGAAAAAGCGAACAAAGTGTTGCAAGAACTACATGATAAATTTGGAATGGCTCTAGAGCACATTTAGATACTACACACCTCATTTTGAGAGCCAGTTGGTATTGGCTAACAATTTTCAAAGATACATACGAACATGTGAAACACTACTATACATGTCAAACTACATCAGACAAAGGAAGATTCAATGCTCAACCACTACAGCTAGTGATGGAAATGCATCACTTTTCACAATGGGGACTATATTTTATTGGAACTATCAATCCTCCATCATTTGCAAGCCATAGATTTATACTGACCGATACAAATTACTACACTAGATGGACAAAAGCGTGTCCCAACAAACAATGCACTAAAGAAGTAGTAATCAAATGTTTGGAATACCATATGCACTGGTATGTGTTAATGGCCCTACCTTTTCTTCATTAAAATTTTCTAATTGGGCATTTGAATATGGTATAATGCTAAAATTCTCATCTAACTATTATCCATAGGGAAATGGATTAGCTAAATCATCAAATAAAAATTTGCTGGATATAATTAAAAATTTGATCGAAAAGAATCCTAGGGAATGAAATTAATTGCTAAAATTCACCCTTTGGGTAGATTACACTAAGATGAAAGCCGTGTTAGGGAATTATCCTTATCATTTAGTTTATGGGGTAGATCCTATACTACCAATAAATTTGAAAATCCCTACTTGGTAGTTTGCACAGGAATATATCAGATTGGATGATCCAATTGAAGCTCAGTTATTACAATTAATGCATTTAGATGAAAAATTTACATGAGCTATAGATCATTTTGCTAGGCATCAGTCCATGGTAAAAAGATGGTTTGATAAAAGGGATAGATTAAAGACTTTTAGAATAGTTTATTTGGCCCTATATTGGAATAAAGCCCATGAACGAAAAGGTGAAAATGGTAAGTTTGATAAGTTGTGGATAAGCCCACATCAAGTTTCTGAAATCATGGCTGATGGTACTTATAGATTGAAGTCTTTGACTGGTGAAGATATCCCATTTCCTATCAATGGGTAGTTCTTAAAGCATTATTTCCAGTCATAGGTAAATAGTTTTTTAGTTTTTATTTTTAAGTTAGTTTTGCTGTTGTTTTGTAAATACCTGTTTGTTGCTTTTGTTTTGATTTTTGGGGTGTTGTGTTGTTGGATTTTACAATGAATTGAAACTTTTAAATGTGAACAGGTTAATAGAACATCAATTCTTGAAATTTGATCTGTTTCCTGACTAGAAATAGTCCTTTATTTATAAATTGTTTGAGAATTATTCCATTATTTATACCCTGGCAAGCATGAATCATTCAGTTGATGTTGAGCTACAGACACACACATTTAAATCTTTCTATTGAAATTTGGGATAACAGTTATTTGCATTGACTAAAAAATCAAAAGACTACCTTTGCTACCACTGTAATTCCCAACCTAATAGCGGGCTTCATTGTCTACAAGTTGAAAAGTGAGCTATCATTGAAATATCAAAAGAGAAAAATGAGCTATTATTGCAATATCTATAAAAAAAGAGAGAAATCAACTCTTTAGGCTATCCAAATAACTCTACCAAGACTATAGATGCCTAGCTGGTAGTGGAGTAATGTTTGGGAGGAATTACAAAGATAACCTTATCAGGGCTATGAACACTTGACTGGCAACAAGGCTCTATCCCTAATCAGCTTAAAAGGAATTGCCATATTATGTAGGTTAATGCAAGTAATTTCTATTTCTAAGTTTACTGTAGTGAAAATAACCAATTGTACACACGTGATCTCAATAGAACTTAATCTTCCATGGTAGCCGAAGTGAAATTTGAATGTCAGAATAAGGATCCAATGATTTATAATTAGAAGAGTAAAACAAGTTGGTGCATTGATGTTAGATCCATAATTGATTTTATATATATTTTTAGTTTTGTTGTTTGCTAGTTGTTGTGTGGTCTCACAACACACCCCATTTTTCCCTTTGGAAAAATGTGGACCCTTTTTTTTTTTCTGTTCCCTTTTTCTTCTATTTGCTTTGGTGTCATTATGCACTTTGGTCAGTTGCTAGTATCATTTTCAATTTTGCTTGTTCCTTGTTTTATTCTCTTTCTTTCCCAAATTCGGTGTTTTGGTCTTGCCATGAATTTTAATAAATTACTGGAAACTAGAATCCCAGAGTTGTGCGGCTACATCAAAGTGAATTAAATTTTCATTTGGTCCTAGGTCCACCTGATAAGTCATCCACCGAAAGTGTTAATCTTGGTGATACCTTTTCTTTCTTTTCTTGTATTGGATTCTGGTAGTTTCTTTTTATTCGAAACTCAGAAACCAAATATTCTATTTTGAAATTTTGTAATCTCTCTTGAACCCAGCTCCCATTCTTTTCTTTTGTTTCAATTGTCATTGAGGTTCAAAGGTAAGTATCTCAGATCCCAGTATTTCTCCTAAAAGTTGATACCAGAGGTTCTAGTCCTAGTGATCATGAATTAGTTACATATCTTTAATGACTTATGTCTTGCAAATGATTAGAGTGACACCAAAGTGTCGTGTATGATCATCGCGTCATCTTGCTCCTCTAGTAGCGAGCCCACACATAAATCTAGGCGTTCATAATTTGAACCCTAAATTGTAATGATTGAACCTTTATTCAAGGAATTAATGCATTATAATAGGTAATTAATGAAGGTGGCAAACTACTCCCATGTACTTGGCACCACCTTTAGCATGTAGGTGCTTTTGTAATGCTCTACTTCGTGTTATGTCACAAATTTGCACAGGACATTGAAAGAATGAGATAATACTAGCGTGCAAGGAGAGGTAAATATTGAGAAACTTAGAACATAGCTACCAAGGGTTTTGGAGTTACATTTTTGAATATTATCTTTATCAACTAGAACCATGTATGTTTCGAATAACTGATTTTTTGCTAATTATTTTCATACATGAAAATCTTGAAAGATGATATTTCCCTTTAGAAATTGAAATGTTGTTCATTATTTGATTTGAATTTAGTCAAAGGGTGAATTGAAAGTTTCATAAATTGTAAGAAATTTGATTAAATTTAACCCTAATTCGCACATAAGAAACACATTTGAAAAATGTAGAACACACCAATAAAAATGAGTACTTCTTATAAAAGGGAAGACGATGAATTTAAATATTGCAATTTGCAAGCCATAACAATCAATGTGGAAGTTACAAACACTCATATAGGATTGACTTTTGATGTTTAAATTCGCACTTGAGTAGGACAAGAAAATGCTTCTCAGTGTACTAGAAATGTTATAACAAATGAATTTTTTTTAGCAAGAGGGCTTTTGCTAGAAATGGAGGCCCCTGACTTGGTTATGCAATGCATGAATTATTATAGCCTAGATAAAAAATTTGTTAAAAAAGAGGAGAGAATCTATTCAGACCTCTCACATAAGGGAATTACATACACATTTGGGCTTCCTTTCTTCACCCAGATGTATAATGTTGACATGAAGGAAAAGGAAAAAACATATCAGAGTTTTGAATTCTATAACAGAGAAATTATGAGTACCCAATGGTGCCAAGAGCCAATTACACCATAGACCAAAGTAATTCAAAGGTCTATGTTCAACCAAGAGATTCAAGATATTATAAATTTTCTAAGCAGGATGACTCGTTTACAAAATGCTAGTAACTTTGAACCCTGGATGTTTGTAATAATATCCAAACTGATAAAAAGTATTGTGCAAATGCATTGGAGAAAGTTTATTAGTGACATATTACATGAATAGATAATGAAATTTCCCAAGACCAAGTGGTTCTATATGTCTTCATATGTGATTTATTCTTACACCATGAGGGAAAGCAAACAACAATTGAAAAATATTGGTACTCTAGGCAAGGAAATTGGAAATAGGTTGATATATGCTCATTTATCCTAGGTCACTATCTACGACTATAAAGAGAATTGCAGGAGAGTTAATGATTTGTTCTCCATGAAGCTAGTTAGAATGATGGAAGATGATAAAACTAAGATTGTCCTTGGAGGCACAAAGTGTCATCAAACCAATGGGAGGCTAGTATATTTAGTTCCCCACTTACTCCTACATTAGGATGGAAGGGTTTGATGGAAATCCTTTCCTACTACCCAGGTATCCAACAAAAAAATATTATTTTATTAGAATTGGAGAGATAGTTGAAACCATCTCAAGCTCTTTACAATCATTCTCGCAAAAAGCCCTATTTCAAATTACCTATTGTGATAGGAAATTATAAGTGCAATGCAATCAGAGTGTTTGACTTATGTGAAGAAGAATTAAGAACATATAATTTTGAGTATTTTCCACTTCAAAGAATATAATTGGTTACCATGCTCATGTCCAACTCCTAGAAGATTATTGGCTTAATTGGGAAGATGAGAAAAAAGTAAGAATAAGAAAGTATCAAAGATTATCTTTAGAATCTACTCGGATTCTCATGCTCCATGATATCCCAGACCAATTGGAAGAGGATGATGGGAAAGTTTTGAATAAAGCATATAAAAAAGACAAAGTGTATGATGAATCCATCCTAGACCTAGATTATGAAGGTGAAGAATTGACATCAATTGATGAGTTATCTAGACCTATTCTGTTATACACTCAAAATTGGATAAATGATTTTTGTAAAGCTTTAATAGAAAGAGGAATTGAACCCACATTCTCAAAGGATAAAAAAAAACAAAGAAATGAAACTGCATTTGATAGTGGAGATCCTGCTAAGAAGAGAAGGAAGAGTAGTAAGGTGGTTCCTGGTATAAGGATTGAAGAAAGAACCCCTGAAGCTTCAAAATAAGAAGTTCCAATAAAACCATATTAGAAGAAAAAAGATGTAGAATCAAGAAAATATAAGTCAAAAGTAAGACCCAAAGGTGTATCTTTCTCTACAACAAAACCAAAAGTTAAACCAGTTATTGAAGAAGAAGCAGGAGTAACAAAAAATGTTGGCACATAGACTAGGTCTGCATCTCAAAGGGCTACAACACTATTTACTTCTCCTCCTTTTGTTAACATGGCTAGTATGAAACAAGCATTGGGAGGAAATCTTGTAGTTTTGGAGGTGATTTCTGAGGCAAATGAATCTAGAATCAAAGAAAAAATGGATAAATGGAGTTCCATATGGGAGAAGGTAAAAATAAATAAATACAAAGATAAACCCATGATCAACTAGTGATAGAAGAGATTCCAAATATAGGATCCACTCCTATAAATGTTGAAGAAGAGAAATTTATACAAGGAACACTCGCTTCAGAAGAGGGGAATCTTGATATCCTTAAGATGGAAACAAGGGACACTATAGAGCAAGATCTTATTGATGAAATGATTATTGAAGACACTTTTTATTCCAAAAATTCACTTGGGAATGTTCCAAATGATAACAAAAAATCATAGGTCTTTATAGAAACAGAAAAGGACCATGCTGAAGTTGAAATTGAGAAAGGTGAAGCTACACAAGTTTCAGGTGATGAAGTTAGAAATGAGGAAAACCCTCGTGTAGTAGAGAATGAAGAAAGTAACATCTAGGAAACTTAGGTTGAACATTTGCATAGATAGGAAAATTTAAGTCTTCAAACAAAGGAGACAGTGCCAAATCCTGGTAATCCCGAATCTATGCCATAAATTATTGAGGAAATTCCTATTTTAGAGGACGTGACAGATATGATTGAAGAAGTAAGAAAGGAGGTTCCCGAATCAAGTGGAAACTATTGAATAAAGCAATGTTGTAGAGCTATAGCATGATGAAGATGCACCTGTTTGGATGAGATCATGGAATTAGGTTCTTGAATGGAAGTAGAAGTATTGCCTCTAGATCTCAATAGTTTTATACAAGAAGTATATACTCCTAAGCCTAGGCGTAGAGATAGAGAAAAACATGTCATACAGATAAATACAAATGGTAACAAAACCATCCATATAGCTACTCCAACAACTGACAAAAAAATGTATGAAATAATTCCTAAGGAGTATAAGATAACAAGTATTAATCTTGGACACTCGTCTTGGAGGCAATAGTTGGAGGAGATAGAAATGAACTTGGATACCATTGTTGCCAGAGTAAAAATGTATATGGATGTTCAAGAATTAATACAAGGGAATATAATTTCAAAGAAAGAAATTTTATTGCTGGAAAAGTGGAAAAAAAAATTGAAATGGGAAGGTGACATGCTGATGTAATGCATTGAAGGATTTGAAAAATTCACTGTGGAATGTAGAAAAATGCTTGATAAAGATCAAGATTTTATTGAAATGTTAGCATGTCAAGGTTGTGATCCCCAAATACTAGGATAGGATGGTAAAGAATCTAAAGCCTTCAAAGAATGGATTGAGAGAATAAATAGAGACCCTGTTTAGTTACTCACTAGGGAGGTCATTGACAAGATTATATAGTGCAGGAAAACTATAGCTAGATATGAGATAGACATAGTGTAGAGGAATAGTATTGTACTTTAGGTATCTGAAGAATGCACTAGACTCAAGCTCACATGGAAGGTGATGCAAGGGATTTCAAAAGGACATATGCATCAAACGGTCACTATTTTTCGAGAATATAATTTAAATAAAGGAGAAGAAAAGATCCCAGAGCCTGAGCTCTAAATGATGAAAGAAAGAACTGGATACCAAATACCAGAGGAGTTACAAAGATATTTGTTCAAGTTTTAATTTTTTCAAGTTGTTTGCAATCCTGGTAGATGTTCCCTATCTGGTATTTTGGAGATTATTGATAACCTTCATTTATGTGAAGTCAAGCGAGCTGGACTATGAAGTGAAAAGTGTTTTTGTTGATGAAGTCATAGCTTTGACTTCATCTGGAATATTCTGATGATAGTTGACATGTGCCATGTGCTATATTTTAATTTGTTATTTTTGATTCTCTGGATAAACTTTAAGTTTGAACTATTGTTGACTTGTTTCTATAAAATTCCATTTATTGTTTTATTTTCATTTTAAGTTCAAGATTTGTGGATGTCGAAAGAGCTAAAACTTCTTTGAGTTTTTTTCTTTTTTCTTGTTTTTTGAATCATTCTAGCATAAAACTTTGTATGAACGTAGATATTGATTAATATCAGAGCCATTTAGATAGCTACCTATCTCATTAATATTTTGTAGTTGGTTTTGTTAGTTCACCTAAATAAGACTATATGCTACGTTGTTTAAGGGTGCATACAAAACCTACTCGATGTCCAAACTAAAACCCCTCTCTTTAAAAGCTCACGTCATTTTATCTGTAGTTGTGAAGCAATCTGGTGAAGTATAAATTGGGTTGTTCTATTTTAGTTGATTATTTGGGGCATGCATGGAGAATAACTAGGAGAAAATTTTAATTTTTAGTATTTTATGCTTTATTTTAGAATAGATGTTTAAATTCTTTGAAAATGTTCCAAAAAGTAAATGAATGGATGGAAATTTTCTAAAAATCTTTCATTTTCATATGAAATTGTTGAAAGATTAATGCTAAATCTACTTAAGTGATAGCAAAGAAATTGTTAACATTCATGAAATATTATTTCAAAACTTTTGATTTCATTATATTTATTTTTAAGTTCCAAATTGAAACTAAGTATCTGATATATATGATTCTAAACAACCATATTCCCTTTGAGATTATGGTGCAGGGGCACCATGGTAACTTATCTTGTAAATAGGGTATTTTGATATATTTTAGGATGTGTGAGTCTTTTTGTCACTCAACAAGGTCATAATAGACCATATTTTAATATAATAAGTCACTTTGGTTGGTTTGAGAGTCATTTTGTTAAAAGTTGTCAAAGTTTGTAAAATCTTGCAATGTTGTCATGTTCAAAATGCAAAAAGTGCAATCTTGGAATCCCAACAATCATGAGAGTTTAAAATTTAATTTTGATGGTTGTGTTAGTTATTTTTTAGGAGGGAAGAGTTTAAATATGCTTGGAATCTCATTGTAAACTCTCTCTTGAAACTTTTGGTGAAGAAATCAATCAAAAAGCTCTCATTTTTTAGTGTTTTAATTGGTAATTGCTATTGTAATCGTGCGTATGGGTCTGTATAGTACAATAAGGGTCTAAAATATTATGAAATTGATAGAGTCCTTAGATATATTCAATTTTAATTTGGTTTGGTTGGTTTTTGTAAGTTTTAGTGCATTTTATAAATAAACTTTTGAAAGTAGGTCTGTACATTCAATTTGAAGGTTTGTGATTGCATAAAATGGACTAATGGCCCATTCCACCGATTGTATCTCCTGAAACTTGGTGGAATGGGTCCAATATGGTATGATTAGGTGTTAGAGTGGTCTTTTAGAGTAGGGGAGGCCATTTGTGGATTTTGGTGTGATGCCCTAGTTGTCAAATTTATGTGTTTTTGGTGAAAATTGGTGGTTAAGGGTTGGTAAATGTAGAAAACTCTTGGGGAAATGAATTTTGAAGGTTTCTTAAGCATAGGTAGACCTATTGGAGCATTTTTGATGCATTGATAAGGTGTAAAGAAGTTGTAAAGGTGGATTTTCAATAAACCCCCTTATAGCTTCTCAAAAATGAGGGTTTTATGGTTTGATGAATTAGAGGGCATTTCTCTAGTTAAAAATTGTGTACTTTGAGGTTTTATAAGTTGGTAAAGGACTTCCCATAGGAATTTTTGGTTGGAAGGAAGTATAAGGTGGTTTTTCTTTGTAAAAGTCAGCTAATTGTGCCCCTGTTTAGTGTACCACTCCATTTTTAAGGCTGATGTTCTGAAATGAAGGTATGTGCTTTTGAGATACATTGAATAACTCTTTAATGTGTATCTAAAATTCTATTTATTTTGTGGGTTTGAGGAATATTCTAAGATATATGCACAAAATTCCTTGCTTGGATGGCTAGAAGAGAGATATGAAAGAAATGAAGAATATGGGTAAGTTAGGGTTTTAAAGATTGCAAATTTGTTTGAAAGAGTTTGGTTTGTGATTATTAGTTGATTGCCTCCCTGCTCTACATTAGTTGGTGTCAGAGCATAGGTTTGATCTTTTGAAAGGAAAGAAGGCGTGAGGAAAAGTGGACAAGATGCCTCCTAAGGGTAACAATATGGCTAGGAAGATGCAAGAAATGGAAGAGAAGACTGAGAGAGAGATTAGGAGGTTGAAGGAAATACAAAATAGGTTAGTAGCAAGGATGGACAGTGTTGAAACAGGTCAGAAAAGAGGTATGGTTGTAGGTGATAAAAGTGACTCTAAAGAGGATGGGGAAGAAGAATTGGATCCTGAAGCAAAAAAGATGGAAAAGCTACTGAAGATAGATAAAGGAGATAAACATAAGGTAAATATTGATTTTCCTATGTATGGAGGTAACCTTAAAATGATGAAAAATTGTTAGATTGGATTGCAACATTGGATAACTACTTTGAATGTGACGATGTACCTGATGAAAAAAAGGTGAAGATAGAAAAAACCAAATTGAAGGGGCATGCACTAATATGGTGGGATTATGAACAAGCTAGAAGGAGAAAGAAAGGTAAGATAAAAATTGTTTCTTGGGACAAAATGGTGGCCAAATTGAAAGGAAAGTTCTTACCAAATGATTATGCAATTCAAATGTCTAAGAAGTGTCAATATTTGAAACAAAGGGAAATGGATTTCAAAACTTATACTAATGAGTTTTATAAGTCGAGTATAAGAGCAAGTCACATGGGTGATGATGTAGAAAAGGTGGCTAAATATCTTAGTGGGCTAAGGTTTAACATCCAAGATGATTTGAGTTTTCAAAATCCAAAGACGATTGAAGATTGCTACCAAATGGGAATAAGGGATGAAGAGAAACTCAAAAGAAGGAAAGACAAGAAAATAAGAGGTAGAGGCAGAAATTCAAGAGGAAGAGGTACTTTTTCCACTCCAAGGCAGCCACAAGAAAGTCAAGAAAACTCAAGCAGAGGGCAAGAACAAGTTGCTGATCAAAGAGGTGGATTTAGAGGAAGAACAGGCTTTAGGGGAAGATTTGGTGGACAAGGAATAGGTTCCAATACATTCACAAATAGATGCTATCAATGTAACAAATTTGGACATCAAGCATGGTAGTGTCATGAAGGACAAGCATCTATTTCTTATGGCTCAGGTGAAAGAAGGAATCAGTTGGTGCAAGAGGATGATAGTGAAAGTGTGAATTCTTCTAATAAAATTGCTGCTCCAAAAGTTGGGGTCATTAATGGTGAGAAGATAACTCCTAAAAGCATCCAAGGAGAAGGAGATGGCACAAAGAACATTGTTGAAGTCCACATGAAAATGCAAAGGTAAATTATGTAAAGTGGTAGTAGATTCAGGGAGCATTGACAACATGGTTTCAAATGAAATGGTAGATAAATTTAACTTAGAGAAAATTCCTCATGAAACACCTTATAGCATAGCTTGGTTGAATTATGATCAATCCATTTTGGTTAGTGAGAAATTTTTAGTTGAATTTAGTATTGGTGGATATAGAGGCAAGGTTCTTTGTGATGTTTAACCCATGAGTTACAGTTGCCATTTATTGCTTGGAAAGCCATGCTAGTTTGATAGACATTCCATTTATGATTAGATAAATAATACACATCAGATTGAGAAGGATGGGAATACATTCACATTGAACCTATTAGTTGAGGATGTTAAGGAACAAGGCAAGGAAGCAAAAGTGATCATGATGGGAAAAAAGGAGTTTGTGCAGCTAGAGGAAAACAAGAATGAAAAGTGTGCAACCACTTCAAGGCTTGGAGATATTAGGAAAATGAATTTGAAGGATGATGAAAAGTTAGAAGGAATAAAAGATGGTGATTTGGTGTCAAAGGAAAAAATAGAGAAGGTCAAGGACGAATTAGTTGTAGGAGTGCAACATGAGTTAGGAAAACATGATGAAATTGTGATAGGGACCGTGATTTGGCCATTGAAAGCAAAGGAGGTTAAAGGATAGTCAAATTTTTTCAAGGTAGTGGTTTCTAGAATTGACACTACAAAGGCTTGTAAGTATGGTAATATAGTGGTATTTTGGGAAGAGAACTTGAGAAAAGAATTGAAAGTAAGAGGTGAGATGAATCAAGGTGAAAGGAAAGGCCAAAGGAGTGAATTTGAGCATGCAATAAGAGGGATAGAGTGAATAGTCAAAGATAAAGTTGGACAAGGATTGTTTATAGATGCAAAGGAAAGATATACATTAATTTTAGGTGGTGGAAAGGTAAGAGAACATTTGCCAGGTCAGTTTGCAAAAGTGGAGCAATGCTTAGGTGGTAAAAAATTGCAGGGAACAAACAACAATTGAAATATGTAGTACCTGATACAGTGGAAAGGATCATCACATGAAGGAGAATTTGAAGGTCAAGGAGATGTTGGAAAGAAGAATGATCTAAAAAAATGTATTTTCAAAGGGACTTGGAATCTTTTTCAGGTCGGGTGTATGGTGTAGGGGCACCATGGTAACTCATCTTGTAAATAGGGTCTTTTGATAGATTTTAGGATTTGTGAGTATTTTTGTCACTCAATAAGGTCATAATAGATCATATTTTAATCTAATAAGTCACTTTGGTTGGTTTGGGACTCATTTTGTTAAAAATTGTCAAAGTTTGTAAAAGCTTGCAATATTGTCATGTTCGAAATGCAAAAAGTGAAAACTTGGAATCCCAATGGTCATGGGAGTTTAAAAGTTAGTTTTGATGGTTGTGTTAGTTTTTTTTAGGAGGGAAAATTTTAAATATGCTTGGCATCTCATTGTAAAATCTCTCTTGGGAGTTTTGGTGAAGAAATCAATAAAGAAACTCATTTATTTTGTGTTTTAACTGGTAAATTTCCATTGTAGTCTTCTGTATGGGTCTATATAGTATAGTGATAGTCTAAAAGCTTGTGAAATTGATATAGGTTGTAGATAGCTTCAATTTGGATTTGGTTTGGTTGATTTTTGTAAAGTTTGGTGCATTTTATAAACAAATTTCTGAAAGCGGGTCGGTACATTCAATTTGAAGGTTTGTGATTGCATAAAATGGACTAATGGCCCTTTCCACTAATTGTATCTCTTGTAGCTTTGTGGAATGGGTCCAGTATGGTAGGGTTAGGTTTTAGAGTGGCCTTTGAGAGAAGGGGAGGCCATTTGTGTATTTTGGTGTGATGCCCTATTTGTCAAATTTATGTGTTTTTGGTGAAAACTGGTGCTGAAGGGTTGGTAATTGTGGAAAACTCTTGGGGAAGAAAATTTCAAAGGATTTTTAAGTATAGGCAAACCTATTGGAGCATTTTTTATGCATTAATAAGGTATAAATAATTTTGGAAGGTGGATTTTCAATAAAGCCCCTTATAACTTGTCAAAAATGATGGTTTTATGGTTTGATGAATTAGAGGGAATTTATTTGGTTAAAAATTGTAGATTCTGAGGTTTTATAGGCTGGTAAAGGACTATCCGTAGGAATTTTGGGTTGGAAGGAAGTGTAAGCTGGTGTTGCTTTGTAAAATTGGGCTAATTGTGCCCTTGGTCAGTGTACCAGTCTATTTTATAGGCTGATGTTCCAAAATGAAGGTATGTTATTTTGATATATGTTGAAGAAATCTTTAATGGGTATTTGAAATGCTATTTATTTTTTTGGTTTGAGGAATATTTTGAGAGATATGTGAAAAGTTCCTTGCTTGGATGGATAGAAGAGAGATATGAAAGAAATGAAGAATATGGGCAAGTTAGGGTTTTAAAAATTGAAAAGTTGTTTGACAGAGTTTGTTTTGTGATTGTTAGTTGATTTCCTCCTTTCTCTACATTATATTAACAACAATATCACATTATACCTAAGAGTGAACATAGTACAATTAAGACCTGATTATCAGAGACTTGGGATTGAACTGAAGCCAATATTTTCCTGTCAAAGTAGAATCCACTTTTAGATTGTATTTGATCCATATCTTTCAAGAAGGATAGGCTATTTGTGATTTATTTATGAATAATTTATTTGCCTTGTTGATGCAAGTAAAATCGTCATCAATAGTTTGTATAGCTCACAATTTAAGATCATTTATTTATTTTATTTTGTACAGTGCTATGGAATTTTGTACAACTCAACATCTTGTTTCTGTTTTATAATATCTCAAGTAGTTGAGCAACTACTATGCAAAAAGGAATTTTGTATAGATCATGGTCTTACTGTTATTTTTTTTAGTTTTTGAGACCTATGGATGTTTGTACAGTTCTCTACATTTTGTATAGCTTCTCCTTGAAGGTTTTTAGCTACACTTTCTTCTTTGTAATTTCATTCTTTCAAAACAAAAAAATATGAAATCACAAAAGACTACTCCTAGATGATTATAATCATATATGTATACATCAGTCCAATTTAGTTTAGTTGTTTAATAATGTATAGTTTTCATATTATGACGGTATATTCAAACATGGGCTTCAATTTTGTAGACATACAAATATAAATTTTAGATATATACATGTTCACATATATTAGATAAGATTACCCTACTTTTTGTGTGTAAGAGGTAGAATTCAATAAGATAACATATACATATATATTGTAAGTCATTTTACTCTTTTGTAATAAATACATAATGAGACTATTTATAAATATAAGGCTAAACATATAAGTTTTTCTCCTACATCATTTCAATCTCAAAATAGTTACATAATAGAATTTAATTCAAACCAAGTATTATATATTTATATACAAATATATTTTCCCCATTTAATCTTTACATTTCTAAATAAATGAACCATATAATGTTGTTTAATCATGTATTCATCTTAATGCTAGGAATTATAAAATACAAAATGTTACTTAAACCTGTTGGGTGAAAATTATGTAATCCCTTTTCAACAGATTACACAACCTGATTTCAACCACAACTATGTGAGATATGATCTCTCCTCTGAGAAAGGGGAGGCACCCTTCTTATTGCTAACTGAAACTAAAGTAAAACTAATTAAGTATTCACAAAATGTACACTACAATTATGAGATGGGTGTGTCACATTCATACTTCTCTCTTTTTTCAGAGAATATGTTTTACAATGATTCATAGTTGATAGTCCTAACTCGATACAACTTTAAACTAAAAATAAAGCAGTAATTCCAATATCTCTATCTTGTCAAACAAAATATTAGAGATACCAGGTATGATAATAATAAATAATAAAATAAGAAAGAAAATCTCATGACTTGGCACAAAGTCATTCCATAGCTTTTCACTGATGGATCATTGAAAGATGTAACATTTGTCATAGTAGAATCACAAATTATTCTTAGATACATCAATTCCATGAAAAAAATGAACAATTACAAGCATGAAGTCTTGTAGATAATCCACCAATAGTTATCCAAATATAAAAACAAATCCGAATAAAGAGTGCAACACAAAGTTTACATAGATTTATTCAAAGCCCTTAGATCTAACACACTAATCACCACCAATTTGATCAAACCATAAGAAAATTGATTCCATCACAAAGTCTAGTATGCAAATTTTTTCTTTATTGATCAAATTCAGATTCACAAAGATGAACACAAAGTTTCATACATTTGTTTCAAAAAGGGAAACACTTCATTGCAAGAGATAAAAGATAAATATTACAATAGGATTCATTCTTATTTATAAAAGAGAGGGAAGAGAAAATATAGGAAAATAGATGAGAAAAATTAGGAAAGTTAGGTGAGCTAAATTAGGAAAATCTCACCTAACTTTGACTTAGTAAAAAATGTTGTCCATCTTTTAGGGAAAACATCTTAGATTTTACATGCAATTAAATTTACTCAAAAGACATTTAAGATTTTACATTGCCTAAAAATCCTGCAAGTCTTTTTTAAAAAACTGCATAACACTCGGCCTTTTTCTTTTACATATCTCAGTGTATTTTTTAATGTGTGGAACTATGAAAACAATATCAAAAAATTTAGGGTCTAGCCTCATCATTATTTGTCCAAAGGAATCTTTTACACTTTTGCTCTCTCAGATGTAGTGGGATGCAACCTGGAGAATGAAATTTGTGTGATAAGTAGATGTCAGGAATGTGGACACCAGATGTACATTGTTGTGGATAATGGCTCTCAAAATGTCTTCTAAGGTATTTTTTTCAGCTCTTTTAACAAAGTCTTCAAGGTCCTAATTACCAACCTTAGTGTCTTTGATTTTGTCCACCTTCAAGATTACCATGGTAGGTGGAAAGACACCTTGATACTTGTATTCCATTTTTTCCTCTATCTTAGAAGATGATGGATGCTTCTTTGTTGTCATCTAGAAGAACCAAGATCAAAGGTTATCACTTTTGGGATCACTTGACAAGATCTGGAGAGAAACTGCAAGGATTGTGAATCAATAGATGTTAGGAAGAACTATAGCATTGTGAAGCATGAGGAAAACAAGCAATATGGAGCAAGTGTGAAACAATCACTTTGGCACAAAAAATGGAGCGATTTCAAATTGTTAGAAAGAAAAAATACCATTATGTAGAAGTGTTGAAAATCAGCGCTCCTACATGTTTCTACATGTGGGAATGTCAAAAATTTCTAGGCACTAAAAAATCAACGCCTTGACATTTCATCTTACTTGGAAAAGGTTGAAGTGAAAGAGAAGTCAATTTTAGTGCCTTAGCATTTGAGGGATAAGGTGATATCATGCCCGGGAATTGAATTTTAGCACCTGAGCATATCATCCATTTTGTAGAGAAAGTCTACAAGCACTCATTTTTAGCGCTTTATCATTTTGAAGTAGAGATTACTCCATGTAGGGGCGATGATTTTCACCACTCCTACACTTGGAGTTTGTGAAAGAAAACTAGTGTAGTAGCGGAATAAAATGATTCCTTAACATTTGGGGAGAGGGTACTCCATGTAGGAGCAATGATTTTCACCACTCCTACATGTGGAGTTGTGAAAATCTTCAACATGTAAAGGAAGATAAAATCACCACCATGACAGTTTGGAGTAAGATGAAAAGTTCGGTGAAGCTTCATGCTTTTCAAGCGAGAAATGTGGAAAGATGAAGGATAATGAAAAATATGGAGACTCGCCAATACTATGACACAAATAAAAATGAATAGAACATGAACAAAGAACATGGCGTGACTTCGAAGAGGAAGTGAATTCAAAAGATAGAGAAGAATCAAAAACCCAGCAAAAAGAAACATATTTGACAAGATGAAGAAAACCTATAGAAATTTAAAAATGAATGAAAAGAAGGAAAATGACAAAGAGAAAAAATCAACATACCATTTAAAAACACCAAAACCATAACTGAAAGCTTGAAGAGATCCTCAAATGAGAGTCGTAGGAGGTTTTTCTTTGGCATCCAACATGCAGAGGAGGACGAGATGGTGAATAGAAATGAAGAGTGATTAACCTAAAATCACTTAAAAATTATTTTAAAAGGTCATTAAATAAACTCGACTTGTGCATTAATGAAGGCACAAATTTTGGAGGGAAAACTATGAAACATGCATTGGTAATGAAAATCACCGGTCATGAATGTAGAAGTGAGTTTGGATAAAAAAGTGCATAAGTTCTAAAATTTAGTGCTTTAACATTTCAAGGTTGAGGACAAAGTGTAGGAGTGTTGAAAATCAGCACTCCAATACTTTGTGTTGCAAATGACTAAGTTAATATGTAGGAGCGCTAATTTTTACGGCTTCGACATATTTCACAGTTTTGACTAACTCTCAACTTTGAGAGTTTGTGAAGGTATTCGTTTCAAAGGTCTTCGAGAGATGGACTTGGGGGAACACTCAAATAGACTCTTTGATATTTTGGATTGTGCATCGAGGGTAATTCAAAATTTCCTCATTTTGTGTGCTTAAACATCACAAAACTACAAAATGGAAAAGTTTCCCACGGGAGTTGTTGATGTTTTTTTTTCACTTCTCAACATAGGTAATGCATGGGTGCATCACCTCTTGTGAAAGACAATTTCCTACAAGTGAATTGTAGAAAGCTATCCCAATGTCTCTTAGATATTAGGTCATGACTTGCTTGGAATATCTTAGTTGGTCCATATGATTTGTTGGTAATCATAGGGTATCCTTATGTATGTTATGCTAGAGGGAGATTGGTTCTTTAAATGGAGTTCCTAAGATTTTGAATATGATGTGCAATTGCTACAAGTTCAAAACAACAACCTAAAACTCCACTTTTATCATCAAATTTTCCTTTACAATGATGCTAGAACTTTGCTTAAATTACTATTTCAAAGAAAGGTCAAAAGGGAAGGGAAATGAGGAAGTTCCTAGACCTACAACTACCAATGAACACTGATAATGGAGTATACTATAGTGGAAAGGCTTCCTAAAACTAAGTTCCACTTAACCAAATCAGCTAACAGTATCATGAAACTAGTGCTATCTTCTAAGGTTTATAGATTTTCAATTGTTCATTCACCATAGAGCATGAATAAAAGATGAAATCTAAGTGTAGCAATGAATCTATGTTCAGACTAGCTTTACACTATTGTTTATCATCAAAAAACAACAAAATGCATGAGTGAGGAAGGGTATCAACACAACAGTATTCTTCAGCATCAATCAAGATCATTCAACAAACTAACTAGAAGTATGAAAAATACATAGAACAAAAAATTAAATCTACTCAAATCTATCGACTATGAGGAGATGAATCATGGAACATGAAGGAAACTCAAGAATCCACCCAAAAGCAATGAATTTCTATTAGAATTTCAGCAACATGTCTTTATAACAACTCAACTCTATCTTTGAAAATGAGAGGAGACACCCTATTTATACTTTTCAAAAAGAAAAATGAATGGCCAATATTTAATCTCATTGTGTGGCCAAGATTCATTACAAATTAGGGTTTCACCTACCCCTCAATATTTTACAATTTAAAATACATTCCTTGTCTTTTCTCTATTTTTTCCTCTAGTGCCTTGTTGTAGCACTTTTGTATTGTAGTGATTTTCCCTTTAGCCTGCAACTATACTGTGAGGAACTCATAATCTATGACTAAATTTCCTTGATTCTTCTAAATGGTGGCATACTTCACAAACTTTCCCATCAATTCCTAAAGTTTATCCCATTCTATGATATCCAATTGAAGCACTTGGAAGGATAGTTTCTTTGATCTACAATTGATGAGCTCCCAATAATTTGAACACTTAGGCATGTGCTTGATCACCTATTCTAATTGGGTGAAGGATGGGGTAGCAATATCCATGAAGTCCGATGCTAGTGAATTTGTAGCCCCATTCTCCATTTTTTTGTGAAAATACGGCCTAATCTTCTTGGGGTCTAGCTCGATGGCAGACATGTTGTAATCTATCATGTGCTTCAGATATTCTTCATAATCTCTCCTATGTTCTTTGACCTACTCAAGGTCAAGCTCTACCTCATGAAGCACCTGCTCAAGGACTTCCCTTCTATTGTCTAGGCCCATTTTCCATGTATCGATGAACCAATAATCATCCTTTGCTAGGGATAACTCCTTCTCCTAGGTTCTCTTGGGCATCTTGAGGATAGCCTCAAGTTTAGGATATGTAATCCTATATAGTTCTAGGAAGTTATTACAAATTCTCTCTATGCCCTCAAGCTATTTTTGCACCTCTCAGAACTTATTAGCTATTTAAACGACATGACCAATGCCCATATCACCATTGTAGAGCACTCATCAGAACCACTCTTCATTAGCTTTGGTCCAATTCTTTCTCTTTTCCAACTTGCTTATGTGATATTTGGAGAGAAGCAAGGGTGGGGCCGATGACATCATTTGTAGCTCCTTAGTAGAAGACCACTGTTAAATATAGGTGGTGAGGTCCACCACTTGGTCCTTCAACTCCTCCTTGGAGGATTATCCTTTCTCATCTGATGGACAATTGTGGCAATCGATCCCTAGAGCTAATCAATCTTTTTCTCCCTTGTAGCAGTACCCAAATCAATACTAGAGATATTATAACTTACTCCTTCCCCTTTATGTATTACTAGAGTGGCAATTTTCACTGTCCTCAATCTAGATGTATCCATTGTATTGTGGGATCATATTCTTGGTTTATTTTCCTTCTTTGTGCCTATTTGAGCTTGCGCAAAGATAGCCTCTAGTCTTTACTTGGGATCCATGAGAGAGAGGGTCTTCTTTTGTAGTTTCCTTTCTAACCAATCTAGCATTTCAGATCCCTTCTTTGGTGATTAATGACCACTTTCTTCTCTTTGAGCATGTTGGATCTCCCTTTCCTCATAGTCTAAGGATTCTTACTTTGTTTTATCATCTTTTTCATCTGAGTCCTGGATGAATATGGTATTTTCCTTGTTTAGCTCGGTAGTAGCTACATTTTCTTTAGGGTTTTCCTCCCTTTTAGGTGCCCTTTCTTCTTCTTTCCTGAGTTCTGTATAGTGTTCTAGCTTAGGGACCTTCTTCATTTCAACCTCTTCTTTAGGTTTATCTTCTTCTTCTTCAACTTTAGTTTCTTTCTTTTCCTCCTTCTCAGGGGGTACTTCTTCTTCTTGATTAGGGCCTTCATCTTTCCATTTAATGGAGTCTCTATAGATATTTCCATGTCATCACCAGTTTCCTCATTTTCTTCAGAAGATTGCCTCTCAACTTACTCTCTGACATCTTTTAGTTGTTTGGACAAGTCCTCCTCGAGCTCTTGATCTAAAGACTCCACTATATACTTGGCATTGGGGTCTTCAACATCTTCTTTCGAGGACTGTGACACTTCCTCTTCATATGACACTTCATCTATGGTCACATTTTGATGTTCTAGATGCTCATGGTAGTCATCCTTGAAGGGATCCTCGTGTTCCTCATCTATTTCTTTGGTGGCATCCCTCGGTTGTCTCTCCAGTTCATTTGAGATCTACATGGTTTCCTCCATCTTTGGAAGTTCAGTCAGAGGGGGGATGGGGAGACCAACAATAGCTTGGGTCATAGCAGCCTAGACAATAGGATTCATCAACACCCTAGAAAGGTCAATGGGTATGCTTTGCATATGTCTTGCAAAAGCTTCTAGTAGGGTGAGAGTAGGAATTGTAGTTATGGTTGCTGAAGGAACTGTAATTGAAGGAGACATTGAGGAAGATGAGAGTGGAGAGGTTGTAGCAGAGGAGGAATCCCTCACCATAATTGGAGTGGTTGGTGAGGTGGAGGCAAGGTGAATCAAGATGTCCACCACAGGTGGAGAGGAAGGTGGGAGCTGGAGTAGTAGCAGTGGAAGTGGTAGTGGTAGTCATGGCAAGAGTAGAGGTGGAAGGTGGTGACTTTGGTTGCTCGACCTCTTCTAATTCTCCCTCATGTAGTGGGTCTTCCTGGATCGTAGGCATCTTAGAGAATCCACCTGACTTCTTCACCCTTTTCGAAGTCTTGCCCTCTGAGGCCTTCCTCGAATACACCTTATGCTTAGGTTGGGGCTCAATTACCTCTTTTATTTTCCTTGATCTGGTGGTGAATGGAGATTTGTGAGGTTCCTTAGTTAGGGTGACAACAATCCCTCTATTTGTTTCACTCTGGAGCTCATCTTCGAGCTCGCCATAGGTCAAGGTGGCTCCTTGGAGCTTCAACATAGCAATTTGTGCATCAATCCATTGTTTTTTTCTATGCTCCATAGGCTTTGTCAGAATTTCAAGGTCATTGAACTCTTCTTCATTCTAGTTTATTAAGGGAAATGGTAGGTTGGCACCAGCATCACACCTCAGATCCATAATAGTGTTCTCATCTTCTACAACTTGATCTGGTGTAGGGAATCGATTGACTATCTTGAAAAAGTATGTATTCATACACATAAAATGCCTCATGCATACCTCCTTTTTATCCTAACAGTTAGCCCAAAAGTATTCAATGTTGTGTAAGTGGGAAAATTCCTTTCCAACAAACTTCTTTAACTTGCCATACAAATCGATCCTTGGATTGGCCGTGTAGAGATTTAGATTATATTCCATGATTTCCTTTTCAGAATAATTCAGCACATTAAGTACAGCTACAAGGGCATACATTCCTTGCCGAAATGTGAGAGGACATGGTATCCCTGCATGATGATTTCGACTGAGTAGAGTGTGTACATTTTGTAGCTACCTAGAGACTTCTAGCAAGATTTGTTGGTCATTTGCATACCAGGGTAGTTTGTATGGTCTTTTATAGAAGCCTTCTATTTGGATGTAAGTGAACTTGGGGACTTGTATAAACAAGAATCCAAACCGGTGAATGAACAAATGGGCACTATACGAGACTCTTCTATTGAAGTCTCATATGAGAAGTTGAATAATATGCCCAATAAAGGCATCGTTCACCCTATAGTAGTATTTATTGAAATTATGATATATTGTAGTTGTGGGTAGCTATCTTATACCTTCAACTCCCTTCCTAGAGTTGGGCTGTATGCAACAAATAATCCTCTATAAGGAAATGGATCAACCAAGATATACACTAGGTAAGAGGTCATATAGAATTGAGAGGTCTTCTTGACCCCAAGGAATTGCTGATGCAAGTTGTTACTGATCATTCCAGCCCAGTGAAACATGGTCTTTCCTCTGATGATCTCCTCAATGAAGTAGAACATCTATTCTCAAATGAAAACAACTGTAGGAATTCCCATGAATTTTCTCAACAAGATCACCAAGTCATGATAATCTTCATAAAAGTCACTTTTGAACAACTCTTGGGGTACCTTGTTAGCGCTTCCCCTCTTTTCCTTTAACTAGTATTGGTTGATTAACTTTTTTCATTTTATGGGGTCAACCTTCCACATAATTTCTACATATTCCTTTGTCACTTCCTACATAGGGTCAAAGGTAGGGATGTGGAATATTTTCCCTATGGACTTGGTAGACAATTCATCCAACACTTTACCCTCATGATAAAAGGTCCTTCTGCTTTTTTCCTAATAAGCTTCTCTTTAAGCCATCACCAACTCTGGGGCCACAAGAGTGGGTGGGAAACTGGCTGCCTTGGCCAGACCACTCTTTCTAATTTTCCTTGCATTATCTATGTTGGGGTTGGTGATGACCCCCTATCTAAATTCATCTATGTCAACCTATCCTAGGTTGTAGTGACCCTAGAGGTGACTTCTACTCCTTGAAACTGATATCTCATTTGATCCTTATTCTCTTTTCCTCTTGGAACTTTGGAAGACTTCTTCCTTTTTTATTTCTCTATAGATGCCCCTGATGGTCCTGGAGCTAATTCCATAAATCCTAGAAACAAATGAACAATAAGCATATTCATGCATAAAATAAGGGGAGCATTAGTGAGATCCTAGAAAACAACTGTTGGATCAAGAAATTCATCTTTCAAAGATCATATCATTTATCAAAAAGCATCATTTGGCTCTCGTTTGGGGGAAGATGGAGCAATGTGGATCCAGGGATGTGGGTTTCCCTGGGCTGACAACCATTTTGGAGAAGGCAACATCAAGGTGGCGCAAAGGGCATGACAACCCACATGTGGCAACCTACATCAAGATTCCCTCACCATAACTGGGGCCCACCATGGTGTTAAGGTGTTTGGGCACATGGGTCCATCATTAATGAAGTCTTGGAGGTGCTTGATGCAGTCATTTTGGTTACGCAGGTCAAGAGGGTTTGGAAGTAGGTGACCTCGAGCCTACTTGGAGCTCGACCATTTGGAACAACACTGGAATGGTGGAATCCTACAAATAGAATCTTGTATTGTGGGACCAACAAGCAAGAAGGATGACTCTATTTTTAGCTTAATGTTTCAAGTCATTTGTGGGTATGTGCAGGATCATCATGGAAAAAACAGGCCCTTAAGTGGCAAAAAATTTAGAAAAATCAGAGTTAGGTAACTTGATGTAAAAATTTGAATAAGTTATCTATATTATTTCAAAAATATGTAAGAAAAGAATCTCTAGCAAATTGAATGTAGTTTCTAAACTACTAGGCTTGTTTAAGAAAACAAAATCTATTTGGTGAAATTTTGAAATTTCAACACAATAGTACTTAAATTTTAGGGAAAAAATAAGTAGGTGTCTATCTGACCACCCTAACCAAAATTAAATAATAATATTTTTTATAATATTTTATATATAAGTAGAGGATTCATGTCCCAATTTGATGCATATTTTTTGTTATATTTTTCCATGTAAATATTATTTATGAATTTTTATTACAACTTTTAAAAATATAAAAACTTCGTATGTCTAACCACCTTAACTTGGTCAAAACTTCATGAAATTCAATTTTTCTTTTTTTAACCCTATAGTATACAAAGCATAAAATGTGATGCATTTTTTGGATTCAAAAAATGTGATACCATTTGAAAGCTATAGATGTTTTTCAATCAGCCTATAAATCAAGACTTTAGTCGTAATTCAAATAGAAAATGAATAATAATTACTTATTAAATTCAAAGTAAAGCATAATTTATATTGGTGGAAAGTTGAGAATCTCCTTTGAAAACCCTTTTTGATTAATAAATTTTGAGTAAAAAAAGGGTCATCATCCACATACCCATCATATTGCCACTTTTTGGCCCATCATGATCCTGCACATACCCTTGTAATGGTGCAGGAAGGAACCCAAGAGATGATATTAGTTAACGACCATTTGGATATCATAGAGATGAGGCGGCAGCCTACAGATGATGGTCTACATCATCAATCCCGTAGTAGGAATCAATATTGATTTTGGTCAGCAAGGATCTTAGATAGTGATAGGGGAAGCAAGCTCTACAAAGTGGGTGAATGGTGAGCCATGGCTGCTAGGAAATGGCATTCACAAGGTAGCGGTTTGTACACAGCAGCCCACACTTGAATGTCCACCCTCAATTTTACTTGGTTATTTTTGCATGTGAAGGTGTAGAAGGGGAAATAGATGGTGCGAGGACCGTGATGCAAACAGACAAAATTTTACAGCCATTTGCGAAAACCAAAGGGAAGGAGGTACCCTGAAACGGGTGACCCGCATAAGTGGGTCCACAAGCTTGGGTTTTTCCATGTGGAACAATGACAAGGAACAATTGTTTATGATGTCACTCATGCAAATGCAGGCCACAGGCGGTAGCCCATAAATAACTACCCGTAAGGGTATCTTAACTAGAGGTTTCGTTGAAGGCTCAAGGGAAAAGTCACCATCAGGGCTTGCAGGGCAGATGGATGAAGATCATTGGTTCTATTTTGTAGATGGAAACAAGGAGAGGGTGATCCGCAGATAGAGCCCCACATGACTAGACTCACAACAAGTTTATACTTAGGTTTTTTATCTGGTGAGTCTAGAGGACGAAACAGATTGTGGGGCCCCATGATGCAAAAAGGAGTGTGGTCCCGATCATTTATGATGGTGTCGATGATGGCAGCAAGGAGATGGTGGAAACTCACAAACGATAGCTTGCGACGAGACTTTAGAGCATTGGTAGGTTCAACAGTCACAAGCGTTGTAGAGCCTGTAAGGCGGTACAACAATAGGTGCAATGTCATCTACCCACTGAAGTCCACAAATGTGGATCTACAGGGGCTTTAGACTCCCACTTTATTGAGCTTTCAGGTTTCAATGAATCTCAGTAGAAGGAGGACGTCCATCCTCATGTGCAAACCCACCAAGGACGAAGGCCTTGGGTCTTCTGTTTGAAGTTCAAAAATTTGCACAATGGTGAAGGGACACTTGTGGGACGTAAGGGCATGGATTCCTTGGTGAAGAATGATAGATGATGGGTTGAGTTTTGTAAGGCCCTAAATGGCCGATTTCGAAGGATTTTCAAATTTTGAAAAGATGGGTTTTGTGCAGGACTAGGTGCTCTAGATGGTTTTAAGGTTTCCTTTCAAGAGTTTAATAAATTTGCATAATCCATTGAAAAAATTCATAACCAGGTCAGTGGAAAAAACTTAGCTAAATATCCATCAATAACTTATGAAGAATCTACCATTTGCAATGCTTGAAGCGGTGAAATGGTCACGCGAGTATGGAGGCAACAAAAATTAGAAAAACTCTGACAATTTCTAACCAAAGGAATGAAACTGATAGGTGGATTCAGATATTTATAGGAAATTTATCATTAATGACCCACATTTATGATCTGTAAAATGGAAGGTGAGGTTGGTGAATTTTTTTTTTTAAATTCCAATGGTAGGAAGGTCAGAGCCTACGATGCGAGTGACAGTCAAGTGATTGCCACTCCACATGTCGATAAAGGGAATAGTGATGCAGGATGTGGATCTCACAGTGTGAGTGGATGCCCTGACTCGACCACCATAGAAACAATGAAGGATGTACATAATCCTACCAAGAGAAACTTGCATGGGTAGACCCGCATCAAGAAAAAGACACCAGTTTCAAAGACTTAGGAAAAACTACTACAAGAACTCCACAAAGGAAAAAGGAATGAAAATTTCAAAGGTGGTGAAACTTGGTTAACTTAAGATGATAAATTTATGACTCCTTGACCACTTGGGGCTCAAAACAGGGGCACAAAAAATAATGAAAAGGAGAAAATGACTCAAAAAATGGAAAAGAGAGGGTCCCCTTTCTGAATGGGGTATGTGTACTATAGGAACAACAAATGGCTACTCTGATGGGGAAACACTTTTGAGCGTTCTAAGGATAAAGACTCATTCAGAATCTATAATCTCTAGTTTTGCAGACCAGGACCCAGTTTCCATCAGTCAACTAAGGGACTCAAAGGAGAACAGAGATCCTTACTTGAATTGGATCACAGGAACATCTCAGAAGTGTGTGTATGGTGAATTCATTGGCTTCTTCAAAAACTATAACAAGCAACCATTAATCAGGAAAAGAAAGCTAAGTAAATTTTCTAACTCCAAAAGTAGCCTGGACATTTCTCCGTTGCCAGTCAGGCATCCGTAGCCCTGATAGAGTTGTCACTATGACTCTACAAACATTTCTCTATAGCTAGTCAGGCATCCATAGCCTCGATAGAGTTGTTCGCACACCCACACAATTGTTTTATTTTCATTACTTTATTTCTTTCCTTTCTTTTCAAATATTCTCTTTTGGTGCTCTTTATTTTCTCAATCACTTAAGCATCAAAGCTTACTATGAGTTTGGAATTATATTGGTCACTGGAGCAAACCTAAGATTTCTCACATGCTCATCCCTCATAACAACCATTGTACAACTCTTTAGAAATCAAATTATTATGTGTTATGTGCATGATGTGAGATTAGTGTGAAAGGATTCGCCTAACGGTCATGTTCTAGGTCAAGTTGAAGTTCAAATAAGGAAACCACTCTATAGTAGTGATCAAAAACCAATAGTTAGGAGTGGAGATTTATCCAAAGAACACAAAGAGCAGGTAGCAAAGTGAACCATTCGTCAAACCAAGCATGATCAAAGCACTAGAAATAAAGGAACACCCTCATCAAAACAAGACGGATGGAAGAATGAGAAGAAAAAGTGAGAACACAATAGAAAAGTAAAGAAAACCTAAACTAACCTATATACAGGTATTTACAAAGACTAGCTCAGAAGAGCTCAGGCAAGGAAGTAATGCTTAAGGTGCTACTCATTGACAGGTAATGAGACATCTTCACCAATTAGTGTCTTGAGAAGAAATCATTATCTCCTAAAATTTTAAAGATTTGAAAGGGGCCAAGCTAGGCATACACTTGCTTCTCCACATTTTGGTATCTTAGTTCTCCATATTTTAATGGACCACTCATGAAGGAAATTGGGTGCTCATTCCATTCATCATCCTTTTGAGTCAATATGTTGGCACATGAATGGTCTGAAGCGAATGAGTAGATGTAGAATGACTTCAAATAATCTAGACTGACTAGTACGAGTGCATCAATAATTTCTTTCTTGATTTCCTTGAAGCCTTGCATGGCCTCTAGTGTCCACTCAACTTTGACATCTTGTTTCAACATAGCATTGAGTGGCTTGACTATCTTCACAAATCTCGTGATGAATTTTTTGATAAATTTTATTTTTTTGAAGAAATATTTTAGCTCCTTCTTGTTTCTTGACAGCTAAATGTTTATGATAGCCTAAATACGCTCATGGTCTATTGAGATTCCTTTCTCTAAGATCACATTCCTGAGTAGCTTTCCTTTGGTAACTCTGAAGATGCACTTCTTTGGATTTAGGGAAATCCTAAATTCCCTACATTTCTTAAAACTTTGCATAAATTAGTGACATGATCCCCCCACTTCTTCAAAAACACTATGAGATCATCCATGTAGATGATGATGCACTTTCCAACTAGATATTTAAAGACGATATCCATTGCGCGTTGGAATGTTACACCAGCGTTGAAAAGTCCAAATGACATTCTTTGGTATACAAAGGTTCCCGACTTGGTGGTGAATGTTGTCTTGTGTCTATCCTTGTATTGCACCATTACTTGATTATACCTGGAGTATTCATCTAGGAAGGACATCATTTGATATATGTTGATTATCTTCAACACCTCATCTAATGAGGGCACTAGATAATTGTCCTTCTCTAAAGCTCTATTTAGGTTGCAAAAATTTACACACAATCTGATTTCTCCATTTTTTTTCCTGATTGGAACAAGGTTGGCCACCTACGTAGAGTGCATGACTGGGAATATGATCCTTGCAGACATCAACTTTTGAAATTCTTTGTAGATTATGGGTTCCAATAATGCATTGATAGGATGTTGTCATTGTTGAAAAGGCCATGATCAAGGTGTCATATGTTTTAAAATCTTAATAGGTCCAAGCGACCACATCATGGTACTTGCGTAAGGCATCAATGATTCCTTCCTTTTCTTTTGTCATGTACACTTTTCCAATGAATACATTTTTAACCTCCTTGGTTGTTCCAACATTACGAGTATCAAATTAATTATTGATGTAGTCCTTTCCTTGCTGATCCTAATATTTGATCTCATCTAAATCAAATATATGCTCAATTTGGACTATACCCCTGGGAATTGTGTTATTTTTGAGGTTAATGACTCCTTCTATATCTAATTCATCCTTCTTAGGCTCGGCCTCATCAATTACATTAGATTTGGTGATGAATTCTAAGATGTGCTTGTCATCATTGAACACTTGAAAATTGGTAACATTGTTTGGTATAGACAGAGTGGAAGTAATCTCAACAGTGAATTTCTTGAGGCCAGACAAAGAAAGGGGTTGCAGTGTGTTGGATGCTTGAGCTAAGGCATCAACGGTGTGATTCTTACTTTGAGGGATCAATTGAATAGTAAATGCATCTAAGCTATTTAAAATATCCAAAACCCTATGCCTATGATTTTCTAGTCTTTGGTTGTGGCAAGAATATACTTTCCTAACTTGCTTTACTACTAGCTCTGAGTCTCCAAAGACTTGCAACATTTTGACCCTTTTCCTTAGAGCCATTAAAAGACCATGGGATAGTGTTTCATACTCTCCTACATTATTTGTAAAATAAAATTGAAGCCTATGAGCAGCGAAGTAAGTCTTACCTATGGGGCTGATGAGCTCAAACCCATCTCTCACTCCTTGTTTGGACTTAGATCCATCAAAGTGAAATGTCCAAAGCTTGGAGGATTCTTTAAATCTAGGGTTGGTCATAAATTTGTCTTTCCTTACCTCCGCACTTGCATCTACAATTTCTAGGGAAGGCACAGACTCAATATTTCTAAGGTCATGCAACTCAATGTGGTGATCCTTCTTCTATGAAACTTGTCCACTTATATGAGCAACTACCATCTGACAAAGGCAACATTTGCATTTTGAATGGGTAGCATTGTGGATCCTGCACCAATTAGGAAATAGGAGCTCTTGGAAATCCATCCTCACTCCTAAACTGAGATGATCTTGCACATATTTTTCAATAAATTCTTGGAATCCATCCAAATAATCCCAAATTTCCATCATCACTGGATTCCTCGTCATCTGACTCAACCAGGACCTCGGTGCTCTAAGGTGTATAAGTTAAATTAGGAGGGGGGTTGTACAACACCAAGAGGACTTCCTCGATCTCCTCCCCTTCTTGAGGCTCCAATGCTTCTTGGTATGCCATGGGAGAATAATTTCCCAACAATTTCATTTCAACAAATGACACCTCATTGGTGTTGTTGTACTTTGTAATCATAAACTTCATGCATGGTTCTTGATCAATACGAATTTGATTTGGCAGCCCCTTACATGGTAGCCACATGTGAGAAAAGTCAGTCATGGCGTATCCATTCAATGTTCTGGTGAAATCTTGTTCCAATATTATGTTGTAGGTGTCAAGAATGTCAGTAACTTGAATATCAATGACTTACTACACTCTTGGGTTTGGAACAATTTGCATAGGGATCTAGTTGATTTCACCAACTATGTTCACCTCTATTTTATCTAGTTGGATCACCTTTCACCTAGGAGTGGGGACTATTCCCAATGCCTTGCATATAGCAAACGACATAACATTAGCCGATGCTCCCGAATTGAACAAGCAATTGTGTATGTTCTTCCCAAATATTCTTATAGTAGTCAGAAAGGGTGGTGTTTCTAACTTCCCCTAGAATAGACCCATGGGTGTGTCTTCTTGAGCTAATTAATTTTTATCTTTCTCATTGGTCTTATCCTTGGTTACTACATGATTTTTCTCCTTAGCAGATTGTTTTCTCGTTTACTGATTTGGAGAGGCAGATCCTTTTTCTTGCCCAATATTTCCTTGTTTATAGGCTCATTTGGTAATCCATGAAAGGAGACCTTCTTGATAGGTACCTCTTATGATGACTTAGAAGAGGCAATCCCATTAATCATTCTAAAGAAAGCATTCCTAACTGTTGGGACTTTAAGCAATTCAAAGGTAGAAAAACTTATTTTAACCTTCTTGAACTCATTAGCTACATATTTTCCCATTTGCTCAATTTCAGCCTTAAAGGACTTGCCTTGGGAAGGGGTATGTGCAAGATCATCATGGAAAAAATAGGCCCTTAAGTGGCAAAAATTTTAGAAAAATTAGAGTTAGGCAACTTGATGTAAAAATTTGAATAAGTTATCTATATTATTTCAAAAACATGTAAGAATAGAATCTATAGCAAATTGAATGTAGTTTCTAAACTACTAGGTTTATTTAAAAAAATAAATCTATTTGGTGAAAATTTGAAATTTTAATGTAGTAGTACTTAAATTTCAGGGAAAAAATAAGAAGTAGGTGTCTATCTGACCACCCTAGCCATAGTGAAATGATAATATTTTTTTATAAGATTTTAGATATGAGTAGAGCACTCATGTCCCGATGTGATGCATATTTTTTCTAAGTAAATAATTAATTATGAATTTTAATTACAACTTTTAAAAAAATAAAAACTTGTATCTAACCACCTTAACTTGGTCAAAACTTCATGAAATTCAATTTTTTAATCCTATAGTATGTGAAGCATAGAATGTGATGCATCTTTTGATTCAAACAATGTGATACCATTTGAAAGATATAAATGTTTTTCAATCAGCCTATCAATCAAGACTTTAGTCATAATTCAAATAGAAAATGAATAATAATTATTTATTAAATTCAAAGTAAAGCATAATTTATATTGGTGGAAAGTTGAGAATCTCCTTTAAAAACCATTTTTTGTTTCATCAATTTTGGGTTAAAAAAAAGTCATCAGCCACATACCCTGCACATACCCATCATATCACCACTTTTTGGCCCTTCATGATCCTACACATACCTGAAGAGTTAGAAAACTAATTTTGCATTTGATTTGGTCATTTGTTCTTATTAAAGTATTGAGTGGGCACATGGGGCTAACCTAGATTGTTGCTAACATTTGGATCAAGTGGAGTACTGAAGTTATTAGATGGGATAGAGGTTGTGAAAGGCCCTCATACTTGCCTATTTATTAAGTTATAAGGGGTCGCTCTTTGGTGAAACATTTGAACTTCATCCTCACGTGACTCCTCTTCATCTATTGGACCATTATCTATTGAAATGAAGAGATGAGGTAGAGTGTCTTCATTACTTACCTCTTTTGTTTTTTTGCCTTTTGGGGAAGTGGTCTCCTTTTTAGGTGCATTTCTTTCACTTCACATGAACGAAGCTTGATTGACCATGAGTAGAAAAGAATCATATGGTTCTGATGGAGCTATGTCCCTGCAACCAACGCTATCAATAGTGTTTTGAACCTCCACTTGAAATATCTCAGAAGTTGTCTGGAACTTAGGGTAGTCCAATTTAGAGTGCCTATTTGTTTTATGGATTTGACACCATCCAGACAAAGTTGTCTCACTTAAGTATACTTCATTGGTTTTCTTTTCTGCTCCAGTAGGATAATCAAGAGGGGTACAGACACCTACATTGTTTGGTCTTGTATTCCATGTCTAGTTCTGCCTCTGTGAAGGCCTCCTTTTGAAGTTATAATTGAAGTTTTGTCCTCTTTCATTATTTTACCTAGGTGAGGTACCTGCATCATGGTTATCTCTATTATCTCGAGTGAGATTGTTCTGAATGTTGTGTTGAGAAGCTTGCAGTTGGTTGTTTTGATTCCTCAAGTTTGTCATTTCTGTAGAAATTTTCTTAATCATCTCTGTCAAATCATCTATCCAATTCTTTTCCATATTGTTCAGCAGCAATGCTTGGTTTTGGAGAAAAATTGGTTGTATTGTTGGTTGGTTTTGCTAGATGGGAAAAAACTTCGGCCCTTGTAGATATGTAGGCACTTGGGGCAGCTGAGGATAGATTTGCTACTGTTGCAGTTGCAAGTAGTGAGGCACTAGGGGTACATAATTCATTGGTGGTCCTAGATGAGGGACCATGGGAAATTGTGGAACTTGTTTCATAATTGGTGTCTGATGTGTCAAGGCTTGAGTAAGTCCTTGAACTTGCATTGGATGAGTGTTAGTTCCTAAGGAAGGCAGCAGGCCAAAAATATTCAGCCCCAAGTTAGTGCTTGCTATGACCGCCTTAGAGTAGGTGTCTACCAGCCTAGCAAGTGGTGGGCACATTCTTTTCACTAGTGTAGCGGTGAGGTTGTCTAAGGTTGCATAATAAGCCAACAGGGCTGAAGCGTCATCAAACCACATATGTAGCTTTTAGCCTTATATATACATGATGAAAGTGATCATTAAAGGAGCTAATTGGTTTATTGACTTCTCTTCGAATGGAAATAAATTGCTAATGTAACTTTGAAGGGCTGATCAGGATCTTATATTTCTGCAAGAAATAGTTCTTCAATAGGTTCTAGGAGGTGACAGATCTGGTAGGCAAGTTAATTTACTAGTAGAAGGCTTCTTCCCTAAGGAGTAAGGAAAGAGTCTGCAAGCCACATCCTCATGATCTATTTGCATGTCCTTCAATGTCCTTTGGAAGATCTTTATATGTTCCTCTACTATTCTTTGTAGATCGCGTGGATAAATTTTGTGCAAAGCTCTCCAGATTCTTTAGCATGTCATGATAAACTTGGAAGGACAATGGAGAACAATTATTTCCCAGCCAAGGCATAATGGGAGGAAATAGGTTGTGCTTGTTGTGCAATAATAACTTCAAGTTGCACAGAGGTAGCAATAGTTGAGATTTCACCTTGGACTTGAAGGTATGGGGTAGGGGTAGGGGCAACGCCCTAACCATGGGAAGCGTGTGACTGGAAGGCAGTTTGGGGTGGTTGAGTAGAAGAAGTGGATGTCGAGAAGGAAGGATGAGTGTGGTGTGAAGGAATGGAAGGGAGGGGTGAGGATGGAGGTGAAGTGGAGGGAACATATGAGGTTTATGAAGTTTCTTCCCCTCTTTTGGCTCTCTTAGCCTTGGTAGGGGGCTACAGTTCTTGAAATTCCCCTTTATTTAGTGTGGATCTTAAAACTCTATGGAATCTTTGAAGGAAGAATGAGCCAATTTGATCCAACTTAACACAAAGAAGCCCCTCCCTCTAGCACCAATTCTATTGATGGGTGTTTTTGCAGTTCTCAACACAAGTAATACATAGGTGCATAACCTCTCTTGAAAGAAAATTTCCTACAAGAAAATTGCATAAAGCTATCCCAAGGTCTCTCAGATGTCAGGTCATGAATTTCTTGGAATATCTCTATTGTTTCATGTGATTTGGTGGTGATCACAGGGCCTACTTATGCATATTAAGTTGGAGGGAGATTGGTTCCTTAAATGGAGTTCCTAAGATTTTGAAGATGATGTGCAATTGCTGCAAGTTCAAAATAACAACCTAAAAATCCACTTTTATCATTAGATTTGGCTTTATAATGATGCAAAAAATTTACCTAAATTACTATTTCAAAGAAAGGTCAAAAGGGAAGGGAAAGGAGGAAGTACCTATACCTACAACTACCAATGAACAATGATAATGGAGGATACTACAGTGGATAGCATTCCTGAAACTAAGTTCCACTTAACCAAATCAGCTAACAGTATCATGAAACTAGTGCTATCTTCTAAGGCTTGTAGATTTTCAACTATTCATTCACCATAGAGCATGAATAAAAGATGAAATTTAAGTGTAGCGATGAATCTATGTTTAGACTAGATTTACACTATTTTTTATCATCAACAAACAACAAAAAGCATGAATGAGGAAGGGCATCAAAACAACAATATTCTTCAACATCAATGAACAAAATTCAACAAACTACTATAAGTATGCAAAATACATAGAACAACAAATTAAATCTACTCAAATCTATCGACTATGAGGAGATGAATCATGAAACATGAAGGAATCTCAAGAATCCTCCCAAAAGTAATGAATTTCTATTAAAATTTCAGCAGTATGTCTATAAAACAACTCAAATCTCTTTGAAAATGAGAGGAGACCCCCTATTTATAGTTTTCAAAAAGAAAAATGAATGACCAAGATTTAATTTCATTGTGTGGCCAAGATTCATTACAAATTAGTGTTTCACCTACCCCTCAATATTTTACAATTTAAAATACATTCCTTGTCTTTTCTCTATTTTTTCCTCTAGTTCCTTGTTGTTGTAGCCCCTTTTTCCTGTAGTGATTTTCCCTTTAGGCTACAGCTATACTGTGAGGAATTCATCATCTATGACCAGCTTTCCTTGATTCTTCTGAATGGTGGCATACTCCATGAACTTTCCCATCAGTTCTTGAAGTTTATCCCATTCGATGATATCCAATTGAAGTACTTGGAAGGATAGTTTGTTTGATCTACTAGTGATCAGCTCCCAATTCTTTGTACACTTAGGCATGTGCTTGATCACCTAATCAGATTGGGCAAAGGCTCAGGTAGCAAAATCCATGAAGTCTGGTTCTAGTGAATTTGTAGCCCCATTCACAATTTTCTTGTCAAAATATGACCTAATCTGCTCAGGGTCTAGCTTTACAGCGGGCATGTTGTAATTTTTCATGAGCTTTAGATATTCTTCACAGTTCATCTTATGTTTTTTGATCCACTCAAGGTCAAGCTCTACCTCATGAAGCACCCGCTCTAAGACTTCTCTTCTACGGTCTAAGCCCATTTTCCATGTATCGACCGGCCAATAATCATCCTTTGCTAGGGGTAACTCCTTCTCCTAGGTTCTCTCGAGCATCTTTAGGATATCCTCGAGTTTAGGATATGTAATCCTATATAGTTCTGGGAAGTTATTACAAATTCTCTCTATTACTTCAAGCTTTTTTTGCACTTCCTAGAACTTATTGGTTGTTCAAACGACATGAACAATCCAATATCACCACTATAGAGCACTCATCAAAACCACTCTTCAGTAGCCTTGGTCTAGTTCTTTATCTTTTTGAGCTTGCTTATGTGATCTTTTTTAGAGAAGCAAGGGTGGGGTTGACAAAATCGTTGGTAGCTCCTTAGTAGAAGACCATTGTTGAATATAGGTGATGAGGTCCGCCACTTGTCCCTTCAACTCCTCCTTGGAGGATTGGTCCTTGCTCATCTAATGGAGAATTGTAGTGACCAATCCTTGGAGCTGATCAATCTTTTTCTCCCTCGTAGTAGTACCCAGGTCAATACTAGAGATATTATAACTTACCCCTTCCTCTTTATCTATTACTAGAGTGGTAATTTTCACTTTCCTCAATCCAGATGCATCTATTATGATTTTGGATCGGGATCTTGGTTTCTTATCCTTCTTTGTGCCTATTTGAGCTTGTGCAAGGATAGCCTCTAGTCTTTCCTTGGGATCCATGATCTAGTGGGGGTTTTCTTTTGTAGTTTCCTTTATAACCAATCTAGCATTTGAGATCCATCCTTTGGTGATTCATGATCACCATCTTCTTTTTGAACATGTTGGAACTCCCTTTCCTCGTGGTCTGAGGCTTCTTGCTCTATTTTCTCTTATTCTTCTTCATCTAATTCTTGGATGAATATGGTATTTTCCTTGTTTAGCTCGGTAGTAGCTACATTTTCTTTAGGATTGTCCTCCCTTTCAGGTGCCCTTTCTTCTTTCCTGAGTTCTGTATAGTGTTCTAGCTTGGGGACCTTTTTTATTTTAGCCTCTTCTTTAGGCTTATCTTCTTCTTCTTCAACTTCAGTTTCTTTCATTTCCTCCTTCTCAGGGGGTACTTATTTTTCTTGATTGGGGCCTTCATCTTGCCCCTGTACTGGAGGTTGTGTAGATATTTCCATGTCATCACTAGTTTCCTCATTTTCTTGAGAAGACTACCTCTCAACTTCCTCTCTAACATCTTTGAGCTACCTCTTTTATTTTCCTTGAACTGGTGGTGGGAGGATATTTGGGAGTTTCCTCAATTGGGGTGGCAACAATCCCACCATTTGTTTCACTCTCAATGTCCCCGTAGGTCAAGGTGGCTCCTTAGAGCTTCAACTGAGCAATTTGTGCATTGATCCATTATCTTGTTCTATGCTCCACATGCTTCAATAGAATTTTGAGGTCATTTACCTCTTCTTCATTCTAGACTATTAAGGGAAATGGTAGGTTGGCAACAACATCATACCTCAAATCCACAACAGTGTTCTCATCTTCTACAACTTGATCTGGTATAGGGAACATATTGACTGTCTTGATAAAGTATGTAGTTATACGCATATAGTGCCTCATGCATACCTCCTTGTCTTCCTGACAGTTAGCCTAAAATTATTTAATGTTTTGCAAGTGGGCATATTTATTTTCCAAAAATCTTCTTTAACTTTCCGTACAGATCCATCCTTGCCCTGGCTATGTGGAGATTCAAATTATATTCCATAATTTCCTTTTCAAAATATTCAGCGCATTGGGTAGCTGTGAGGGCGTACATTCCCTTCCCAAACCTGAGGGGATATTGTATCCCTACCTGATCCTTACCATTGAGTAGAGCATGTGTATTTTGCAGTTGCCTGGAGACTTCTAGAAAGATTAGTTGGTCATTTGGATATCGAGGTAGTTTGTATGGTGTTTCAGAGAAGCCTTATGTTCAGATGTAAGTGAACTTGGGGAATTGTATAAAGAAGAGTCTAAACCGGTGAATGAATGCATGATCACTGTGTGAGACTCTTCTCTCGAAGTCTTCTCTTAGAAGTATGATAATATTCCCAATAAAGGCATCGTTCAACCTACATTAGTCTTTCTTGAAATTCTGATATTGTATTTGTGGGTGCCTGTCATATACCTTCAACTCCCTTCCTAAAGTTGCGCTCTATGCAACAAATAATACTTTACAGGTTAATGGATCAAGGAAGAGATACACTAGGTAAGAGGTTATTGATCATTCTAGCCTAGTGAAACTTCATCTTTCCTCTGATGATCTCCTCAATGAAGTAGAAAATCTAGTCTTCAAAGTAAGTGGCTATAGGAATGCCCATGACTCTGCTCAACAAGGTCACCAAGTCATGATAGTCTTCGTAAAAGTTATTTCTGAACAAATCTTAGGGCATCTTGTTAGTGCTCCCCCTCTTCTCCTTCAACTAGTATTGGTTGATTAAATTTTTTCATTTTAGGGGGTCAATCTTCCACATACTTTATACATATTCCTTTTTCATTTCCTCCATAGGGTCAAAGGTAGGGATGTGGAATTTTTTTGCTATGGACTTGGCATAAAGGTCAACCAACTCTTTACCCTCACGATCAATGATTCTTCTTTTTTTTTCCTGATAAGCTTCTCTACAAGCCATCACTAGCTCTGGGGCCACAAGATTGGTCAGGAAATTGACTACCTTGGCCAAACCACTCTTTCTGATATTCCTTGCATTGTCTGTGGTGGTGTTGGTAATGACCCTCTGTCTAAATTCATCTATGTCAACCTATCCAAGGTTGGTATCAATGATTATATCCCAGGTGGTAGTGACCCTGGAGGTGACTTCTACTCCCTAAAACTAATATTTCATTTGATCTCTATCATCTTTTCCTCTTGGAACTTTGGAAGACTTCTTCCCTTTGTCTTTCTCTGTGAACACCCCCGATGGTCCTATAATTGATTCCATAAATCCCACAAACAGAGGCATAGTAATCATATTCATGTATAAGGTGTGCATTAGAAAAAATCCTGTAAAACAACTCTTAGATCAAGCAATTCATCTTTCAAGGATCATAACATTTATAAAAAATCATCATTTGGCTCTCATTTGGGGGAAGATGGAGCAATGCAGGCCTAGGGATGCAGGTTTCCTTGGGCTGCCAGTCATTTTGGAGAAGGTAATAGGGAGGCGACATAGAGGGCACAATGGCTTGAATGCGGCCACCTACATCAAGATTCCCACATCATAATTGGGGCCCACCAAAGTGTTAAGGAATTTGGGCACATGGTTCGATCATTCATGAAGTATTGGAGGGGCTTGATGCAATCATTTTGGTTACATAGGTCAAGAGGGTGCGGAAATAGGTGACCTTGAGGTTGCTTGGAGCTCTACCATTTGGAATGACATAGGCATGGTAGAATCCCGCAAACAGAATCATGAATTGTGGGACCCATAGGCAAGAAGGATGATTATGTTTTTAGCTTCAAGTTTCAAGACATTCATAATAGTGTGGGTAGGAACCCATGGAATTTTGTTAGCTGATGACCATTTGGAGATGGCAAAGGTGAGGAAGTGGTCCACAGATGGTGGTCTGCACCATCGATCCCACATCAGGTGTCAGTATCAATTTTGGTCAGAAAATATCTTAGACATCGACAAGGGATGCGGGCCCCGTAGAGTAGGTGGATGTTGAGTCATGACCACTAGGAAATGGTGTTCATAATCCAACGGTCCATGGTCAGTGGCCTACACTTGAATGTCCCCCCTCAACTTTACTTGGTCATTTTCGCGTGTGAAGGTGCCGAAGGGGAAATAGATGGTGTGGGGTTTACAACGTAGACCGATGGGATTTTACAATTGTTTGTGAACAACAAAGGGTAGGCAGTACCCTGCAATGAGTGACCCACATAGGCAGGTCCACAAAGGACCTAAACATTGATCGTTCGTTCTCTGAAGGATTGGACAACATAGGCAAGCTCAAGTTCCACCATGCAGAATGACAAGAAGGCACAGTCATTTATGACGATGTTCATGTAGAGGTGGGCCACAGGAAGCGGCCCTCAGAGAACCACCCGCAAGGGTATCTTGCCTAGAGGTTTCAATGAAGGCTCGGAGGAAAATTCACCGTTAGGGCGTGCAGGGTGGACAGTCAAAGATCATTGGTCTATTTTGCAAACAATGATGATGAGGGGTCGATCCAGAGATGGAGCCCCACATGATTAGACCCGCAATAGGTTTATACTTGGGTTTTTTGTTAGGAAAGTTAAGAGGGAAAAAGATATTGCAGTCCTGCGACATGGAAAGAATTGTGGTCCTAGCCATTTACGATGGTGTTGATTATGACGAGGAGATTGTAGAAACTTGTAGATGACAGTTGGCAATGAAGACTTTAGATATTTGGTAGGTTCGACAAGTGCAAGTGTTGTGAAGTCCATAGGGCAGGGTGGTAAGGTTAGATGGTAGTTTAGGAATGACAATAGGTGTAGTTTTGTCTACCCATTGAATTCCACAAATGCGGACCCATAGGGGCTTTAAACTCCCACTTTACTTAGCTTCTAGGTTTCAATGAATCTTGGTGGAAGGAGCGTGTTCGTCTGCATGTGCGGACCCACCAAGGGCGAAGGCCTCGAGTCTTCTATTTGAAGTTTAGAAATTTGCACAACAACAAAGGGATGCCTACGGGCCGCAAGGGCATGAACACCTTGGCCAAGAATGACAGAAGATGGGTTGAGTTTCACAAGGCCTTAAATGGCTGATTTCAAAGGATTTTTGAATTTTGAAAAGATGAGTTTTGTGTAGGATCAGGTGCTCTAGCTCATTTTAAGGTTTCTTTTCAATATTTTAGTAATTTTGTAGAATCTATTGAAAAAATTCATAACCAAGGCAACAACAAAAAACTTACCTAAATATCCTACAATAACTTGTGAAGAATCTGACATCTGCAATACTTGAAGCAATGAAATGGTCATGCAGGCATAAAGGTGATGAAAGTTGGTAGAGCTTTGACAATTTCTGACCAAAGGAATGAAAATGATAGGTTGGTTGGGCTATTTATAGGAAATTGATCATTAATGACCCACATTTATGACCTATATGGTAGTAGGCAAGGATGGTGAATACATTTTTTGAAAACACCAGTAGAAAGAAGGTTGGAGACCGCGATGCGGGTGGTGGTCAGGTGATTACCACTTGACAAGCCAGCGAAGGGAACAACGATGGAGGATGAAGATCCCATAATGCGGGTGGATGCCCCAACTTAGCCACCACAGAAATGATGAAGGATGGATGGAATCCTGCCAAGAGTGACCAAGATGGGCAGACATGCATCAAGAGAAAGACTCTAGTTTCAAAGACTTGAGGAAAACTACTAGAGGAACTCTATGAAGGCAAAAGGCATGGAAATTTGAAGGGTGGTGAAACTTGGTCAACTTAAGATGATAACTTTATGACTCCTTGACCACTTGGGGCTCAAAATAGGGGGCACACAAAATGAGGTGAACGTGGAAATGACCTGATGAAGGGAAAAGAGAGGGTCCCCATTCCAAATGGGGTGTGTGTTCTATAGGCACAACAGGAATATCTATGAATTGAGCACTACTAGATTCTTTGATAACAAAACCAATAATAAAATACATGTAGTTATCATTTAAACACTTTATTGCTAAGGTAAATAGAATACAGGGACATATTATATTTATATTTCATATAAATACAATTAAATCTATATCATTTAAGAACTTTTATTCTTAAGAAATTATTCTACAAATGTAAATAAATTACAAACTTGTTTTTGATAAATTCATGTTATTTTAGAAATTAAGGAAACATTTTACTTATTATAACAACTACAATATTTTCATTTGTCTATAACAATAAAAACTTATATGAATATGATGCAGAGCATGGAGGATTCACTGAAATAGACATAATACAAAAAAATGGAACAATCTTTCAATCCTTAAAACTCTAACTTGACTTTGTTTCACAAACCCTTCATATTCTCCTTGTGGCATACCAAACAGAGAAATATGAGCGTATCTTTCAAAATACTTGTCAAACTCACAAAAAAATTATCATTTCGAGTACCCTTTATCCTCTACTTTAACATATCTATTTTTTTTCAAATAATTTTTTTAGAACATACTATTTAAAAAAGGACTGCCACGCTGTCCTAAAGTCCAAAACAACAAAAATTCACCATTTTTTGGTCATAAATTGTAGAGAAAAAATCCAATCCATAATATAAAACCTGTTATAAATACCCTTTATTGAGTACTTCAACATATGTCAAAATCCCGAGGGGTCACTTTGGACCATCAAACCCAAATAATTGTTGATATGCTACCCCAAGACCTCAAATAAGTCACTTTTTCAAAGCATCATACCTCCAAACACTTTCAAATTCAAAAAAATATACTCCAATTTCCTAGTTAGGTCTCAAATAGATTAAATACACAACTTTTATCAATAGAAACCTTTACAAATTCACCGAACTCCAAAATCTCACTTTTGGCCTCTTTAGGCTTGCATACAAGAGGCTTTATTGAAACTATGAACTCCCAACCTTGTTTCAACTTTCTAATGGCCTATAGATATCCCATATGGTTTTCACATGCTCTCCAAATCATCACCCAATCTTTATCAATGCATTTGAAGAAAACTCCTACTTGTAGCCATCAATTTCAAGACAAAACTCATGCAATTTCAACTAGGGAAGCAACCAAAATCTTTCAAAATATTACTCTCTACTCCTAAAACCTATTGAATATTGTAAATAATACCTAAAGGCATCATTCCACCAAAAAATATCCTGGTCAATCAGTAGAATGAGCCTAAAGCTCCATTTTTGTCTTCAAGCCCTAGCTACTTGGGGTTTACAGAGTAGTTTTGGTAAAATTGCAATAAAATGCTTCAAACTCAATGGATTTGCACCAAACAAAAAGAAAAAGGTTCTTAACATATTCTTCTATCAATTTCAAGCATTATTTGTATGGGTGTAGGCCGTACAGAGCAGTACCAACACCTGTAACAACAAATTTTGCAAAAAATACACAGAAAAATGAAGGGTTTCTTATTGTTTTTTCATCCAAATATCATCCAAAACCTTACCTCCAAGTTTGTTAGAAATATTTAACCTTTTAAAAGAAATAACCAACCCACACAACTGACTCAAACTGAATTTTTACTCAAACTGAATTTTTAGTTATTTTACCCTTCAACTTCCACTTTTTACATTTTTTTGCATTTTGCAACCTTACATTTTGACAACATTTGCAAGATTCTACACCTTTTAGAAAATGGAACCCAAATGACTCAAATGACATCAAGAATGGTCTATTATAACCTTATTGGATGAAAAAAGAATAAAAACACAAAAATCCTATCATTATACCATATTTTCCAAAATTGACTTGGTGCCCATGCACCATCAAGAAAGGCTTAGATTAATGTGAAATCTAGATTGAGGCCTCAAAACTTAGGTGGGATTCATATTCCCAAAGTGGCGTATGAGTCATATGTCACTAAATCTAGTCCATACAATCCAAAAACATTAATTTATGATTGATCATTACATATGTGTTAGGATTATCCTTGAAAAGATGCATTAATCAAGGCACGTGGATGCAAAATAGGACTGGTCAATTAAAGCATAAACAAGCCCAATTAATCAATGAAAATCCTAGATTAGTATGAATGTGTTAGGACACACTTTACAACACCCTAAATATGGCATAGTTATGTCAATTTTGTTTACAAGGGCCCAAACAAGTGTGGAAATGTAGAGGGATGCATTTTTTTACACTACACTCTTATCATATGATTATTCGCTCTAAAGATTCATTCATCTACTTATAGACTTTCATCATAGAGACACACCCAATCTACCTTTGATACCATTTTAAAATTTAGAGAGAGAAAGAATACAAATATCAGATACATGTACAATGAACTATTGCTTTTATTCTTTGAAGATGATTAAATTATATATCTTCAAAGAAGCATAATAAAATCATATAATAATGGATCTAAATATGAAATTAAATGAACACTTACTAACATCCAACTATTTAAATTGGACACCTCTTAAAATTATATTCTAAGAAACTTCTATGGTTGAACCTAGAACTACTAATTCTCTAAAGGACTATGAACAACATTCTTATGCTTTTATTAATTAATTCCAAAAAAATAGATGAGTCACTCAACATTTTTACTAGCAATTTATTTGTAGGGTATGTGCAAGATCATCATGGAAAAAACAGGCCCTTAAGTGGCAAAAAATTAGAGTTAGGCAACTTGACGTAAAAATTTGAATAAGTTATCTATATTATTTCAAAAATATGTAAGAATAGAATCTATAGAAAATTGAATGTAGTTTCTAAACTACTAGGTTTTTTTTTTTATAAAAAAATCTATTTGGTAAAAATTTAAAATTTCACTATAGTAGTACTTAAATTTCAGGGAAAAAATAAGAAGTAGATTAATGCAATGACCACCTAACCACAATAAAATGATAATATTTTTATAATATTTTAGATATAAGTAGAGGGATTATGTCTAGATGTGATGCATATTTTTTTCCAAGTAAATAATTAATTATGATTTTTTTATTACAACTTTTAAAAAATATAAAAAATCGTATGTCTGACCACCTTAAATTGGTCAAAATTCATGAAATTCATTTTTTCTTTTTTTAATCTTATATTGTGTGAAGCATAGAATGTGACACATGTTTTGGATTCAAAAAATGTGATACCATTTGAAAGCTATAGATGTTTTTCAATCAACCTATCAATAAAGACTTTAGCCGTAGTTCAAATAGAAAATGAATAATAATTATTTATTAAATTCAAAGTAAAGCATAATTTATATTGGTGGAAAGCTGAGAATCTATTTTAAAAACCCTTTTCATTTCATCAATTTTGGGTAAAACAAAGTTGTTGGCCACATACCCTACAAATACCCATCATATCACCACTTTTTGCCCCATCATGATCTTGCACATACCCTGTAGTGAGTATGAAATGGTGATAAAGAAAAAAAGTAAAGAAAATATAACAAGATATCTCTTATAATTATGTAAAAAAACAAGGAATATTGGCATAACTTGACATAATTTGAGATAATTGATCAAGAATAGAAATATAGGTCTACAATAATTTTAACATTTCTTGATAAGTCTATAGACACTCTTTTATATACTAGTGGGGCTATTATTTTACAATACTTTCAAATTTGTATGATAAATCTATAGGAATGTTTTTATATGTTAGTGAGAGCTACATTAGTTTCATTTCAAAGGATATTACATTCATGCATCTAGTACCATGTGGGTTTTATTTTGGTTAGTATGTTTTTTTTTTTCTCATAGTTCTTGTATGTACCAATATGGAAAAAAATTATTTATATAAATTTTAATTTGTTGTAATATACCCTTTTTTACAAATGAAGTAAATAAGGATATCAAAAATAAGACTTCTAAATATTATGTATATTCAAAATTAAAATATCTTTGCGAGCATTTTTCCTCAAAGCTTCAATAGTACTAAAATACACACGCCTACATTGAAAATAGAATCATCATTCCTCTATGTTACACTTTAATATTCAAGTTCATTATAGTTTGATGATTATTTTAATATAGTTTATACTTTATTTGTACCCTGTCTACTTGGATATGGTGGACTATAACATTAAGAAGTGATTTTTTTGCTTCCTAAAAAATTCATATAACTCTCTAGACCTCCATCATTTATTAAATTAAAGATACTTAGCTATTTCCATAGTCTTCTATAACATTCCTGATTTTATTTAATGCATTCCTATCTCAATATTCTATAGGAAGTGCTAAGAAAATGTTGTGTCAACCTTACAATTTGAGCATGGGAGAGTATAAGGGGGTGCTCCATAAGGGGTTTGGGAAAATGCTCCCTAAAGCCACATTATATATATTTTCACTATATGTATGAACCATTAATCATTAGGTCACATATCTAATAATAGAGATTGGATTATCTTTTCTTGTTCTAGAAGAAAATACTCATTTTATCAAGGAATTGTATTATAGCTTGGTATTGGATTGTTTTGTATGTGAGAGTCTCATAGATATTGAGTTTCCCTTGAACATTCAATTGATGATGCTCATAAGAAAGCTTTATCTATAAGCATATTGTAATAATGTTTTTAATAATATATTGGGTGGATTTTCGAGTCTATATTTTTTCTCTTGAAAATGTTTTCTCCACATAAATCATTGTGTTGCAATCTGAATTGTATTGATGTTACATTCTATTTAATTTTTCAACTATTGTCAAGATCTAATTTTTTTACATAACCCTCCTCTCAAGATTAGCACATGATGTTTTTTAACTAACTTATCTTCCTTAAAAGAGGTATCAAAGCTTGTTGAGCTTTCTTTTATTGTGAGCTTTTAGATTTTTTGATTTTGAGTGGGATCTTTTGTAGAAGATATTATGTGATCTTATTGAGGGAATTTTTTGATGTAAAGCTCGTTAAGGAGAATAGAGGCAGGGAATTTTTATTATTAAAATAGTGAGATGTGGAAGATAAATATGAAGGATATGTTAATTGATCAAGATCTATGTGATGTTTCTAATGGGAAAGTTTGAAGGCATATAAATTCACTTTGGCTATCTAATATGATTTGATTGATGGTGAATCCAAGGGTATAATTATATTGTTCCTCGTAGAATTTGTTTTAATTAATTTACATGAATATTCCTCTTTAAAGATACTATGGAATAAGCTTGGTGAGATATATCAATCCAAATATTTTGTAAACACTATTTTCCTAAGGAAGAATTTGTGTTTCTTTAAGAATGAAAGAGGGTGGGTCAATTGTAGACCACTTGAATGCTATAAATATGTTTGTGGTTCAATTGGGATCAATTGGTGTGAGAATGGATGACAAGAAGAAATGTAAGATGTTGCTTTTTTCTTTCCCTTATTAATGCGATTCTCTTTTTATGGCTATGGGAAGTACTTATATTCTATTAAAAAGTAATATATTGTGTGTCTTTTTAGTTTTTAAAAGAAGAGGAAAAATGTATCTATTAGTGCTAAGGAGGATCTAAATTTTCATGAAAGACCTAAGGAAAAATGTGAGAAGAAAGAAAACTATTATAAATCATAGTCCAATGTGATATCCAAATATATTACAAATTCCAAAGTTATTTGTTTGAACTATTGTAATCCTATCTAGTTTCATAAAAGAGAAAATAAGAAAATAAGAATAAAAAGAGGAAATTTAATTTGGATTTTGAGTTCGAGAAGGAAGATGATGGTGTGTTTTGTGCACTTTGGCCACTCATCCAAGTAATGATTCATGGCTGATTGACTCAAGTTTATATTTCCCTATAAATTCTAATAAAGAGTGGTTTTCTAAATATGAGGAATTTGATGGAGGTAAGTTGTACCCAAGATACAATTCTTATTTAAATATTTTTGGTCATGGCAATGCTAGAATTAGGTTTGCTAATGGTATAATAAAAGATATTAATGACATGTTTCATGTTTTTAAGTAGTGTTTTTTGATATAAGATGCAATATTCTTATATGTGCTATGGTGATTTATAGAGGTGCCAAGTTTGGCACATTATATTTAGTATGATATCTCCCCTCATCTATTCCTTTGCAATTATTGTGAATATTCATGTGTGTGTATCCATCCTTTGGTGTTGGATTTTTATTTGTATGTATGTGTTAGATATAACATTTTTCTATATCCATGTTTGTTGTTTTGATCTACTTGGTTCCCTTGGAGGCCTCCTATCTCAAGGATGGCCTGTAAGAAAGCCTATTATTGGGAAGTGAGCATTTATTTGGACATTGGCATATTTTTATGTGTTCTCATGTAGCTATGAACAAACATTTAGAGATATCACTACCAACCTTGGAAAATAATCATTCATTCTTTGTGTGAGTATGTGGAATTTATAGCATTATGATCATTCACCAATCTTATGCATGTACTTTCTATATAAGTTTAAAATATATTATCCCTTCTTATATTTTGGTGTAGGTCGACCATGTCAATTTTGGAAAATATGGTCTAATGTTAGGATTTTCATGTTTTGAGTCTTTTCTCATCCAATAAGGTCATAATATACCATTCTTGATGTGATTTGAGTCATTTGGGTTCCATTTTGTAAAAGGTGTAGAATCTTTCAAATGTTATCAAAATGTAAGGTTGCAAAATGCAAAAAAAAATGTAAAAAGTGGAAGTTGAAGGATCAAGTAGCTAAAAAATCAGTTTGAGTTAGTTTTGTGGTTGTTTATTTATTTTAAAAGGTTAAATATGCCTCAAAAAGTTGGAGGAAATGTTTTGGATGATATTTTGATGAAAATCCAATAAGAAACCCTTCATTTTTTTGTGTATTTTATGCAAATCTATTGCTCCAGGTGTTGGTATGGCGTTGTATGGCCTACACCCATACCAATAATGCTTATAATTGATAGTAGAATGTGTTAAAAACATTTTTCATTTTTTTGGGTGCAAATTCATTGAGTTTAAAGAAATTTATTGCAATTTTACCAAAACTGCTTTGTAAACCCCAAGTAGCTAGGGCTTGAAGACAAAAATGGAGTTTTAGGCTTGTTCCACTGATGGAGCAGGATAATTTTTGGTGAAATGATCATTTAGGGATTATTTACAAGATTCAATTGGTTTTATGAGAAAAGAGTAATATTTTTAAAGATTTTGGTTGCTACCCTAGTTGAAATTGCATGAGTTTTGGCTTGAAATTGATGGCTACAAGTAGGAGTTTGCTTCAAATGCATTGATAAAGGTTGGGTGATGATTTAGAGAGTATGTACAGACCATATGGAATGTGTCTATTCCACTGGTAAGGTGAAACAAGGTTAGGAGGTCATAGTTTCAATAAACCCTCTTGTATGCAAGCCTAAATAGGCCAAAAGTGAGATTTTGGAGTTGGGTGAATTTGTAAAGGTTTATATTGATAAAAGTTGTAGATTTAATATATTTGAGACTTGAATAGGCCATTGGAGTAGATATTTTGGAATGGGAAAGTTTTTGGACATATGATGCTTTGAAAAGGTGACCTATTTGAGGTCTTAGAGCAGCATAGCAACAATTATTTTGGGTTGATGGTTCAAAGTGACCCCCTAATATTTTGAGATATGTTGAAGTAATCAGTAAAGGGTATCTAAAAGAGGTTTTATATTATGGAATGGATTTTTTCTCTCCATGTATGACTGAAAAATAGTGAATTTCTATTGTTTTGGACCTTAGGACAGTGTGTCAATCCTTTTTTGAATGGTATGTTCTAAAAAAAGTATATGAAAAACTTAGATATGTTAAATTAGAGGACAAATGATACTCACAATGATAATTGGTTTGTATTTTTAACAAGTATTTTGAAAGATATACTCAAATTTATCTGCTTGGTATGCTAGAAGGAGAATATGAAGGGTTTGTTAAACAGAGTCAAGTTAGAGTTTTAGCATTGAAAGATTGTTCCAAATTGTTTGTATTGTGTTTGTTTGAGTGAATCCTCCATGTTCTGCATCACTTGAAAAATGTGTCCCTAAGCCTAGCCTAATGAGACTCATATTCCACTTTGGCATGTGAGTCCCATGTGGCTTAAACCTAAATTAAATTCAAATTCTTGAATGTAATTTATTCTCCTAGATCTGATGTTGGCTTGTAGTGTTGTAATTTCAGGGAATTTAGCATAAAAAGTATAAATACAAGGTTATTTCATTCATTTTTCACCTAGCAAGTTTACAAGTGACCTAACATCTTGAGTATTCATGATAGCAAAATTGAGTTCACAAGAACATTCAAGTGTTTACAAGAGAATTCAGGAGCATTCAAGAGTTGATTATCAAGAATTTTGGAGCATTATTTAAGTATCCATCATCATGTTAAAGTAATCATGCATCATGTTTGTTTTTGAGCTAGAATTTGTAATGTAGGGTTTCATGATTCAAGTAAGCATTCAAATCAAGATCTACAACATTCAAGCAAGAGTCAAGATCCACATCTATTGGAGCCATTTCATACATGTTTGTAGGCTTTATTCCTAGGGTTTGGTGTGTTGCAACATTAATTATTATTCATTCATCATCCTTTCATTCTATCTCATTTCATTTCAAGGTTTGATTACCAAAATGGGGTTTGACCGAGGCAAAGCCCTTTCTACTAAAAAAAACAACATTTTCCCTTCTTTTTAGTGTGTGATTTGTAGATCTAGGTTGGAGACACATTAAAGAGAAAGATTGGAAAGATGTTTTCAAGGTTGCAAAGTTGTCACCTTGTTTAGAAGATCACCAGGAGATATCTACCAAGAAAAATTTGACATGTTAAATTCAAAAATCAGGTTGAGATGATAGGGCAGAGATTGAAGAGTACATTCAAAACTTGATCCTTTAACTCAAAAAGGAGGAAAAAGCATGTGACAGTAAATAATTAAAATCTTTAATTATTTACTAAAAAGCAGGAAAATTAGAAAGTGGGATAATTTAAATAAATGATTTTATTTAAAATAGAAAAAGTCAAGAGATAGGGAGTGGAAAATTTTAAATAAATATCTTTATTTAAAATCGGAAAAAGTGATGGAGGATGATAATTAAATAAATTAAAGAACTTATTTAATTATAAGAGGTCATGATGGCACGTCTGGTCTATGCGAGCCAAGCTAGGGCGCCCATGCCCTAGCTCATTTTCCTGCTTTTCTCGTCTGTTCGTTGTGGGGAGGGCGTGTGCTTGTTGTTTTGGGGTTTTTCCTGGCTGCCTGTGCGGGTTTTCCCGTCCTTCTTGGTGGTTCGTGGTCTCTGCCGGATTTCTGTTGATGTCACTGGTTTTGGGCCGGCGGCGGCGGATCTCCTAGCTGGTGTGCATGGCTTATTCGCAGTGTGGGTGCCGCTGGGTTGGCAGAAGTCTTCAGTTTGTTGTATTCTCTGATTTGGGGCTGCGTGGGTGGCGGTTGTGATGAGGTGTGGGGTCGTGCGGGGTGGGTGAAGTTTGGGGCTGCGAGTGGGGCTTTGTGGTGCCGCGGTGTGGGGTGTGGGGGAGTGGTGAGATCTATGATTGGAGCTTGTGAGGGGTGGTGTGGTGGTTTTTGTGGGTGCCCTTCCTTGGTGGGTGCGTGTGGGGGCTGTCCCTCGAGTGGGAGCTTGTGCTCCTGTGTTCGTCGAAGGCTTGGTTCTCCGCCGGTGTTCTTTTCTTCTCAATGGAGTCTGGGGAGCCTTCGAGGGAGGGACCTAAACTAGATTTTCGATCCGCTCTAGGTTCGCAGCCCTTGCCTTCGGGGTCTTGTCTTCACGATAATATTTTATTTTCTCAGAATGTGGAAAAGAACGAGGAGGGTTTCTCAGGAGGGTTTCGTGTTCCAAAGATTAATGGTTGCCTTGAAAGGTGCAAAGAAAGGCCGAATGTTGTGATCCCGATGGAGATGCTCGAGGATGATATTGAGTACTACTCAAGACACTCGTTATATTGTAAATTTATGGGTCTGAAGATTTCGTTGCAATTTCTGGAGACCTGGGCCCGAAGGACTTGGATGCCAATAGGAGAGATGGAGATTCGACTCCTCGCTAATAACTATTTCATGGTCACGTTTGACTGCATGGCAGATAGGATCAAGGTTTTTGAAGGAGGCCCTTATTTTTACAACCAGGTGGGCTTGTTTATCAAGCTGTGGCATGCAAGATTCAATCCGGCTGAGGAGATTCCTAGTCGGGTTCCCGTTTGGGTTAGATTGCCGAGGTTACTGGTTGAGTGTTGGCGGGAGGATGTTCTGCATTTACTTGCCTCAATGCTTGGTAAACCTGTTGGTTCTTCGCAGCAGACACAGTTCAAAAAGGTAATGACATTTGCCTGATTCTGTGTGGAAATTGATTTAAGTAAACCCTTGCCAGATGCTTTAGAAGTGTGTGCAGGCTCTTACTCATGGGTTCAACAACTTGATTATGAGACTTTACCTTTTAGATGTCGGTTGTGTCATGAGTATGGTCACTTACTGCGTAGATGCCCAAGAGCCAAGCCTTTGGAGACTAATACTTCTCTGCCACCTAGGAATCCTTCTGGGTTGGATAAGGGGAAAGGCCCTATTCAGGGTGGTGGTCCTGGGGATGATGGCTTTCTGCCTGTCAGACCTCAGAATAGAAATAAGGGGCTTAAAAGGCCTCTGAAAGAAAGATAGGATGAGGATTCTTTTAACAGATTTGAGGTGTTGGAGGGTCTTAGCCAGCAAGAAGTGAATCCAGGGTTGGTTGATTTGGATCAGGGCAAGCTGGGTGTTGAGCAGCAAGGGCAGTTGGTGGAGCTGGAAATGGCAAACCATCAGGTGGGAGTGGATTCAGTTGTTCAGGATGCTGAGCTTGGCGGGGGAGGCTTTGGTCAAGAGGGGATTAGCCCTGGGGTCTCCCTTGCCCCTCAGGTGGTGGAATCCTTGCAGATGGAATTAGACTTAAGGATAGAGGCTCAAAGAGAATCAGGTAGCATGGTGGTAAAAGACAAAGTGGCTGGGACTATCCCTGAGCAGAAAGTTGGTTCGGTGGGAGGAAAAAGTAATAAGACGTCTCCTTAATTAGGCATCCTTCAAAAAGACTTTAAGAAAGGAGGAGTGGAGAAAGGGTCTAAGCTGGGCAGGAAGAAGGACTTGGAGAAGATCAAGATGATTGGGGAAAATTTGGTGGAATTAGGGTCAGTTAAGACTCTGGACTCGCACATCACAAGCCCTTTGAAATGATTGTCCTATCCTGGAATGTTAGGGGCTTGAACAGTGGCCCTCGACAAAAAGCTGTTCAGAATTTGGTTAGAAGTCAATGTCCTGATATTCTCTTTTTACAGGAAACAAAGCTTTCTGTGGATGGTATGATGGGTATTATGCCTAAGCTTTGGATGAATGGTGATTGTCAGTGTATTGGTGCTCTGGGTGCCTCTGGTGGGGTTGCTTGCTTATGGAACCCTCAGAAGATTTGCCCCCTTTGGTGGTTTTCATTCAAGTCCTCTATCTCTATGGTGGCCTCTTGTTATGAATCGGGGGAAGTGGTACTTTTCTCCAATATTTATGCGCTTGTAGATTTGCAGGGTAAGCAACTTTTGTGGTCAGATATTCGATATGTGTGATGTATGAACCCTTACTTGCCATGGATTATTGGGGGTGATTTCAATGCTATCACTGAGATTACCGAGAAGCGCGGGGGTACCATGAGATTGGAGGCTTCTGCCTTCCTCTTTCAGGATAATATTTCTGCTTTGAATCTGGTTGATATCAAGCCAGGTAATGGCCACTTTACCTGGAATAATCGACGCTCTGGTGAAGATGGCATTGCTGAGCGGTTGGATCAGTTTATGGTTTCTTGCTTTTGGGTGGGTGATAGGTGGGTTACGTGCTCAGAGATTTTGGACTGGAGGGGTTCAGACCATTGGCCCATTAAGCTTTCTATCAGCCTGGTTGGGCAGACCCACAAGCCCTCTTTCAAATTCCAGTTTATGTGGCTTCAGGATCCTGTTCTCCATGATTATGTTGCTCAGTGGTGGCAGGAGGGAAGACCATCTTTTGGTACGGCAATGTATGTCTTTACGAAGCTTCTTCAGTTTGTTAAGTATAAGATTAAACGTTGGAATAAGCAATGTTTTAGGAACATTTTTAAGGCCAAGTCTGATGCGCAAGTTAAGTTGGATGGTATTACGAGGTTGATGAGGGAGAATGGGGTGTCTGAGGCTTTGTTGCAGGAGGAATCTAGGGCTTTGAAAGATCTTGAGGAATGGGAATTACGGGAGGAGATCTTTTGGAAACAAAAATCTCGGATTGACTGGCTTCAGGAGGGGGATAAAAATTCGGCCTTTTTCTTCAATTCTGTGAAGGCGCAGAGGCATGGTAACTCTATTCCTGTTTTGATTTATGATGGGGGAGAGAGGTTGAATTCTTTTCAGAGTATTTCTGATGACGCCGTCCATTATTTTTCTACCCTTTTTAGAGAGGATTTGTAGGGGAGTGCGGTGGGAGAGGCGCAGGTCCTTTCCTGCATCCCCCACTTGGTGTCTCAGGAGATGAGAATGGATCTTATGGGGGAGATCACTCTTGAAGAATTAGAGGGGACGATGTTTCAAATGAAGAAAGGAAAAGCTCCTGGCCCTGATGGTTTCCCGGTTGAATTATTCCAAGAGTTTTGGGAAATCATCAAATTGGATTTATTAGAAGTGGTCAAGGAGTCGCAGTGGAACAAGCAAATGTTAAAGGCTCTGAATTCCACCTTCCTAGCTCTTATTCCAAAGTGCGATGGAGCAGATAGGATGAGCCACTTTCGGCCTATATCCTTGTACAATGTGGTGTATAAGGTTATCTTGAAGCTAATTGCGAATAGGCTAAAAAGGTGGTTGCCATTACTCATATCTGAGGAGCAAAGTGGTTTTGTGGAAGGCAGGCAGATTTTGGATGGTATTGTGGTGGCTACTGAGACCATCCATTCGATGGCTAACTCTAGGGCTAAGGATATGTTTATCAAGTTGGACATGGCAAAGGCATATGACAGAGTCCGATGGTCTTTTCTTCAGAGGATCCTTGCCACTTTTGGTTTTGGGGATGATTGGATCCAATGGGTCATGAGTTGCATCTCATCTGTGTCCTTCTCTGTGTTGACTAATGGGATGCACTCGGTGTTGTTTGAGGCATCGCGTGGGATAAGACAGGGTGATCCTCTTTCCCCTTACCTTTTCATTTTGCTTGTGGAAGGCTTGGGGCACCTTCTAAGGAGCCAGGTGGAGCTGGGGCTTATTCAGGGGTGGAGGTGGGGTGGTGACTTACCCCCTTCGTCCCACTTGCAGTTTGTGGATGATACTGCCTTGATGGGGATGGCCACTGTTAGGGAGGCTACTAATATTCGGCGGGTGCTAGATATGTATCTTGAGGCTTCAGGTCAAGCAATCAATGAAGCTAAGTCTTCCATTTATTTCTTTAATACTCTGAATCCTATACATAGGCGAATTGCACAAATTCTTCACTTCCAAATAGGGACTCTTCCTATGTCTTACCTTGGGGTTCCTATCTCGGTGGGCAGACTATCGAGGGAATCCTGGCAGCCTATTCTGGATAAATTTCAGGTAAAGGTTACCCATTGGACCAATCATTTGTTGTCCTTTGCTGGGCGGGTTCAACTGCTGAAATCTGTAATCCAAGCTCTCCCTATTTATCGGTGTATGCTTCAGGTGGCTCCGGCGGGTTTTGTTTCTGAGTTGGACTCGTTGGCAAGACAGTTTTTATGGGATGGTAGTGTGATGACTTCCAAGTGGAGTTTGGTTAAGTGGGATACTGTTTGTCATCCTAAGTAGCTTGGGGGTTTGGGGTTGAGACATTCCTCTCTGGCTGGGACAGCGTTGGCGGCGAAGCTTTATTGGAGATGGTGCACGAAGAAGGATAGGATTTGGGCTAGGATTCTGTCCTATAAGTACTTTTAGGGTACTCTTAGAGATGATATTCCTCACTATCCCCTGTTAGGTAAGGGCTACCCTCAAGAAGGGAGTGGTGCTTATCAAGGATGGTTTATTTTGGATTTGCCGAAGGGGGACGGAGGTTCAATTCTGGTATGATTCCTGGGATGGGTACCCTCCCATCCTATCTCAGTTCCCTGATTTGATGGCTTTGAGCAGGAGCTTCGAGGATGTTGGCTGGACACGGGTAAGTGATTTTAAGGCGATTTCTTACCAGGGTCAACTTGTGAGCTCTAGATGGTGGACACCTAAGGAGTGGCCGATTATGGGCATGGAAGAGGATTGTAGGGTTCTGCATAGTATTCTTTTGAGTAGACAATGTAATCCTTTAAGGGACAAGGATATTCTTGCTTGGTCTCCTAATCCAAAGGGGCACTACACGGTTGCGTCGGGATATCGGAGGTTATTGTCTCAAAGGCTTGAGGGGGAGGAAGTTCCGTGGTGGAAAAAGGCTTGGAATAAGTTTTCTTGGCCGAAGTGTAATTGCTTCGCCTGGATTTTTGCTTGGAACAAGTGCTTGACTTGGGACAAGATCCAGATTCGCGGCTTTCAGGGACCGTCTATGTGTGTGATGTGTGGGAAAGGTGAGAAAAATTCTTTGCACCTTTTCTTCCGGTGTCCTTTCTCCCTGCAACTCTGGCATTTCTGGTGGAATGTTTGGGGAAATCCTTGCATTCATGCTTCCTCTTTAGTTGAGTTCTGGAATAGCTTGGGCAGGCCTCCCTCAGGGGCTTCTTTTTTGCAGGATGTGTGGCTGGCAGGCCCAATTTTTTTGTTATGGCAGATTTGGCTTGAAAGGAATAGGAGAATTTTTTGAGGTGAAGTGTTGCAAGTTCAACAGGTGTGGTGCAAAATTTTGGGGATGATCCAGGAGACTATCCATGCCAAAGGGGATGTGGAGTTGCCTTTGGAAAAGAAGGATGCTGAGGTGGTGGCCCGATTGGGTATACAGGGGTTTTCCCAGTTGGCCTCTGGTGGGCGAAAGGGTAGTCGAGTGAGGCAGCAGGTCTAGAGGCAGGGGTCCTGGGTGCCTCCCCCTGTAGGAACCTTGAAGGTTAATACTGATGGTTCTTCTAGGGGAAATCCTGGCCCAGCTGGGGTTGGAGGGGTTGGGCGGGACTCCTCGGGTTCAGTGGTGTTCCTTTTTTCCATTCATATGGGGACACAGACTATTAACTTTATGGAAGGTTGGGCGATTCTTTATGCTTTGAGAAAGGCCTACGAGCTGGGGTGGCGTAGGGTTATTTGTGAATCTGACTCTCAGGTTCTTATTAACTTACTTAATCAAGGGAGGAGTTTGTATGTGAACTGGCAGTTGGCGGTTCTGGTTCAGCAAATTTTGCAGATTAGATCTCTAATGGAGAGAGTGTCTTTTGTCCATATTCCGCGGGAGTGGAATAGGACGGCTGATTGTTTGGCCAAATGGGCTTCAGAGCATCTGGTGGGTTGGAAGATTGATGAGTGGGCTCAAATCCCTCTTGAGCTTAGCTCGGATTTGGGGAGGGTTCTCGCTGAGGATACTAGGGGTGCTAAGTGATTTGGTTCTGGCTCTTGTTGGTGTTTTATGTTTTTCCTGGGCTTTTGCCCGTGGCATGGCTGTAATTCTGGTTTCTGATTTTCAATAAAATTTTTACCCCTTTTTCAAAAAAATAAAAAATAAAAAAATTATAAGAGGTCATGAGATATTAATGATGCATTAAATAAATAAAACTTATTTATTTAAATAATCAGGAGGATATAATGGACAAGGATAATTAAATAAATTAAGAAATTTATTTAATTATGAGAGACATTAGATAATTAGTGACACTTTTAAATAAATAAATAAAATTTATTTATTCAAATAATAAAGAGGAATAAAAGATATGAATTAATTAAATAATTATGAATTATTTAATTAATAGTTGAATTTGGACTATAGATGAAATATGATAAGACAAAAATATGGTTTGCGAGTCTAGGCCATTTTTATGTGCCTACAGGCATGTCGCAACATTACTTATTATTCATTCATCATCCCTTCATTCTATCTCATTTCATTTCAAGGTTTGATTACCAAAATGGGGTTTGACCAAGGAAAACCCCTTTCTACTAAAAAAACAACATTTTTCCTTCTTTTTAGTGTGTGATTTGTAGATCTAGGTTGGAGGCACATTGAAGAAAAAGATTGGAGAGAAGTTTTCAAGGTTGCAAAGTTGTCACCTTGTTTAGAAGATCACCAAAAGATATCTACCAAGAAAAAATTGACATTTCAAATTCAAAAATTAGGTTGAGATGATAGGGCAAAGATTGAAGAGCATATTCAGATCTTGATCCTTCAAAAAATCCAAGTAGGATTGAGACGCCACAAGTGGCGTATGAGTCCTACTGTAGGCCATTTTCTAGATTCTTAAAGATCTAGACTTGTCGTCTTCAGATTCATGTTTTAGCCTAGAAACCCTAATTTGGGATGGATATGTCCCATCTGGCATATGAGTCCCAGTGTGCCCTAAATTCAGTATTTCTAGCATTTCAAGTCTTCATTGACGTTGCTATAGGTTTCCAAGTGCACCCCTTTGATTTCTTAGTTTTCTGTTCTGAATTGCATTCATTTCTAGGTCATTTAGTGAAGTTTCACATATCATTAGGTCTTGCATATTACATATCTTTCCAAGCTCTAGCTTGGTGGTGAACCCTCTTTTAGTCTTTAATCATACCCTAGGACAACCTTTAGTAGATCTCTTTCCATCATTCCATCTGTGGTTTGAGATCTCTAGGGTTTCCTTGAGGGAAACTAAGTGAAATAGGCCCTCATCCCTTGTGTTCCATCTCCTAAAAGGTGGACCACCCTATTTCATACATTTCGAGGAGTATATTTTATCATAGAGAAAGTATCCATTGTGTGGTTTCTATATGTGTTTTATTTGAACCTTAAGGCATTGCACACTAGCAGGAGAAGGACAAGACACCAAAGTTATTATTTCAAAGATTTATTACTACAATCAAAGTGGATTTTGGCATTGACATTGCATAAAAAAATTGGTACTACTAGAAAAAGTGTTACATTGTTAACTACTACAAACATATTAAAAAAGAAAAATGATTGAATTTTCTAAATGCCAAAATGTTAGAGTCCTTTAGATTTGTTGAGAGGAAAATGTTTCTATAACCATACATTCTAGTTGGGAGAGAGTGAATAGGGGGTTGAAAATTGATTTTACTTTTGAAGAAGTTAATGATGATATTGTCCCATTATTTTTGTAAGCATTAGATATATTAGGATCATCAAAGAATATTTAAAAGGGATGTTAGAGGATATATATACATTTCTCAACATGCCTTCATTTTGGTGTTGGAGGAGAGGTCCTTAAGTTCTTAAAGGGTAGTGGTGTGCTCATTAGGTAGCTTAGTGGACGATTGGCTACATTGAGGATGTTAAAGATATTTAAGGATGAAAGATAAAGTTTGTAACATATGGAGATGTTTCTCTTCCAAGACAAATTGCTAGAAGTAATGAATCTATATATATATATATATATATTTGACAATATTTGTTCAAGTTCTAAAAGTTCGGACAAATAGAAATATTAGAGATTTCCAAGTTAAATAGTTAGACATTTATTATTTGTTATGATATATAATAGAATTGCCTTGATTAAACGAGAATGACAGTTTGATGTATACATATTTTTTCTTTGGACTATTCTATGTGTCTAAGTTTTAATGTTTATAAAAATACAAATCTATTATAGGTGCTTTTTGTTTCGAGTTCAATTCAAGATTACAACTGGAGGTTTGTTTAAACTTTTCCTTGTCGTCAAACATACAAATTGTTTTAAATTAACATCAAAATCACAATAAAATGTCTGTTTGGATTCTTGCTGGTTATTAGGTATGAAAATCTATTTTGAGTTCTCGTTGATTTTGTTTGGAATTTAAGTCAAAATAAAAACGCAAGGTCTCTTTAAATTCTTCCTTTTTCTTTACTTGGCTATTGTTGAAAAAAACTTACACTAAATCGTCCCCATGGAAGAGCCTATAGAATCCAACCTCGTTTAGTTTCCAACACATCTCGATCTCAAATGAAGCTAAACCAATGAAGCTTGCTATTCAATTAGATCTACCTTATTCAAACTGTCGGCATTATGTCTATCTTATTGATGCAAAGTGCAGATAAATATTTACGAGCTCAGATTTATAAGATGCAAGAAAACAATCAATAAAACATAATCACAAATCTTACGTGGCCACTAAATTGATTACATCCACGGAAAAGTAGGGGAAACTCTATTTTTATTAACTCTATTTTTTAACAGTATAGCTACAGCAGCATACACATCATAATTATATCATTATCCATATTGAATGTTTAAGTCTTCGAAGGAAACCAAAAAGACAAACATTGGTGAAAGAAAAGAATGGGAAATGAACGGTGTGACTATTGGACTTCACATTCCAACATATTTATGATATAGAATTAAGTTGTCTTATTTCAAATTCGTCTATATTCTGTACATCGATCTGAATAGTACAGTAGAATTTGCTACCTCCGATCCTCATTGAAAATATGGACTTCTGTAGACATTTATTTTGTCTTGAGTGCAGAAAGGAACTTACCTCAGGGATATGCGAATGCGATGAGGCATTTACTGTTACAGCTCGGGATAAAAAGGAGACAGAATTCTATACGCAGCAGTTTATGCAAATTATCAAATGTTTCATCCATGAAGGGTTTCCAAATTCATTTAAAGTGACAGGATATCCGTTACTCTAACATCAAAGGGCCAATGATTTCCAGCATCCATTACCTAGCGGATGGTGTTCGAGTTGAGTTAAAGACCCAGTTCGAGAGATATGTAACCAGTTTAGAAGACAAAATGGATGCAAACAGTTATTTAGAGAGTTTACGGGAGACCAACAATGTGAAAGAAGAAGATGAAACCAGCACAATTGCTGCTGAGGTAAACGATTTAATTCAGATGAGTGAATGCCCTGAATTTCAAATATACTCAGCACCACTTACACTTCAACTGCGAGTAACTGCGAACTGGAATGAGTTCACCCCATATTCGCTACTTGAAATAATAGATGGTGACCTGGATTGGGAATGTATCCTGGAAGATTTGGAAAGCAAAACCCTAGACATAAAATGGCATTTTTATCAAATGAGGAAAAAAGATTTGGATTGTTTTCGTTGTGAATCGAATGTGAGTGCCTCTGGAGAATGTGCATGCCCTGACATATCCCATTACTTTTCTTACAACCCAATGTTGATAGCTCAGAACAGGGAATTTTTCCTTCAAATTATTAATGTTTGCATTGAAACTGGTATTCCCAGCCCATTAGAAGTACCCCAAAACAAGCCATTTTACTGGAGGAGACAAAATCCCAATTCGCGTCTACATGAAGTTCATTTTGCAACAAATGGTGTGGTGATAAAATTTCATTCTGGGTTTGCTTACTACACCCATCAATCTAACCACATAGGCAGTCACGCAACAGCCTCAAGTGAAACTGCAAGGAAAGTTGAAAATTTAAATAACTCTACACCATATACTATTCATCTCCGTCTAAAATACTTCAGTGAGGAATTATTCCCATTAACGCTTGAAATTGTAGGTCATCGTTTGGATTGGCAACGAATACGGAGCGATGTACAGTCGAATATTGCTAGATTAGGATGGCATTTCTACCCCCTTCCTCAAGAATGGGCTCGGAGACATGAAGACTTAGGTCACAACTCTGTGGAAAGTGATGTAGAGTTTGAAAGTGAGGATGATATGGATGACGAATTTGATGATGAGAGCTATGAGGCAGAGCCTCTACCAGCAGCTGAGCGTGCAATAGCGAATTTAACAACGTTCACAATGAAAACTAGTGATACATTCTGTAGTATCTGCCAGAAAATTATAGTTGTTGGTGAGCAAACAATACAGTTGCCTTGCGATCATGTCTACCATGTAGAATGTATAGTGAAGTGGTTGGGAGTGAGAAATTTTTGTCCCGTATGCAGATAAGAATTTCCCACAGCAGCATATAGAGATTCTAGAGAGGAAGGTCACACAGATTTTACTTTGTCCATTGGATAAAACAGCTAGTTAACGGAATTTTTTTTTAAGCTATGACATGCAATGTAGACCACCGGATTGTATTTCAAACGATAAACACTTCGCCATTGTAATAAGTTTTTACAGTTTATAAAATGTTCTTGCTTACATGATATGTAGAAGTTTTAAGATTTTGAATGCATTAGTACATCTTTTAAAAAAGCTGTTGTTTATATATACTAAGTGTAGAGAATTTAACCGAGGCATCTTTTGGCTACCGCTCATGCATAAGGATTTATCACCGCTTATGGTAATATACAAATGTATTGGAAAGTAATTTCTCCCTCAAATTCTGCAGTTTGAACCTGACCACGTCTAGAGGTTGCTATTGACTACATTTAGAATCTGCTAAACCTAACTTATACATTGTTTTAGTCGTGTTCATCATGGTCTGAATGCATGCAGTTATGAATAGAACTTTCCTTCCACTGTGAATGTACATTGTTCAAGATTGTTCCAGATTGTTCCAACGTATCTGTTTAAACAAGTTGTAACCATTTTATGTATCGATCAGATTAATGAAGATAATTTGTTTTATGTTGTAGCATTCTTTATCATTGTTTTGTTATTGTATTTGCTCTGTTTATCAAATTGGTATCAGAGCTAGTCAGAATGTGCTGTTTTGGAGGATCGGTATTCACAATTGAAGCCTTTTTTATGGAGACTGCACCATGTAAAGGATATTGTAGGTTCTGGGAGAGTGTAGCTACTACCACAGCAGGACTGCAAACTTTGTAAGCCTACCAGTATTGAAGTATTTTCAAAGAGGTGAAGGTGAAATTATCGGCATCAATAAGGTGAGATAATATCATGGCATCTAGCAATAGTCTAACACAACCTCGGAGTCCATTATTTATAGGTAAGAACTTGATACATGGGTAATAAAAATGAGGACAATGTTTTGTTCACAAGTTTTATGGGATTTAGTTAAAAATGGGTTCGTAGAATCTGAAGATTTGTGTATTTTAATAAGAACACAAAAAGATGAATTTAAGAAAACGAAAAAGAAAGATGCTTAAGCTTTGTCTTTTATTTAACAAGCAATTGATGCTTTTGTGTTTCTTAGGATTGCTATAACAACTAGTTCTAAACAAGCTAGCTTGGGAAATCTTAGAAAATTCCTACGAGGGGACAATTACAATAAAAATTGCAAAATTACAAACATTAAAAAGGAATTTTGGAAATCTTTAAATGAACTCATCAAATTTTGTAGATCAATTTTTTAGTAATGTAATGAGTATTATAAACCAAATGAGGAAACATGGAGATAATATATCTGATCAAAAGGTGATAGAAAAGGTTCTTAGAAGAGTTCCTAACAAATTTGATGCAATAGTAGTTGCAATTGAAGAATCAAAAGACCCATCTCAATTTTTAATAGATGAATTGATGAGGTACTTTCTTTCCAATGAAACTAGGATGAGTCAAAATAATACTTTTTCTTTGGAGAATGTTTTCAAGACATAGGTATCATTTGGAAGAGGAAGAAGTGGACACATGACTCTAGATCTAGGAGAAAGAAGCAATCCACCCTATCCGAATTTCAGCAATAAAGGACATGGAAGAAATCAATTCGAATCATTAAGGTGTGAGAAGTCCCACATTCAATGATAGTATTGTAAGAAATTTAGCCATTTTACAAATGAATGTAGAAACAAAAAAGCTTAAGTGGATAAACACAATAAAAATTACACAAATGTGTTTGATAATAACTCTAGAAGTTTAATTGTAACTTGTAATGAGGTTTAAGAAATCTCTAATGATGTATGGCTCTTAGATAGTGGTTGTCTCAATCATATGAGAAGTATGGAGAATTATTTGCTAGTTTGGGTGACTATAAATTAGAAGTAAAATTGGGAACTTATAGCAAAGTATTTAAAATTGGGAAAGGTATCTTTAATATTTTGACTAAGAAAAGAGGACACATTCATGATGGTTTCTTTGTACCTAGTTTAAAACATAATTTCTTAAGTGTTGGTCAATTAGTAAAAAAGGGGGACAAATTTCATATTAAAAATGATGAATGCATGATTTTAGAAAGAAATCCTAATAACAAATAAATTGCAAAGGGAAAAATAATGAGGAATCGAATATTTCCTCTCCAAATTCATGGCATGTAAGGAACAGAGGAAATTAACATTAAAATAGTGTACTTAGACCAAATATATCTAGCATTTAAGCTATGGTCATCTTCATTTTGGATCCTTCATTTTATTATAGAATAAAAATATGATAAGAGGTTTACCAATTATCGAGCATCTAAATGGCACACAATCTAATGACAGGGGGGTGAATCAGTAGATGTAATCACTTTAAAACTCTTAACTTCAACACAAATATTAGATCATATAACTTGAATCTTCAGTACTACTATTGAAGCATTAAACACACATTCACACAATTGAACACTAGATACATGCAAAAACCCAAGATGGGAAAATCCATGATGAGAATAGCTACTTGGATCTACTATCCAAATCTAGCCTCACAAACTACAAATATAACAATTGAATTTTATAATTTATGAAGTAGGTACCAACCTACTAGAGACACCAATTCCCTAATACATTTGTACGAATAAACCTACTATAGACACCAATCCCCAATAGAATGAAATGAGCACGAGCTTTAAAAATAGAACGCCAGTCCTGATTACACAAATAAAGGTTACAAATCTTCAATGTAGTTGAACACACCTCATACACATGCCATAGTTGCTTCAAACACTCTTTCACTTCATATGTTCTTCTGATATTGGTGTACAATTTGGGATGCAACCCTCTAGCTTCACAAGATAATCACAACTAAGGAATATATACATAACATTGAATTAACACTCTTCTATTTTATCCAAGGATTTGCAAGTAACAAGAATGACATAAGGTGGACCTAAATTCAATTTTCATGAAACGTGTAACAAGTCTGTCCAAAATAAATTTTTGTTGATACTAAAATAATGTGATATGGTAAGCTACCACAAGAACCTTAACCAAGTCCTATCTTGTGATCACATGCTAGATTTTAATGTCACACACTACTAGTCATTACTAGATAGGTATTAAACACCAATAGGTCTACAAACTTCTCACATGCTAATTATATCTCTTGAAACTTTGCAATATGATAGAATATGTGTAGAAATATTCTCCCCTCAAATTCTAGAGCAAACAGTGCCTCTAGAGAGGAGACCTAAGAAACATTGAACAAACATTGAACTGAAACATTCTAGTATAGCATTTCATATCACCTCTATCATAATGAATGGATGCATGCATGATATTACAAGAATACAATAGTCAAACATACTTCAAGAACACATACACTCCTCAATAGCTAATGCCACATATTTCTGCAAATCTTTACAACTCAAAATGATATGACAATACAATGACGAACAGAGAAAGGTATCACATTGAATTCCTAAAAGATAGTGCTACCTCTAACCATATATTTTATGACACACTGGGGAAATCAATCCTCTTAACACATCAATGACAACCTTTAAAATCAATGACAACCTTTTTTCAATAGTCTACCCCTTTTTCATTGATGATAAACAACAAAATGTTGGTCCACCCATAAACTAGTTAGCCACACATGAAGACAAGACTAATGTGTGAGGACCAAGTTCCACATTCTCTCCTTAGCATATATATAATTTTGAGTTTCATTTTTCCCCCTTTGACATCAATGTCAATGGTCAACACTCCCTCTTTGTATTTTGAACACCCTACACAATCTACAAATGTGTTTCCCAAATAGACTCCCCTGAATCCATGCTTCATTGATTTTCATAACATTCTACAATACCACCTATCCTTCTTGTGGTAGGGAGAAAAATCTCCCCCTCAAGTTTTACTTCCTCTTGATTCAAGAGGACGAAGAAACAACCACTAAATTTTGTCAAAGAAACTAAAAGGTCTCCTTAGGAAGTGGTTTAATGAATATATATGCTACTTGCTCCTTGTTCTCAATATACTCCAACTTCACCTCCTTTTCCACAACATTCTCCCTCAAAAAATGATAGTTGATTGCAATATGTTTTTTCCTTGAGTACATTATTATATTCCTTTATATGTTTATGGTATTGGTGTTATCACGAAGAATAGAAATAGGTTCATCAAACTCATTCTTCATATCCTTTAGGTTCTATTTCATCAACAATACTTGAGTGTAACATGAGGTTGCAATAATGTATTCCACTTCTACTGTAGATAATGAAACTGAGTCATGTTTGTCACTCAACCATGACAAAACTATCACCAAGAAAGTAACCTTTGCCACTTGTACTCTTCTAGTCATCTATTTTTCCTACTCAATTTGCATCTATGTATGCAATCAAAGTAAAATTTTCACTCTTTGAATACCACAGGCCCAACTCCATTGTAGCTTTAAGATATAAAAGTATTCTCTTCATAGATTTGACATGATTTTCTTTAGGAGTTGCTTGGAATCTACCTACCATCCCAACTACTTGCATTATATAAGGTTGGGATGCTATCACATATAGTAAACTACTAATCACAGATCTATACAAGGTTTGTTCTGTTGAAGAAGATTTATCATCTTTACTCAGCTACATTTGGTAATCATAGGTTTACCCACTAGTTTGCAACCTTCCATCTTGAACTTACTTAACATCTATTTTATGTACTTATTCTAAGAAATAAATATGCCTTTGTTGCATTGTACAATTCATAACCTAAGAAAGAAAGAGAATTCGCAAAGCATTGGCATTTCAAATTCACTCTATATTGCATTCTAAAACACCTTGCACATGTCATCACTACTTTTTCCAATGAAAATATCATCTACATAGACCATAATAATCAACAATTGATATCCTTATGTTTTTCTTCAAATTACTATTGACACTTCCTCTTCATAACCCTTGTTGTTGCAAGTACCCATCCAACCTTTAGGAGCTTGCTTGAGTCATAAAAGGTTTTTTTCAATCTGCACACATAATTTTATTTTTTTGAACACTAAAACCAATCTAGTTGTTTATTGCAAACCTCTTCTTCTAGTTGTCCACTCATAAATTCTAACTTAACATCCATTTAGTATACGTTGAAATTCTTGAATGCTAAAAGAGCTAAATACATTCTAATATCTTCCAGTCTTGCTACTGTAGAAAATGTCTCTTCAAATTCTACACCTTCAACTTGATCATATCCTTTACATACAATTTTGGCCTTGTTGTAATTAACCTCACCATCTTCATTTATCTTGTTTTTGAAAATCCACTTGGTTTCAGTGGCATTCTTTCCTTAGCTTGGGACTAGTTACCAAGTTTCATTTTTCCTAATTTGGTTTAGTTCTTCTTCTATGTATTCTATCCAACCCTTCTCTTTTCTTTCTTCTTTATACAACTTAGGCTCTATCTTTGATAGCAATGAGAAATGTACTTGCTCATTTTACCTCTCAATTCTCCTTCAAAACTGAACCCAACTATCTTTATTTCCTATAATTTGGTCTTCAGATTTATTCTTCTGAACATACTTTGTCAGACTTTTTGTAACAAATTTTGAATTTTCATCATTGTTGTAGATTGGTTCTTCACCTTCTTCTACTTCTTGAGTAAAAGCAGAATTAATTATTTCATCAACTCTTACATTGACAGTTTCCACAATCTTCTTCAACATTTTTTTGTAACACCTATATGCTTTATTTTTCATTGATTAACAAAGAAAAATACCTTCATTAGATTTGGAATCAAAATTACCTAAAATTTTCTTCATCCCTTTTGATGTAACATTTTCTTCCAAATATTCCAAGATTTCTTACTAAAGGTTGTCTTCCTCTCCATAACTCATATGGTGTTTTGTCAATCTTTAGTCTTATTTGAGCTATGTGAAAAATATATAACACAACTCTCTAGTACATATCTAATAGATTTTCATGACTCAACATTGTTCTTTCCATCTCCTATACAATTCGGTTCTTCCTTTCTGCAACTCCATTTTTTTTGGAGTCCTAGGAGTAGAAGATCACCTTTGAATCCCATGTTCTTCAAAAAAATCACCATACTAATTAAAAGTAAATTCTTCACCTCTATTGGAGCTCAAAAATTTGATTGTTCTTTAAGTTTCATTCTCAACTAGTACCTTAAATTCTTTAAACTTATCAAGTTCTTTAGACTTCTCTTTTAGAAAGGTAATCCAAGTCATTCTAGTGTAATCATAAATAAGCATCATGAAGTACATGTCTCCTTGTAGACTATTTATCCTCATGAGTTGACACACATCTATATGGATAAAATCTAATGGCTTTGTTATTGAATATTCCCTAGTAGAAATATTCTCTTAGTCTATTTTCCTTGATGATATGGTTTGCAACTAGTAGATTGACGCTTCTTAATCTTTAACATATCTTGAGCCATTCCTCTTGAGCTAACATTCATAATGTCATCAAAATTAATGTGTCCTTACCTTTTGTTCCAAATCCAAATTTCTCCTTTTTGAATAGTAAGATAGTTTTTCCCTTTCATCTTGTTGTGATGATATATGTCACTATCTATCTTTCTTCCTTCTACAATCAGTTCTCTAGTACTTGATTTCCTAATTTCACGATCCTAAGCAATAAAAGATAGTTTATAACCTTTATCACACATTTGACATACACTTAATTTTTTTTTAATTCCTTCAACATACAAAACATCATGAGTTTTTTTCCTACAACTATTAAGACTCTAAGTACCCTTACTGGAGATTTTGGAAAAAAAAGGAATTATTTCCAAGATTAATCGAATCTCTTTCAAATTTCTTGAAATTCATGAACTTAATTTTATCTCGAGTCACGTGGCTAGAACATCTATTTTCTATGATCTAAATATTCTTCTCTTTCTAAGTGTGTAGACTAGTTTGATCAATCATTGATTGAACTCTGACTTTTTCCCTTCCAGAACCTTATTACAAACTTTTTTTGATTAATGAATCCTACTTTTTAATCTTTTTCTTCTTATTTCCAATAGAGAAGGACCCAAAAATTACATTCACAATTCCTAGAAATGTGTCCAAAGTTGTTGCATTTGTAGAAAATAATATTAAAATTATATAGAGGTATAAATGAATTATTGCTAAAAAAGTTATTTCTTCTTGTCAGAGAATTTCTATAGTCCACAGCCTTATGGAAAAATATTTTGCAATTAAAACAATAATTGCAAAAATAATAATTGAACCTGATGTTTTATCCTTGTCTTTCGGATCTTGTATTCTTCTTCTAAACTTGGATAAAACCATCATTCTATGTCTTTCCTTCATCACTTGTAATAACCCTCTCAAAATTTATACTTCTAAAACTAGTCACTTCTGGACTCCTTTTAGCAAGCTTCACTAGTTGTTTTGTCTCTTTATTCTTCTTATCGTCTAATCCAATTCCAATTTTGACATCCCAATATCTAATCTAGAGTCTTAGTACTCTTTCCAAACTTCAATTGTAGCTGATGATTCACATTCTCAATCTCTTTTCTTATTGACACTACTTCTACCCCATTATTCTCATAGTGATTATCCCTTGTCAACAATATTCCAATAAAAAATTCTTCAATGCTTTTTGCATCTTTTGCACGAGTCTTCAAATGAATAATCATCTTCTCTACTTTTTCAAAATCCAAAGATACATTTTCTTTAGCCTTCACTTCTTTTGCAAATCTCTTCTTTAGTCTCTTAATCTCTTTTCCAACAAAGATAAATTATTCCACAAGATCTACCTCATTCTCATTGTTCCTAGAATCAATTTCTAAATCTTCTTCAGTAGTTTCCATGACCATGAATACAACCTTCTCTTTTCTATCACTAGAGAAAAAGAGATCTAACAAAATTGGCTTCCTTCAAATCTGATGCAATATCACAATCTAGATCAACTTACTTCTCAAATACCCTAAATGTTGTCTCTTTCCTTATAGAATCATCAGTTTCAAACCTCATCTCAAAACTGGTCAAGACTCCATGTAATTCAAACATCTTCAAAATATTTAAATATTTAGCTTGTAACTTAGAGAATTTAGAATCAACCCTTCTAGGAAGTGATCTAAGTATTTTTTTCACAACCATTCTTTCCTTCAATTCCTCACCAAGACCTTTGATAGAGTTGGAAACTACATTGACCCAAAGAAAGAATGTAGCAATATTTTCATCTCCATCTTCAAACATTCACAAGCCTTCCTAGATGGTATGTAATTTTTCCCATACTTCCTTTGTTGTTTTACATTGCTTCACTTTCATAATTCAAAGGCTCTAGGAAAATTCACTGACAATAATCCATTGATGGAAAATTCACTTCCAACAATTCACCATGAGAAAATTCACTGCCATGACAAATTCATCGCTAAATAAAATTCATTGCCAGCAATTCACCATGGGGGAAAATTAACCGCTATTAATATTTTTTAATATATATTTCCAAAACTTTTATTTTTTTGCAAAAGAATAATTTGATTTAATATATTATCATCTTATTAAAAACATTCATATCAAAATAAACATAAAAATAATTACTATTGAGATGAATAGAAATTACTATGAACCAAACATAACACAAAAATAAATCATCTCAAAAAATAAATAGGCAAAAAATAATGGGTATCCCAATAAATCAATAATTACTATTGAGATGAATATAAATTACTATGGGCAATAAACACCAATAATTAAAAATAAATTGTCAATAAATTGTAATGGAGGTGAAAATTATATATATTAAAAAATATTAATGGTGGTTAATTTTCCCCATGATGAATTGTTGGCGGTGAATTTTCCATCGATGAATTGCCGACGATGAATTTTCCAGATACCAAATTCAGAGATAGTCAATCCACAGAAAATTGCATTCCTTGTAATATCATTAATTTCACAAACCTTCTTTCCAACTTGATCCCTAGGAGGGTTTTAACGAATCTTATACCACTTTATAATTGACATCCAAATATCAAGTTCCTAGAGCTATCAAGCAAGATTCCATCCTAAATTTCTATAATACATAATTGGTGTTGGAATAATGTTGGTGTTGTGAATTATATCATCTCTATTAGATTGTTGGAAGATTGGTGATAGTGTCAAGTGTGGATATGTTGTAGTTTGATACACATTGATGTCAACCGCTAGTGTGGATATTGTTTGAGTTGTTATGGTTTTGTAGATGACATGGATGTGTTGAGACATTTGTGGTATTGTTGATGCAATTGGTTCACTTGGTTTCCAAGTGCTTTTGAGAAAAAAATAATAAAAGAGTGTGCAGTGTGATAGAGGTGTGTTCAGTGTTGTGTTCCACATTTCTTCATGATTGAAGATATTCTTGTGAATTTTAGATGTGATGATAAGAGGTGTTCAAAGGCAACATATCCAAAGTTTTAGGTTTTGGATCATGTAGCAAAGGAAGTTGTGTTTGACAGTGTGTTTGTATGTGAAGAAGGTTGTTTTGGAGAAATGAGATTGCTCCACATTTCTCTACATTATTGTTTCCCATATTGTGGATTTGGGAACATTCTTATATTGTTTATATTTATCTTCCCCTAGAGTTTCTAGTTTTGAGTTGCTCCACAAGTTTATTTTTTATGTTGGAGTTTAGTGGTAGTGCATCTTGATGCGCTGGATGAAAGTATTCCTTCTTTCAAGTGGTTGCGCTAGTGGTATTGGATATTCTAATTATGTGGAATATTTAGGAATGTTGTGAAGTATTACTATGTGGTCTACATGTTTCAAGACATGGAGAGGCATGTATGTGGTAGCTTATTAGTGTTAGTGTAGGTTTGGTAGACCTGGGTGCTAGTGCTAATTATAAAGGTTATTTGTTGTTTATGGAAGCATGGTGATGCATGTTAGTGTAGATTTGGGTCCTAGTTAACCCTTTGCATGGTTTTCCTTCAATTATTTCCACTACAAAGGTTTTTGGTGTTTTCCTATTTTTATGTTGCACATTTGAGGTACATATGTTTCATTAAGACTAACCTAATTGAGATTGTTTGGGTTGTAAATGGAATAAATGCAAGATGGAGTTTGTGTTGAAGTGTGTGGTGAGTGTGAGATATAAATTTGATCAAGTGTGGTGATTTGAGTGTGATCTTAATTCCTATGAATCTAGATGTAGTGAGTAGAAGGTTTCTACATGTTTAGTGTGCTTTAAGTTGCTAGAGGTAATGAGCCAAAGGTTGCAAATAGTATAGAGTTGCAATGGTGGATCTTTCTTATTTCTCTGAGATAATGAATCTCTCTATAAAAAATTTCTTCTTTCTTCTTTCTTTTGCATATTGAGTCCTTTGGGTAGTGAGCCCTTAGCAGTGATCCTTTATTATTTTTTTGGGTTGTGAGCCCTTGGTAGTGAGCATTTCTTCTTTTTCTAGTAGTGAGACCTTCAATAGTGAGCTTGTTGTATTTAGTGTTTATATTCATATATATGTGAGCTAATCCTCACCATGGATTTTACCACATAAATTTGGTGTTACATTGTGTATGGTCATGTTTGGATTTATCTTTCACCTATTTACATTTTGATAATGCTTAATGAGGGTTTGATGTTTGATAAGGGTTTTAAATTCAATGAGGGATTAAATGTTTTAATGTACAACTGATTCACCCCCTTCTCAGTTGTCCCATGCATCTAACAATTGGTATTACAGTTGTGGTTCCTTGGAAGAAGCTTAACCACTTGAGGTGGATCTATATGACATGCATAGTAAGGGTGTCAAATCTCCTATATTTGATGCAACAAATTATGCTTATTGGAAAGCTAGGATGAAATCCTTTTTGGTCTCTCTCAGATTTGGAGTCTAGAAATTAGTTGAGAAAGGATATATTATGAATGCCAATGGTCGAACAAGTGATGATGAGATCAAGGATTATGAGAATAATGGGAAAGCAAGAAATGCTAGATCTTGAGTGGTCTCTATGATTCTGAACTTGGAAAGGTAATAAGTTTAAACTTTGCATATGATTTCTTAACAAATTTGTAGTGAATTTATGAAGGAGATGATAAGTTCAAGAAAGAAAAGATGTAGAACTACAAATCCAATTTTGAAAAATTAAGGATGTCTGAAGATGAAGATATTACAACCTACATGCTCAAAGGGGATGAAGTTGATAATTCCATGAATGGTCTTGGTGGTAAGCTAAAATAAATTGATGTTCTGAAAAAGGTATTAAGAGCTCTTTTTAGATCTTATACTTTTAAAGTTTCTACTATTGAGGAAGCTCATAATTTAGATTAATATTCTAGACATAATATTTTTTGTGAATTGAGAGAGTTTGGTAAAGATGCTACAAATAAAGAAATTGATTTTAAAGTCTACAAGATAGATAAGGATGATGAATCGGATCCAGATGATCTTGATGAAGTGGAAGTAAATTTTGTAAGGATATTGAAAAAGGGCATTGAAAAATACAAAGGTAAGTTACCCTTTAAATTTTTCAATTATGGAATGTTATTTCATTATGCTTCTAAATGTCGAGTAAAAGTTGTAAATGAAAAAAGTAAGGATCATGAAAACTAGAAAATAAGGAGTGCAGGAGTGCTCCACCTATTAGGAGATGGAACACACAAAAGGGGCCATATTTTACTCTATTTCATTCAAGGAAATCCTAGAGATCAAAATCCAATGGTCCAAGTGAGAGAAGAGATCTACTATAAGGTCTCCTAGGGTGTTATTAAATACTAAAAGGGGGTTCACCACTAATGAAAGGCTTGGAAAGAGAGAGATGCAAATGATATGCTAATATAACTATGTAACCTAAATTGTTGATTAATATGAAAAGGGGGGTGGGGATAAATGTCACCCTTCTTTCCAATAATCACTCAAAAATATCCTAGGAGTCCTAATTGGATTGACTATCAACCTCACAACATGAGACAATTCTCAATGAGGAGGACCTAGGAGGGGGTTCTTTTAGCTTTAAGGGGTTCACCGCCAAGAAAATGCTTGGAAAAGATAAATGAATATTCAACTCACAAAATTTAACAATGCAAGCTAAATGAAAGATGCAAATAATGAAAATATGTAATAGGGGGTTAGCAGGTATGTACTTATGAAGTCTAGAGTTGTTGTGAGGATTCTAGAAATGCAAAGAAGTTGTCCAAATATGCCAGGGAGGACAAAGATGCCTTTACTATTGTCTTAGTCCCACTTATGTTTCTTGGGGCAGATACAAAATCTTTGGATGTCAGATCAGGATCTCAAATAATCTATGAAAAATATGCTCAAGAGGACTAAGATTCCCAAGGTGGCATATTAGTCTCATTCAAAATTTCTAAAAACTTTGAATTTGGTCTTGAGCTCGAAAGTTTTCACTTGCTTCTTCTTTGATCTTAGGTTATGAAACTTCTAGATTTGGCTTGTAGGTGAGTTTCCATGAAGATGACAACTTTGTAATGCAATTTTGCAACTTTTCACTGCAAATGATCTTCAAGTATTCATCATAGATCTACAATATCTAATGTACAAGAAGGGAAAAACTTGTTTGTTAGTGAATGGGGGTTTTCCTTTGTCAAACCCCTTGTTGGTAATTAAACCTTGAAATTAAATTGAAACAATGAAGGAAATGGTGAATGAAAAACATGCAATGATACAATTCACCAAAAACATTATAAAGTTTGCAAACTTGTGTGAAATGGCTACAATGGATATGGATCTTGAACTAGAGATATGGGCTTGAATTGCTTGTTTGAATCAAAACCCTACATCACAAATGTTAGCACAACAACACACATGATGCAAGAAGCTCTTTGATATGATGCTTGAATCTTGATGATGGCTCCAAATGCTTGGTAAAATTGCTCTTGAATGCTCTCACAAAGGACTTGAATGCTTAGATTTCTTTCTCGATTTCTAGGTGAAAATATGAGAGAAGGAACCTTGTATTTATACTTGATTATGCTTAATATCCCAAAGTTACATCACACCAAGATGACATATGCATTGATTAAATAAAGGAGGCTAAATCCTACCATAATTTGAAATTGAATCTTGAAAATAAGCCAAGGAGGACTAAGATTCCTTAGGTGGCATGTTAGTCCCAAGGATCACATCTCTAGGCATAGACTCTAAAAAGGGACCATTTTAGGTACATTCACAATCAGGATCCCAAGACCCATGGAGGACAAAGATTCCCTAGGTGGAATTTTTGTCCTAATCCACAAATTAGGGACACACATACAAAATCATTAAATGATCATTTATATTTTTTTGTTTGTCAGGATTTTCCATAAAAATATATAGTTTATTAGGCTTCTTGATGTAAAATAGGACCAATTAAGCCATAAAGAAGCATAAATAAAGAATGAAAAGCACAAAAAAGTGTGAAAATGCAAGGTTATGCATTTTAATACACTACATTTAGCCCCCACTTTAGTGAGAGGATGAACTTGCTTCAAACTCACACTAAAGTAGCCAACCATGCAATCAAGAGGGGTTCAAATGTACAAATGTTAGTAAGATAGAATGGCAATGATCAAGAGGGATGATCAAGCCCCCAAAATTAAAATCTTATGGAAAACCAACATAAGAACAAAGGAACACATATGCAGATGATATATGAAGCCATAACTAGATTGCAAACATACACCATAAAAGATAGAAAAAATGGAAACTTAAAAGGAAAACAAAATGGAAATAGGAATTCCACGAATCAAGCTTCGACTGGCCATCCAATATGGTGGATTGGGTCTAGGCTATTTGTTCAAGAATGTTTACAAGTGGAACATGTTTTCCACTATGCAAACAAAATGCACTCTCACAAAGGCTAGTGGGAGCTAGCTGTACACTAGGTGAGCCCCAAGAGGTCCCTATCAAAGTCATACCCCCATGACTATGATAAGGAAAAAATAAAAATACACACTCACAAGGGATAGTGAAGCTAGGTTTTCACTAGGTGAGCCCCAAGGGATCATATCAAAGCCATACCTCCATGACTTTAATAAGGTACAACAAAAAAAATGCAACACAATAAGAAAGAGAGAGATGTTCAAAGGGATTTTTCTTATTTTTTGCAAGGTCTATTCTTATCAAACATTATGCCTAATGTTTCCAAGAGAGGAAAAGTCAAAGAAATATCACACTCTTGGAGTAAATCAAACCTAATAACACTGGCAAGGAAAGGACACATCATAAGAAGAAATAAAATCACACAAGGAACATGAAAACAAATGCAAATGAAATCATGCCAAAATAATGCCAATGTATGCCCCCACTTTAAAGAAATTACTAACACTATGCTATGAGAAATTACTTTAAAGTAGCAAAAGATAAATGCTAACAATAAAAATTACATGAGAGCTTATTCGGAAAACCTATGCAAAGTCATATGTTTCTGAAAAGCTATGTCATGAAAAAGGTAGTATGTCACATGCAAGCCAACTTAAGGCATGCCATCCAAATTCCAAGATTTCTCTTATATGTATGTAAAAGGTAGTAAACTAGCAAAGAGAGGTAACAATTGGTGACATATGAGGACAAGGCTACCCAAACCCTTACCCCCACTTAGTGCAGGACATGGGTGAGCCCATAATGGATGGTGATATGCTACTCCTTGCAAAGAGGGAATGACTTGTAGTGAATGCAAAACATGCAATAGTGAGTGTGCTATGATCCTACAACTAAGGTTATTTATTATTATTAGTAAATAAATTTTCAACTTGATACATATTTAATGACATATCTATCAGTTTAGGATGCACCAAAGTGAAAGTTGTCTTGGAGGAATCTTTTGTGATAGTGTTGACATTGAATGGAGGATTTATTTTTTAGCGACAATAACCAATACCACTACTATTTTCTTGTGTGTGAGACTCTATAGGGACATTGATACCTTGTTCTCTAGAACCACATCCTTTTCCATTGTATCCAAGTAGTTTCATAAGCTCATAATCTCTTCCATAAAGTTTTTTCATTACTTTAGGATTCATAGGTCGCCCTTGATTAAGTTCATCAATGTTTGTTGTGTAATTTGTTTTCTTTTGTTCTAAGATGGTTGAGGTGGATGCTTTCAAAGGGTCATCCAAATTTTTTGTTGAAATTACTATTTTTTCTTTTCCCTTGTTTGAATCTTTGTGTATGATCTTGTATTATCCCATGAATGTATGTTAGAAATCTAAGGAATCAAAATCATCTTCTAATAGCTTTGTGACTTCTTCAATGTGTTTTTCTTTGTCTTTTTGTTGCATGGGTTCTACTTGTGTGTTTGGTGTTGTGTGCAACATTTTTTTCTCCTAGTCTAAAATGCAAAACAAAATGGAATGCAAGTAAGGGAAACACAACAACACCTCAAGATTGGCATTAAGATGAAAATAAAACTTAAAATGACAACAAAAACAAATTTACCTTGTTTGAGATTGATGAAGTTGTTTTCCCTTGTTGATAGCTTGATGTGTGTTCTCCTACATCAATTTTAACAGCATAACGACTTGTTTTTTCTTGATTTGGATGCAAGGGTTTGGCTATGGAGATGGTGTGAAAGCTTAAGAGATGATTAGGATTGTTGGAGATTGAGGGAGAGATTGAATGTGCATGAGATGGTTAGAATGGTTAGGGTTGAAAAATGGCTAAGTGTTAGTCATTTAGCAAGGGAGATTCAAAATGGAGGGTGGAGATTGGAGGACAAGAGATCAAGGACTAAGACCAAAGAGTTGACTAAAGGAATTACAAATTCCATTCAGAAGGGCATAGGGATTGTAAATGGAATTAAAAATTCCATGAGAGGACCTTGGGAAGACAAAAAGGAATTAAAAATTCCTTGGGAGATGGGTTGATTAGACTAGCTAACCAATGATTAGAAGACAATTAGGTGGCTAATGAGGATTAAAAGTCAACTTGCAAAAGTTGGAGGATGTGACACATCCTAATCATGGATTAAGAATGTGCACATCCCTAATGATGGGATTATGAGGTGGATTAGGATTAAGAAAAAGTGATGGAGGATGTGACACTTGAGGGAGTAAATTAAATAAATAAAAATTATTTATTTAATTAATGGGATTGAACTGGTAAGGTAGGATAAGTAATAAAAGTATAATTTAATTATTTAGTTAAATACCTTAGGGATTTAGAGGACTTTAGGGGTATTAATTAAATAATAATAATATTACTTAATTAATGTAAATAAGGGGATATTTAGATGAAAAATGATAAATTTGACCAAATATAAGTGGTCAAATTTTGATGTCTACATGTTGCCCCTCTTTGAGAAAGTGTTACAAAGTAGCATCATTTCAAAGAAGATTAAAATATAGAACCAAGAAGAGGATGATTAGATTGGGAAAGATGCTCCAGTCATCAAAGGAGTGACTAGGAAGAAGGATGATGGGAGTGAAGATGTAGATTAGAGATTGAGGATGCCTACTCGAGAGGACATGTAGGTTCAAGAGAACATGGGTGTGCTCTCAAAATGGATGAGGTGATGCAAGAGAAGATGGGTAAGATGATACAAAGTGATGGATAAGCGAGGATGATAAGTGATAGGAGATTGGGAAGAGAAGATGAGCAGAAAGGAAGTGCAAATGGATTTAAAGGTGAGGTTGCCCCAGTCAAGCTACAAGCCAAAATGGATTGATGATCGGTGGAGTTTTGTTGATGAGGGAATAATATATCCCAAAACAACACAAGAGAATAGGGAAGGATACATCCCAAGGATGATGATGAGAGTGTTGTTGATGAGGGAAGGATACATCCCAAAATAACACAAAAGGATAGGGAAGGATGCATCTCGATGATGATGATGATGACGATGATTGGATCTAGACTTGTAGAAAGGATGGGAACAATACCAAGGATGGGATTAGATGATTTTTGGTAGATTGAATGCATGAGGATTGGATGGAGATGTGAGGTTGTTGAAATATATGAAAATGATGAAGGAAAAGATGCTTAGAATAACCAATCTATATTATCCTAAACAACTTAAGATGATAAAAAAAGTAATAATGCAAGGGAATGATAATGAAATGGAATGAACTTAAGATGCTTAGACTACCAAATTTATATTAATCTAAACAACTTAAGATGCTAAGGAAAATGATAATGCAAGATTGAAGAGATGATGATATGATGAGGATGGATGAAAAGATGCTTAGAATAACAAATCTATATTATCCTAAGAAGGCGAAAGAGATGATGAAATGATAAAAGTGGAGGAAGTGAATGAATGAAAATTGATAGGATAAAGAGATGAGGCGAGTGATGAAGGATAAATGGATAGTAACCAAATCAAGCAAGTTAATTGTTATGCGTTAGGCTACCATGTAATGAGAACTTAATTTGATATAGCATGAGATAATATGCACCAGGGTATGAAGAACCAAGGTGACTTCGTATCACATGCATGTGACTAACAAAAGAAACAAAAGGTTAGTCTAACAACCCAAAGTCACAGGGGCTTTGGTAGGGCCAATGTTGGAAAACTACAAACACAAGACCACAAGGATCTTGGTGGGTACTACGTGGGACAACCAAGAAGAAAAAAAAACAAAAGATCAAGATATGCCCTTATGTTTTCAAATCAAAGCACATCATGAGATGATGGATCAAGGCGACCATGACGAGGTGTGATAGGAAGCTCAAATGATAAAAGAAAGCCAAAATCATCAAAATATCACAATCAATTTCAAACATCCTTTGCCATAGGATAAAGAGGGTGGATGGGATTGATGCGGTCTATTATGAAGGATACATCCTATTAAGACCAAGCATGGAGACTAAACTAAATCATCGGCATGACACCGGATATTCAAAACTGATCAAACCTCCCAATACTAGTGGATCTCATTTGTTAAGAACTAGCCAGATAAGGACATACTTGATGACACAACACAAGACACAAGAATGACAAGATCAACACACCCTAAAGACCTAGGGGATCGGGGGCCAATCAAGGATTAGCCTTTCCTACATGAATGTGTAGAGCCCTCATGGCTTGATAAAACACCATGAATAAAATCAGAAAGAGGAGTATGGAGACGATGATGGATGACAAAGACCAAATGAAAAAATCCCTAGGGGCAGATCAAATGATCTACCTTGCATACGAGAAAGCGTAGGGGCAATGTAGTTCGACCAAAGCTAATGACTAACCATGGATAAAGGATGACGAGATGACTAGGATAAGTGGATAAAATTATGGAATGAATATGATGAGGCAAGACAGACCTAGTGGATTGGATAGGATGATTGAAACCACGTGTAGCTCAAGAATGGGATAGTTATCCAAATCATCAAAAGATGAATTGGGAGGATGACATATGATGGAGAGATGAGTGATGAGAAGTGATAGGAGATTGGAAAGATGTGTGAAAGAAGTGGGAGTGATGATGATGACATAGATGGCATTGGGTTGCATAGGGGAAGCCTATAGCCAGATACCAATGACAATGGATTATGAGATGGAATGAGGATAGAGATAAATGGATAGGGATATAATGATGAGGGATGGAAGGGATGCTATGATGGATGGATAGGAAGATAAGGATGGGGAGATGAAAATAATTTTTGGATGGGTAAGGAGATAATGATGGGGAGATGGAAGGGATGCTATGATAGATGGATAGGAAGATAAGGATGGGGAGATGAAAAGAATTTTTGGATGGGTAAGGAGATAAGGATGGGGCGATGGAAGGGATGCTATGATGGATGGATAGGAAGATAAGGATGGGGAGATGAAAATAATTTTTGGATGGGTGAGGAGATAAGGATCATGGGGAGATAGAAGGGATGCTATGATGGATGGATGGGAAGATAATTATGGGGAGATGAAAAGAATTTTTGGATGGGTAAGGAGATAAGGATGGGGAGATGGAAGGGATGCTATGATGGATGGATAGGAAGATAAGGATGG
>VDFB02086081.1:25974277-26017201 GCA_007258455.2 Sequoia sempervirens
CCAACTCCTTGGTGATATCATAAATGTATTTGTTAGATTCTCTGAAAATAATGCAATAAGTGGTAAAGACCACTTAAGATCATTTGTTAATATGATGGACAATTTTGAGGTAGAAGTTGAAGATGTTATGATGAAACTCTTTATGTAGTTACATATTGAAGATGCTAGGGACTAGTATAGATCTTTGCCAGCAGAAAGCATTGGATCATGGGAGGAGTTTAAATGTATATTCAAATAACAATATGGTGATAAAACTAATCCTAGATTCATGTTGAATGAATTTAACAATATCTCTAAAGGCTCCAATGAAATGATTTTTGATTTCAATACCATATTTCAGAAAGAAATGAACAAACTACCTACTGAATTGAGGTTGAATGATAATGTGTGTTTGGTCAATTATTGTAATGCCTTTGACTTGAAAATGAGTTACCTTCTGCAAGACAAGGATCCTCAAACCTTGAGGGATTCCTTCAAGATTGCATTACACATTGAAAGTAATAGGAAAGCATCAAGTAAGGTAGGGAGGAGAGATTATGTTAAAATCCTAAAGAATCTAAAGAAACAAGATAACTCTACAAAAAAGGGATCTTACCTTGAAGAAAAAATGGATAAAGTTGCAAACTCCATGAAGGACATAAATTATAGACTTGCTAGGAAATAAAATTGACTGAGAAGTGATAAGTCTAACTTCCAAAGAAATGAATTACCTCCTAGGCTACAAGATCATCCTTACAATACCAATTGGCATAATGGAAATCCAATTCAGAATAATCAAAGAATACATATAACAAAGTACCCCCTAATCCATCACAAAATAACTTTGAAAATTTTGTTGATGGAACACCTTGATGTATTTTTTTCCAACTACCACATGCTTTTCAAACATGTTCAATGGAAAAATAATTTGAAGAAGGAAAAAATGAGCTTGATGGTCATGATTCACTTCAAGAAAATATAGAGAAAATACATGTGCTTATGCATAGATCATATTTTGCTGAAGAAGAGTTTTCTTTAGATGAAGAGTCACATGAGGTTGATGTTGACAACTAGAGATAAAAATCAGATGCCTATCATCAACAAAATTTTCTTGAAGAAGATGATAATGTTAAGCATAATGTTTGTGCTTTGGAGATAGATGAGGACTATTAAAGAATGATGGTAGCATTGGTTGCACAAGCTAGAAACACTCACAATTTAAGAAATATAATTTTAAATTGTCACCAACATAAGCTAGACAACATGTTCATCAAAGAGAAAAATACAAAAAAGTAGGGAGTTAAAGAATATGGTAAAGAGGGTGAGATCAAATCCAAGGAAAATAAAGGGCCTAAGATTTGGGCTAAGTAATACAACACAACCAAGAAAAATGATGAAATTATTTCTCCAATTGTAAAAGTAAGGACTCAAAAGTGAAATGTGGAGCAAGAAAAGAAAGAGGTTGAGAAGTGAAATAAAGGAAAAGAGGTTCACCATAATGAAATAAAATGATGAACCTAATTTCACTCTCTTATTTCATTCAATATGTAATCAATAATGTATAAATGGGAATCAAAAATTAAACCTAACTAATATAGCAATCAAAGGTAGGTTTTAAGAGGGTTAAATGTTGTGTACCTATTGCAAAAATTTCTTTTTCAAACCTCACTAAGGACTCATTCGGCTTATGGTGAATGGGTCATTGGTAAGGCTCTAGAAAATATGTTTCTAGGTTTTGTTCCTCTCAATCTAACCTCCCAAATTCTAGTTGAGCATTGTTGGAAAGCCAAAAATAAATCATGTATGTCTTGATTTCCATGATTTGACAACTTTCATAGCAACTTTGAATACTTTAACAACTTTCACAATTTTTCTCTCCAATTGATCTTCAACCTAAAACTTGCAATCACACATCAAAGAAGAGAAAAATATTTTTTGTTAGGGAATAGGGGTTTTCCTTGGTAAAACCCCATTTTGGTAATTAAACCTTGAAATAAAACAATGCATAAAGGAATGATGAATGAACAATAATATGTAACAACTCACCAAACCTTAATTGAACCTTGGATAAAAAATCTGTAACTTGACATGAAATGGCCTCAATGATTGTAGATCTTGATCATGAACTTTGATTAGAAACAATTCCTTTGAATATTCTTGATAGATCTTGAACATTACATCACAACATTAGATCATCAACATGCATGATGCAATTCATCTTTGACATGATAATTGGAATCTTGGTTGCTGCAATAATCTTCTTCAAATCTTCCCTTGAATGCCTTAGAAATACTCTTTAAATTCTCTAGAATGATCTTGTGAAGATATTCTTGAGATAATTTGAACTTTCTAGGTGAAACTAAGTGAAATAGCCTTGTATTCATATTTATCTTATCATTAATTCCCAAAATTAAAATATCAAAAGCTGACATCAAATCATGGATTTGAAATCATTAAAGTGACACTAAACAAATATTTCAAGGAGGGGTCCTAGTTCTAAGTGAGGACCCATTCCCCATGTGGAGAATGGGTCCTCGGTCACTAACCTCGGACACAGTTTGGGAAATGTGAAATTTTATGTGAAAATAGGGTCCTAGGACCTAGTGAGGACCTATTGTGTAGTATCATTTATGAATGTCAGGTTTTATCCCATAGAATTTGCAATTAATTAGACTTGTATTTGAATTAGAGGAGCCAATGAAGGAAAATTAACCTCAATTAATTAAGAAAGCCATAGATTAGTGTGAAAGTGTAAAGTTTCACTTTACACCACCCTGAAGAAGGCACAATTAAGTCCATTTTAATTAAAAAAGGAGCCCTAAACTTAATGTGAATGTGTAAAACACATTACAACACTAAATTAAGGGAACATAATTAGACTCATTTTATTATTAGTTATTCCCAAATTAAGGAAAAAAGGGATGCTTTTTCTGTTACTACATTTTACCCCCACTTTAGTGAGAGTATGACCCCATGTCAAAATCACACTAAAGTAGACATTCAAGACACTTATGTATGCAACAATGACAAAGATACATAATCATACAAAATCAAAGACCAAGAAAATCAAGCCCATATTGTCCAATGAAATGTGTAACACATCTAAGCCATTTTTTTTTGTTTTGTCACACACTCACTCTGGGGTAGTGGAACCTTAGGATATCTAGTAGGTGAGTATCCCAAAAGGGTGGAAAATGAGAGAATAATATTAGGCTACCTTACCATATCAAAACTATCCTCCTAATAACTTCAATAGGCACCACAATGCTAGGAATGGTTCCACAAGCAACCAAGGTGGTTATGATAGGTGGCCTTGAATTTAGGGTTTCAAGCTCCGTAGTGCTTACAAAGTTGTGCTAAACACCTATGAACAAGGGGGAGGCTCCACAGGAAAGAAAGGTGTGTTATGCTTGGTGGCCTTTATTAGGGTTCGAGCTTCACAAGGTTAGCAAGTTGGATTATTCCAAACACTTATGAATGATAATGCTAGTACAAGGTTTTTTGTTCAAAGGGATTTTGTTTCATTCACGTAAGGTCTTCTCAGGGATCATGGTGCCTAATGTATCTAAGAAAGGAAAATTCAAGAGTAAAAGATTCACAACTTAGGGAATGCAGTGTGTCACAACACTAGTAAGAGGAAAGTCGTATGCTAAGAAACATCACACTCTTGGAGGAAATCAAACCAAATGACACCACCAAGAAAAGGACACATCACAAGAAAAAAGAAAATTTCACCATGAAACATGCAAAATTTTGAAAGATGTTATTGTTGTATACCCCCAATTTAAAGTGGTTGATAAAACCATTGTTGTGAGCAATTTCTTTAAAGTAGCCAATGTTTACTCCTAAGACATGAGAGCTTCCTTAGAAAATTTTATGTAAATTCATATGTTTCCAAAATAAAGCTATGTCATGAAAAAGGAGAGAGAGGTTTCCCCCAAAAATAAATAAGGGATCTATTAATTTGAGGTCAGTATATCTTTGCTACAATGTTGATTATAGATCTCAAAAATGTTATCATTCCCCAGATACTCATAGAATTGGAAGAATGACACATAAATATAAAAAAGCAAAAGAAAAAGACTTTGGTTCAACGTGGAAGAGACCTAAATTTCTTGATGCCTTGCGTCATCCCCAAAGGAAAACATAAGATAAATGTAAAAGATAAAATGTTTGGGTATGCGCAGGATCATCATGGAAAAAATAGGCCCTTAAGTGGCAAAAAATTCAGAAAAATCAGAGTTAGGAAACTTGACGTAAAAATTTGAATAAGTTATCTATATTATTTCAAAAATATGTAAGAATATAATATTTATAAAATTGAATGTAGTTTCTAAACTACTAGGTTTATTTAAAAAAAATATCTATTTGGTGAAAAATTGAAATTTCAATGCAGTAGTACTTAAATTTTTGGGAAAAAATAAGATGTAGTTGTCTTTCTGACCACCCTAACCACAATAAAATGATAATATTTTTTTATAAGATTTTAGATATAAGTAGAGGACTCATGTCCAGATGTGATGAGTATTTTTTTGTAATTGTTTTCCAAGTAAATAATTAATTATGATTTTTGATTACAACTTTAAAAAAATATAAAAACTCGTATGTTTTACCACCTTAACTTGGTCAAAACTTAATGAAATTCATTTTTTTTTTTTAAAATCTATAGTATGTGCATAATAGAATGTGACATATGTTTTGGATTCAAAAAAAGTCATATCGTTTGAAAGCTATAGATGTTTTTCAATCAGCCTATCAATGAGGACTTTAGTCATAATTCAAATAGAAAATGAATAATAATTATTTATTAAATTCAAAGTAAAGAATAATTTATATTGGTGGAAAGTTGAGAATATCCTTTAAAAACCCTTTTAATTTCATCAATTTTGGGTAAGAAAAACGTCTTCAGCCACATACCCTACACATACCCATCATATTGCCACTTTTTGGCCTATCATGATCTTGCACATACAGTTTGAGAAAAAAAAAGAATGTAGATACATATAGAGGAATGCACGAAGAGAGAGAGAGAGAGAGAGAGAGAGAGAGAGAGAGAGAGAGAGAGATACATCAAACATAACATTATGGGAGATGACATTATGAACATGCAATCACATAAAGAACATGAAAAGTAAAACAATACAAAATACTAGTAAGGCACATGGAAGTCAACCTATAGCAGGTCATTCGCATCCCAATCTTGATCAACATAATGGAAGGTAGGCAACTAGCCAAAGGGACAATCATCAAATGCCAAAACTAGTACAAGGCTATCTAACCTCTTGGCCCAACTAGGTGTAGGACAAGGATGAGTTGAGATAGGTGATGAGAATAAGCTCCTTGCAATAAAGAGAATGAGTTGCAATGAATGTATAACATATAATAGTGAGCATACTAAGATCCTACAACTATTACATGGAAAGGAGGGAATCGAATATTATGCAATAAATTGATAACAATCATCATCATCAAAGTAAAAATCACTAAATATCAATTTTAATTCATGACACTCATCAGTAAGATGCCTAAAAGTTCTATGATATGTGCAATAATTCATGGTTTTCTTAGGTATGATGCTTTTACTAGGAGGTGGCAATTTAATCCAACCGTTTTTAAGGATTTGTTCCATCTTTCATTCAATTTCTATTTTAGTATGTAAGAATGACAATTTTTTGAATTTATATAATGTTTTTGTTGCTTGCATGATTCACTGAATTGTTCAGGTAGATGTTGAGGGGGGGGGGGACCTATGATGATCCTATCATCCTTATGAGGCATTGGTTGTTCTTTAGGAAGGAGGAAACTTATGTCAGGAGGAGGATCTTGATATCCTAATCGTTTGGTTAGTTCAATAGGAATTTGTTCTAAAATTTTATGAATTGCATGCTCATTAGCTATGTGACATCCTTGGTTGGTTAGAATAATAAAACCTTGGCCATAAGTATCTTCTAGATTAATGGGAGTGTTTGTCACTTTCTTAACATAAGATGAATGACTATGCACTTGACTAGAGGGGCTAGGTTCACTCATTTTTGGAAGTTTAGGTTTAGTTTGTGACTCAATTTTAGGACGTAAAATACCAAACATCTCAAGTTGTGTTGGTTGTTTTATGGAAGGATAAAAGGATGCATTATTCTCAAGATTGTTAAGGAAATCATTTATGAAATCATGCATGTTAGCATCATCTTCTCCAATGATTTCCACCTCACGAGGATAGTCATTAGGAGATGGTGAGCATGATTAGGTTCAATTGCATTCAGAGCATTACCCAAAAAACAACTTGAAACATCAACCAAGGAGAAAAAATATTTCCACACACTGCTAAAACACATCCATTTTTATATTTTTAGACTTAAATAAGGTAATTTTATGATTACACTATGTAAAAACCAAAAAATGAAATCTTGTAAATGCAATTTTGAAATCATACAATGTACTAAATGTACCAAATTAAACTAGATATGATGAAATTAATTAAACATAAACTCTGTAAACAATAAAAAAGTATGAAAGTAGCAAATAAAAGCATAGAAATAAAGATTTTAATGCCCATAAATTCAGGTTATAGCCTAATTAGGGACTCATTCGCTATAGGGTGAATGGGTCCTATATGAGGTTTTTGTAACTAATTTTGACAAAGTTTTAATTATTTTCTTGTGGCTTTCAGATTCAAGTTTCTAATGGAAAAATTTAGTTTCATTTTCAATAGAATGCAATGTGGAATACAAGTTTAAAATGTGACAAAATGATAACCTAAAAGACCTAGTTTGATATGTAATTTTTTGTTTCAATTTTCAAATGCAAGTTTATATGATATAAATGATATGGAAGATGACTATTTTTTTATATTTTTTTCATATTTTAAAGAATACAAACAATGCAATCCTAAAACCCTAGATGCAATGCTAGGTTGAATGCAAACTAGACACCCTAAATGAGATATAATTCAATGCAAATGAATGCAATATCTAAATCTAGGATGAAGAGGGCTCCAAAATAAAAAAAGTTACAATGATCAAAATGTCGGGTTCACCAAAATGAAATAAAGGAAGGGTATGTACAGGATCATCATGGAGAAAAAAGGCCCTTAAGTGGCGAAAAATTCAAAAAAATCAGAGTTAGGCAACTTTACGTAAAAAAATGAATATCTATATTATTTCAAAAATATGTAAGAATAGAATCTATAGAAAATTGAATGTAGTTTCTAAACTACTAGGTTTATTATAAAAAAAGAAAAAATTCTATTTGGTGAAAATTTGAAATTTCAATGCAGTAGTACTTAAATTTCAGGGAAAAAATAAGTAGGTGTTTGTCTGACCACCCTAACCACAATAAAATGATAATATTTTTTATAATATTCTAGATATAATTAGAGGACTCATGTGTCAATGTGATGCATTTTTTTTGTATTTTTTTCCAAGTAAATAATTAATAATGATTTTTTGTTACAAATTTTAAAACATATAAAAACTCGTATGTCCTGACCACCTTAACCTAGTCAAAACTTCATGAAATTCAATTTTTTTTTTAATCCTATAGTATGAAGCATATAATTTGACACATGTTTTGGATTCAAAAAATATGATATCGTTTGAAACCTATAGATTTTTTTCAATCAGCCTATCAATCAAGACTTTAGTAGTAATTCAAATAGAAAATTAATAATATTTATTTATTAAATTCAAAGTAAATCATAATTTATATTGGTGGAAAGTTGAGAATATCCTTTAAAAACCTTTTCATTTCATCAATTTTGGGTAAAAAAAAAGTCATCAGCCACATACCCATCATATTGCCACTTTTTGTCCCATCATGATCCTTCACATACCCAAAAGAGGTTCACCATAATGAAACAAAATGATGAGCCTAATTTCACTCTCTTATTCCATTCAATATGTAAGACATAATGCATAAATGAGAATAAGAAATTAAATCTAATTGATATAGCAATCAAAAGGAAGGTTTTAAGAGAGTTAAATGTTGTGTACCTTTTGCAAAAAGTTTTTTTTCAAACCTCACTAAGGACTCATTCACCCTATGGTGAATGGGTCCTAGAGAAGGCTTTGGAAAATTTGATTATGGGGTTTGTTCCTCTTAATCCACGCTCCCAGATCCTTGTTAGGCACTATTGGAAAGTCGAAAATAAATCATGTAGCTCAATTTTTGTGATTTGACAACTTTCTTACCAACTTTGAGAACTTTGTGAACTTTTTCAATTTTTCTCTCTAACTGATCATCAACCTAAAACTTACAATCACACATCAAAGAAGAGAAAAATTTTGTTTGTTAGGTAATAGGTGTTTTCCTTGGTCAAACCCTATTTTGGTAATTAAACCTTGAAATGAAACAATTCATAAAGGAATGGTAAATAAACAACATGTAACAACTCACCAAACCTTAATTGAACCTTGAATAAAAAATCTACAACTTAGCATGAAGTGGCAACAATGAATGTAGATCTTGATTATGAACTTTGATTAGAAACAATTCCTTTGAATATGCTTGATAGATATTGGATGTGACTACATCACAACATTAGCTCAACAACATAAATGATGCAATCCATCTTTTACATGATAATTAGAATCTTGATTGCTGCAATAATACTATTCAAATCAGCCCTTGAATGCCTTATAAATTCTCTTAAATTTCTCTATAATTATCTTGTGAAGACACTCTTGAGATAATTTAAACTTGCTAGGTGAAACTAAGTGAAATAAACTTGTATTTATACATATCTTATCATTAATTCTCAAAATTCAAATATCACAAGCTGACATCAAGGCATGAATTTGAAATCATTAAAATACCACCAAAAAATTGTTTCAAGGAGGGGTGCTAGGTCTGAGTAAGGACCCATTCACCATGTGGCGAATGGGTCCTAAGTCACTCACCTAGGACACACTTTGGGAAATGTTAAATTTTATGTAAAAATAGGGTCATAGGGCCTAGTGAGGACCCATTTTTCATTTGGAAATGGGTCTTAGGTCACTAACCTAGGACACACAACTTCAAAAATTAAGTTTTATGTAATATAATTTTTGAATTTTGGGTTTTATCCCTCAAAATTTGCAATTAATTTGGCTTGAATTTGAGCTAAAGGGCCAATTAAGGAAAATTAACCTCAATTAGTTAATAGAGCCCTAGATTAGTATAAAAGTGTAAAGGTACACTTTACAACACCCTAAATAAGGCACAATTAAGTCCCTTTAATTTAGAAAATGGGCCCTAAGCTTAATGTGAATGTGTAAAACACATTACAACACTAAATTAAGGGAACATTAGGCTCATTTTATTATTAATTATTCCCAAATTAAGGGAAAATGGATACATAAATTATGTTACTAGAAGAAGAAACATGAGTAAGAGAAGTACAAGATTAAGGGGCAGAGTGTAGTGTCATATGAACTACCTAAGTATTATCCTATTGACATGTTTCAAACGCTTTCCCAAATCAAGGTGATAGTATCATTGATGGAAATGATGAGAATTGAAGAGAACAAACAAAAGGTAGTGGGCCTTTTTAATGGTGCTACTACAACCTATGTTGATAAAAGGGTGTCTACTTAGCCTAAAGGGAGTGGAAGTAAAGTAATTGAAGAAGAAGTGGAGGGAGCAATAAAAGAGATCCCTCATATATACTTCGGTGGCACTATCACAACTTTCCAAAGTATTATTGATCTTTTTTATGTGAAGTCCTTTGATTTTTGATGGTAAGGTCTTAAAAAACTATCTGATTGATTCAGGAGCTTCATCTAACATCATGCTGATAGAAATCATGAAAGAGGTGGGTTTGAACATAAATTGTTCCTATGGTAGATGTTACGCCATGGATTTAAGAGAAATCCCAGTCATAAGAGTGATCAAGGATGTCCCATATAAACTGGCTACTTTTCTAGACAAGGAGTTCATTATGAGTATAGTTGTGGTGGATATCCCACCCAATTATGGTATGTTATTTTCTAAAAAATGTAGTGCTTTCATGGGAGGAAGTATGTAGTGTTATATGTCCTTTTCCACATTTCCAATTGAGGGAAAATACATTAAGCTTGTGAGGGAGCCAATTCCCCCACACATAATCAAATTTATGGATCAAGAGGACATAATTCACTTTATGGATATCAGTATTGACAATTTGAAGGTTGAAGATTTATAAAAAGAAGAGAACCAAAAACTTGCACCCCTTGAAAAGGAAGTGTTGGAGCAAGAAAATAATTATGAACTATAGAGCATGCGTTTTGACAGTGCTTTCTCAAAGGAAGGAGCAGGTGCATAGGTGATACTTATTTCCCCTAGTGGAAAAAATTTTAATCTTTAATTTTCCTTGTTATTTGCATGTACAAATAATGTAGTTGAATATGGAGATTTGCTATGAAGATTAAGAATAGATGAGAAACATGGAATCAAGAAGTTAAGGGTTATTGGTGATTCAGAGCTTTTTTTTCAAATTAGATCAAAATATTCATCAAAGAACAATAGGTTGAAATAGTATAGAAATGTTGTGTACGATTGAATAGAATAGGTTGATGCTTTTGGTATTGATTGGATAGAGAGGATTAAGAATCACATGGTAGATTTGCTTGCCAATACTGCACTGTGAACAAATGACATTACATTTATAGGAATTTCAAAGGTTGAAGTGAAGATCAAACCTTCAATTCTTGATAATATACATAACTCACATGTTTTTAATGATGATGAGGAAATTTTGAGGTTATTGCAATGTGTGGATGAGTATGAAGGTCAAGACATGGACTTTGGAACTTTTGTGGAAGAAGCAGATGGAAAAGAAACAATATTTGGCAATGAAACTATTTAGTTGAAAACCAACAAACTACTAAAGGGGTTAGTTTCTCTAGAGAGGGTCTTTGATGGCCCTAACATGAATAATTCCAAACATACATCTACTCAAAAGGAGGGTCTGGAAGAAGTAAATCATGGCATATAAAATTCTCCAAAGAAAGTCTACATTAGAATGAAAATGAAGCATCAAGTCAAAGAAATTTTTATTTCTTTGTTAAGAAGATACATGCATGTGTTTTCCTAGTCTTATGATGATTTAAAGGCCTATAAGGAAGAACTGTTTCAACATGAAATTCACTTAAAATTTGATGCTAATTATTTTAAGCAAAAACAAAGGCCAATCAATCCTACACTAGCACCTAAGATGAGAGAAGAATTGGTCAAGTTAAGGGATGCTAGTATTATTAAACAAATTAGGCATTCTACATGAGTGTCTAACTTGGTTCCAGTGAGGAAGAAGAATGGTGATATAAGACTTTGTCTAGATTTAGGAAACCTTAATGTATCATCATTAAAAGAAAACTATCTATTACCCAACATGAAGGCCATGTTACAAAAGGTAACTGGCTATGAGCTTCTCTCTATGATGGATGGTTTTTCTAGATACAACCAAGTGGCGGTTAAGGAGTTATCATAGTATAAGACTTCATTTACTACTCCTTCGGGCAATTATGTTTATTTTAGGATGCTTTTTGGCCTAACAAATGCAGGTGATACTTTTCAAATGGTTACTAATGTAGAACTTTCTAATTTTATTGATATCTTCTCAATAGGTTATCAAGATGACTTGAAAACATACAACACAAAAAAAGAAGACCATTGTATGCACCTAGAGAAGATATTTTCCAAGGTAATTGAATATGGCATATCTATGAATCCAAAAAAATATGTGTTTGGGGTGAAAGAAGGAAAGTTGCTTGGCCATATTATATCAAAAGAAGGAATTAGAATTGATCTTTAGAGAGTGGTTGTAATAGATAAAATCCCATAGCCAAAGAATGTCAAAGGCATCTAGTCATTCTTTGGAAAACTGAATTTCTTAAGGATATTTGTGACCAACTTTATAGAGATTACCTGTCCAATCTCCAAAATGTTAAATAAAGGAGAAAAGGTAACTTGGAGCGAAGAGCCTTGTAAGGAATTCAAAAGTATCAAACATGCTATAAATCAGGCACTAGTGTTGAAATCCCCATATTTTTCCAATCCAATGTAAAAAAATTCCTTTCCATCATTTCACATAATTGTTGTTGTATTGTTATAGAAAAATGAGGAAGGCTTTGAGCAACCCATTGAATTTTTAAGAAAATCCTTGTAGGCCACAAAACTCAAATATGACATGTCAAAGAAGTAGGATTATGCACTAGTCAAAGTAGTGAAAAAGTTTAGAACCTATTTTATGAGAGTTACAATGATTGCTTATGTCCCAAGTGTTGTAGTAAAAGACATATTCACTTAGTAAGAAGTCACAGAAAAAAGGTGTAGATGGATTAATAGGATTCAAGAGTTCAAATAGATGCCCAAATCACCAAATTAGTGAGAGGATTGGGTTTAGCCAAGATGATGGCTAAAACTAGGCTAGAATCCAACAAAATCAATCAGACAAAATGTGTAGATGTTGCACCAATATGTTATATGCAAACATGTGGTTGGTATAGGTGTATTTTCTAATATTTATAGACTATGTGGTACCCTGAAGGAATGGTAGATAATGAAAAAATAACTTTAAAATTTTAAGCTATTAAATAAGTAATAATTGGTAATGAGCTCTGGTGGAGGAGTCTAGAAGGTGCGCTATTTAAGCGTGTTGATGGTAAACAAGCACTAGAACTTCTAACATAAATTCATAGTGGAGCTTGTGGAGGTCAGTACATGGAAAATACAACTACCCACAAAGTATTGAGAGAAAGATTTTTGTTGCCCTTAGTGCTCAAAGATGCCCATGAGTTTGTAAAAACTTGTGATACTTTCCAAATATTTTCATGAAAGCTCAAATTCTCAATAAATTTTCCACTCAAACCAATTTTAGTTCAAGCACCTTTACAACAATGGGGTATTGACTTTATTGGTTAGTTATCCAAGAAATGTTGTTGGGGACACTCTTGGATTCTTGTTGCTACTGATTATTTTACAAGATTGGTAGAGGCAATTCCCACAAGGAAATCAACAACCAAGGTTGTGGTTGATTTTCTAATGAATACAATTTTGATCAAATTTGGAGTTCTAAAAATATTATCTCTAACAATGTAACGTGCTTTAGATCATATGAGTTTAGAGATTTTTGCAATAATCATGGTATCCAAATATCTTATTATTTTCTTTATCACCCACAAGGAAATGGTTAAGATGAATGAAGTAATAAGAGTTTGATGAAGATCATGAAAAGGGTGATTGAGAAAAATAAGAAGGCATGGGACTCAAAATTGAAGATTTGGTGGTTTGGATGCAAGATTGCCTCATAACAACTTTCTGAAGATGTATAAATTTGTTCAAGAATATGATGGAGATATTTTTGATGAAATGAAACACAAGATTGATGCTCTAATAGAGTTGGATGATACATGAAGAGAAGGTTAAGGTAAGAATGCTAAAATGTAGTTGCAAGTCAAACATTTGTATGATAAAAGGGCTTGTCCATAAGAAATTTGAAATAGGAGACATGGTGATGATGTGGAATGCTAGAGCACAAGATAAGGGAAAACATGGAAATTTGATGCATTATGGTTAGGTCCTTATCTGATATGAAACAATCATAGTGAAGATTCCTACTTTTTGCAAAGCTTACCTAGAGAATTTCTTGAACTACCAATACATGGAAAGATCTTGAAAGCATAATTCTATTGAGGTATGTTTATTTTCCATGTACATTATCATATTATGTATATTTTGAATAGGTTTGGTGTGTTTTTGCTTTGGTTTGTTTTTTCTACATTGTCTGAGATTTTCCTAGTTTTTATTGTCTAGGTTTTGTTTGATACTACCATGAGATTTGGAATCTCACCATGCCTACATGAGGCATGCATCCTGGAGCATGAGCCACTAGAAGAACCCTCCAAAAAAAAAAATATTTAGTCTAAGTGGTCCTAGGTTTTGTAGTGTTGCTAGGGGTTCAGGATTTTATGCTAAAATATTTTGTTTTATTAAACACCTTGCCTCTTTCTCTAATCCTTGTTATTTTGGTCTAATTATCCATTGACCTGCTGGCATTAGTTTTTGATTGCATTAGTTTCATTTTATTCCATTTAATCTGTGTGGTGACTTACCCCTTGTGTCTAGGGTTGTTGTTTGTATCATTGCTCGAATTTTTCCTCCTTGGTCTGTGAGGTTATTGTTTTATAAGTTGGGATCATGCAAATATTTTTATTTTATCCTAAGTTGAATCTATTCTTTAGGTTTTCCTTAAGTCCTTATTCTCCATCATGCCTAGGCAACCCCCTTTCAAAAAAAGCCTTTTAAGAATGTGTTGAATTCCAATAACTAAAAACTTAGTCCATCGCATGGCTCATCTCTTATCACGTTTATCTCTAAACCAATGACTTCAAAGTAGTGATGAGTAATGTTTTGCATTTCCTTTGCATCTCCCACACCCTTCATATCTCAAATGTGTTAGCACTACTAATTACATAGTAGTGATGAGTGATGGCCTAACTTTTTAATGATTTTCTTGTAAATCCTTATATTAAGGGTATGTGCAGGATCATGATGGGCCAAAAAGTTGTGATATGATGGGTATGTGTAGGGTATGTGGTTGATGACTTTTATTTTACCCAAAATTGATGAAACGAAAAGGGTTTTTAATGGAGATTCTTAGCCTTCCACCAATATAAATTATGCTTTACTTTGAATTTAATAAATAATTATTATTCATATTTTATTTGAATTACAACTAAAGTCATGATTGATAGGCTGCTTGAAAAACATCTATAGCTTTCAAACGGTAGATCACATTTTTCTAATCTGAAACATACATCACATTCTATGCTTTGCATACTATAGGATTAAAAAAAATGAATTTCATGAATTTTAGACCAAGTTAAGGTAGTCATACAAATGAGTTTTTTTTTTAAAAAGTTGTAAAAAAAATTTCATAATTAATTTTTTACTTATAAAAAAATTACAAAAAATATGCATCACATCGGGACATGAGTCCTCTACTTATATCTAAAATATTATAAAAAATTATTATCATTTTATTGTGGTTAGGTGGTTAGACAGACACTTGCTTCTTATTTTTTCCCTAAATTTAAGTACTATTGCATTGAAATTTCAAATTTTCACAAAATAGATTTTTTTAAATATATCTAGTATTTTAGAAACTACATTCAATTTGCTATAGATTCTATTCTTACATATTTTTGAAATAATATAGATAACTTATTCAATTTTTTACATCAAGCTGCCTAACTCTAATTTTTCTGAATTTTTTACCACTTAAGGGCTTGTTTTTTCCATGATGATCCTGGACATACCCTTAATGGAAAAAGTATCCCTTTTTCCTAATTTGGGAATAAATATTATTAAAATGATCTTAATGTTTCCTTTATTTAGTGTTGTAATGTTTTTTACACATTCACATAAATTTTAGGATCGTTTTTAACTAAATGGACTTAATTATGCCTTATTTAGGGTGTTGTAAAGTGTACCTTTACACTTTCACACTAACCTAGAGCTTTATTAATTAATTGAGGTTAATTCTCCACAATTGGCCCCTTTAATTCAAATATAATCCTCATGAAATGTAAATCTCGAGGGATAATATCAACATAAATAAATGCCATTACACAACACTTAATTTTAGGTGTGTATCCTAGGTAAGTGACCTAGGACCCATTCAACACATGGTGAAGGGGTCTTCACTTGGTGCTAGGACCTTATTTTCATTGTAACATTTCCCATTGTAATAAATACATGGTTGTTCCACTAAGTTTCATCTAAGAAATCCTAGAATTTTTTTCATGAGAACCTAGAGCATTCAAGAGCATTTCTAAGGAAATCAAGGGAAGATTATTGAAGAATATTGCAACAATAGAGATTCCATTGTCATATCAAAGGCATAATGCATCATGCATGTTGTTAGAGCTAATGTGTTGATGTAGCATCACTAGTATAGAAACATCAATATATGATTTAAAAAGCTACTAAAAACTACTTATAAATGGTTGAACATGGTCGTGTGACCACTAGGAGTTTACTACCAGTCATTTATAACATGAATGAATTGATGACTAAATTCTTTTGAGTCATTTAGTCCATCAATTTGGTTGTTAATTTAGTTGACCAATTGATCAATTTGGTAGTTGGTTTAGTCATTTGAGTGATTGACTTGCTCGTTAATTTAGTCATCTGATTGATTGATTTGGTCCTTGATGTAGTCATTAATTTGATTGATTTGGCAGTGTGTAATTTAATCATTAATTTAGTCATTGAATGTTTTAAACTAGTCACTTATTCAGTCATTTTTTATTCACTTATATTTTGTTGTTAATTTAGTCATTGACTTATGTTAACTAGTCACTTATTTAGTCATTTTTATTCACTGATTTTTGTCCATTGGTAGTGTATTTAATCATTAATTTTAATCATCATTTTGATCAATTTGGTAGTTTATTTAATTGTTTTTTCTTACTGATTTTTGTCAATTGATAGGTATATTGATACATTGTATATTAATTGCATAATCATTAACATTGATTTATGTCAGCTGGTAGTATATTTAGTCAATTGGTAGTATATTTAATTGTTTTTGTTCATTGATTTATGCCTATAAGTGCAATAAATGAGACAATTCTTTAATTGAGGTTTAAACAGATAAAAACATAGGAATACATAATCAAGCATTCATTTACACATAATGAAATGACTATTAAGAAGGGAAAATACTAAAGTTTTATTGAGAAAACATGTTCTTACATTAGATACAAGACAAAAATGTGTCTTTTCTTTGAAAAATGTATTGTTACAAAGTGTGTTTCTCAGTGCTGTGACTAAGAAAACTGAGTTACAATGCCTTTTTTTGGTCATGCAAGATATTACAATTTTGATGACAATTATATGTTGTAACTTATTAGCAACTGCACATACATGTATGTTGCACTCTTTGTAACTTTTCCTCTTCTATACACCTCTTTATCTGCTATGTATTTACTTCTTTTTGTACACCCTTGTTCTTTGTATCTACTACTTACACATCAACATATCTCCTCTTCTATAATGCACTAGTTTGAATGAGTGGAACCTAAACAAAAAGAGAAAAACATAATTAAGAGGTTTTACATTACACGTGTAGTAAGATAGATCATTCTCTTTTCTAATCATAGAATGTACACCCAAATCATATTTTCTAGTTTTTGTTTGGGTTCAACTTATTCAGGCTGAGTATATTCTTTGTCTACAACTTCACTCTCCACACTCTATTGCTCTAATCCTTGTTTTTCTCTTCTGCACTTATGGATAACTCTCTATGATTTTTTTCAAATATTTTAGTGGCCATTGTACCTAGGTCCCTATTTTCTCTTTCATACAAACATCTCCATCTATTTTGTCTCGATGAGGAAGGGGTATGTTACTTGAGACCTATAAAATACATACATTTTCATCTCATGTTCCTTTCAATGTGATTCCATGTACATGAGATAGTGAGTGAATCTTCCTAATGCCCGTAGCAACACCATCATGTGGATCAAACACCTCAACTATATCCCCTTCTTAGATTTTATCAATAAATATCTACAAAAACAAAAAAATATATATATATATATTGAGATATAAAGGACACATTATATTGTTTTTGATAGTTGTATGTAATGTATTATGTCTTGGAACAAATCAGTTTTTGTATGCACTTTTATAAAAAAATCTATTACAACTAATCTCTAAGCTTCCATATGTAAGTTATATATTATCCCTTAATTCTATAATCTGTGTATACTAGCTAATTACACTTCACTACTATTCTAACGCCCAACTTCTATCAAATAGGTAATGATTACCCTTATTTACATAATAAAATAACTATTACTTACTTGAATAGTACTTACTTGCATGTGGTTTCATAGCACTCACCTTGAGCTTAGCACGACTACCACTATGATAATCATGTGCATTCTCGTCAAGTTTATCAATCATAACCACTATCAATGTCATATCAGACATTAAGTTATATAGCTTTGCAGAGATTTCTATTGATGGGGCCTTTTCCTTTTTGTCCTTCTTTCATATAACTGCTTTGCATCATGTGGTTTAATCATCATGCAAAAATTAATATAAGTCAAGTAAAGAATGAAAAAGCTAAAAAAATTTGTCCAAAAGAATATTTTAAGCATGAAGAATGATAAAACATTGGGATAGGTAACTGACAACTATTATATTTTAAATTACCTCAACTTTAGGATAACTAAGACAACTTTGTTGCACATTCTTTTCCACTTCATCACTATCAATATTGCCAGCTCTATTGACACCCTGAAGGCATTTTTTCCTAATGCTTTAAAAAAATTGCTCTGCATGTGGTATAACCATCGTGCAAAAATATATACAAAGCATGCAATAGTCAAGAAAAGAATGCAAGCTATAAATTTGTCCAAAAGAAATTTTTCTAGATCACTCCAACAATAAAGAAACTAGGTATGATTCTCCTACACTCAAATTTCAATAATCTATATATTAAGAGGCATTTGTATATAGAACTGCAAAACAAGAAGAAATGGGATCGATAAAGCCTCTTACCCCATTTGAATCCATGGATTTATGTTCATCCCATGCATAAACCATAGGTTGAGTGGTTTCAACCAACTAGGAAACTTGGTGACTCAGACCTAATATGCAACTCATTACCTTTTGGTACCCTTCTTCATATGAGTTGACATTATCTACATAGGCTCCTACTAGGCATTGGACATGTGATTGTAAAATATTTGTCAACGATCTAGATTTCAATTTCATCCTCCTCTTAGATTTACTAGCATCAAGCATTGCCATATAATTGACAATATATTCTACACTTGCTTCTCTATTATTGTTTTCCACCTAAAATACAATGTCAATTTCAACCTATAATCAGTTCAATAAAAAATCAAAATAAATAACACAATGTAAATTGAACCAAAAATCCATACACTTACTGCAAATTTTTCCATTTTGGCATGCAACCCGCCTCAAACAAATGTATATCCATCCCTCACATTATCTCTTGATCTCTTGCCTATGTTACTCTTTACCAAATAGTCTTCGGAATGCATACTTTCTCTCAATGTCTTCCACTCTTTGGGAGATAGACCAGAGTCAAACCTCTCTTTTCCCAACATGATTATTTTTCTACACATGTATCTATAACTTTTCATTGAAACTCTCATCCTCTTCTCATAATATTTTCTAGATATTTTTCCACTAGTAGTCTCAAAATAAATTTCCATTTTTTCTATAAAATTTTCCACAGCTTGTGAATCTTGATTTGCAAAATTTGATTTTCAAATATCCAAATGTGCCCTGCATCTTACACCCAACTCGATGGCCCACCTTGCAACATTTGGCCCTGATCCAATTTAGGTTCTAAGACGATTGCTTAAAGAATGCATAACAATTACAATTCCAATCTCCAAATTACTAAAATGAAATCAACACCATAATATAATTAAACCAATGGAATTGACAAAAAAATAGAATTCAGAAGGAGACAAGAAAGAGAAAATGCAAACAACTTGATAATGGAGTTCATCATAAAAATGACTACATCTCTGGGTCCCTCTCCAAAGAGTAGACCAATCCGATTGATATCTTCAAAAATTTGGTATTACAATAGCTGGCAAGCTCTTTCCTTCAAGCATGACAAAATTCTAGCATTCTCCCGACATACAGGAACAACAAATTATCTCCCAAAATGCTCTAAGTCTCCAACACTTGAGGAATTCCCAATTTCCCCTCTAAGCCTCTAATCTCCCCTTTTTATACAAAAAATTTACTCAATTTGGTTAACAACCAAATGATTTACAAAATCCACCTTCTCTCTCCATTTTTACATAAAATCTTAATAATCTCCTTTACATAGATAAATTAACAATAATATCCCCCTTTAAAAATTCCAAGCCCCTAATTTTATTCTTTCTGGGCATTTTTTGTTACAAAATAAATATTGATTTATTTTGTTGGGGTGGCAAATTTAATTGTTTTAGGAATTTTTTTTTGAAAATCTCCTTAAATGTGGGGATTCCACCTTTATGGAAGGCTCCCCACAAAATGTGGGCCACCCCCATGTTAGGTGGTGCCCCCACTTTAGGTGGGTCACTCCCCATAACATGGGTGGCGTTCCCACATAATGTGGGTCGCCCCCCATGTGTGGGTGGCTTCCCACATAAAGTGGGTGCCCCTCTTAATGGGTGGGTTTTATCCCACTTTTTTAGGAGTTTAGTTTTATACATTTCTTCATTTATTTTATTTTGATTTTTTTTTCCAAAATATTTTCCAAATGGAGGATTGAGGAGATGACAAGTGTGAAGGGCTGATTGGCCATTGTGCTGACTCGGCATTGACATCATCAGGTTGACCCAAATTTTGACTATCTGTAACTTCATCATACGAACTCCATTTTTTTTGAAATGAACTTTGTTGGAATTGTGATGATGAGCACTACATAATGGTGTTGACTTTGGCCAATTTTGACAACTTTGATTTTTGCCCTTTTGCTAGCCTATTTTCTGAGGGTTCACCATAGATTTGACCTTACATATTTTGAGCTTCAGGACTTCGATTGACTTTGTTCGAGTTGCATTGGAGTCAAGATTTCAGCCTCTTGCTGATAATGCCTATTCTGAAGATAAAAGAGAAACTTCAATTTTTTATGAAGATCCTTCGAATCAATCCTCCCCACTAGAGAGCTTTTGGACCTCTGAAAGCTTGATTACTCAGAAAGTGAGGGTAAAGTTCCCTCACTTTACCAATCTCCATCCATTTTTCCTTGCTTGGATTCATCCCCTTCAGTCCCACTCTGAGGTACTCAACTACTCCCCTTCGTGAAGTCCTAGTTTTCTTGTCTAGGATGATGTCTTCAGGCAACTCTAACATGTACTCTAGTGAATGATCATCAACTGATGAAACCTGAATGCCAGTCTCCTTGTCTAATATCATCGGAGGTTCATACAACTTCAAGTTCTCAACATTGACAACTAAATAGATCTACATGTATGGAGGAAGATTGAGGTGGAAAGAATTGGTTTTAATCTTTTCCAAGATCTCAAAGGGACCATACCGAATTGGATTGAGCTTTCTTCCTTCGCCTTGCATTCTTTCCTTGCTTATATGTAACCAAACGCAGTCACTGACTTGAAAATGATGATCGGTGTGATGTTTATCATGTCGAGCCTTGTATTTGGCTTGACTCTTTTCCAACTATGTTTCCACTGCCTAATGGATGGCTTGAACTTTTTGGATGAACTTCAAAGCCTTTTATGCATCATGGCATCCTTCTTCAACATCATCTTTCCCAAAAGAAAAATCCATTGGAGTCTTTGGCACATAATCGAAACAAGTCTCAAAAGGAGACCTCATTGTAGAAGATTGTGTTGCATGGTTGTAAGCATGCTGCACATAGTGAAGACTCTCATCCCACCATTTGGGATGCTTGCTGCAGTAGCCTCTAAGTAGATGCATAACTATCCTATTTACCACCTTTGTCTATCCATCAGTTTGTGGATGGAAGGTTGTACTTTTCTTCAGTTTGGTGTCCATGATTCCCCACAAAGCTGACCAAAATTCCCCTAGGAGTCGAGAATCTCGATCCGATACAATAAAAGTAGGTGACCCAAAATGAACCCATATAAATTGGAAGTACATTTGAGTTGTCAGTTCAACAGTGACTTGCTTTTTACATGGCATTAAGATACACATTTTGCTGAACCGATCAACTACTACATAAAGATAATCATCACCCTTCCTAGACATAGGTAAACCCCCAACAAAATCCATAGACACACTTTCCCATGGATGAGATGGAACAGGTAATGGTGTGTACAACCCTATTTTTCTATTGTAACTTGGTTTACTAGTTGGACACATAATACAACCTTTAATGTATTTGGCAACAATTTCCTGCATTTTAGGCCAGTAACAATATTTCTGCAACTAATTAAGTGTTTTACTTACCCCAAAATGTCCTACAATCAAAGAAGTGTGAGCTTCACGGATTACATGTGCTTGTTCATCTTTTGGAACACATAACTTGCCCAAATGATACAAAATTTTATCCTGCACATAGCAATCTTTCTCTCCTATCTGTTTTCCTGCAATTAAAGCTGAATAAATATCCTTAAGGTTTTCATCATTAGCATATTGTTCCTAGAAGCTTTCATGCACAATGGAACTACCTTTAAGGATGATCAAAGTATTCATAATAGGAGGCCTAGAAAGCATATCTGCTACTTTGTTATGGGTACCTTTCTTGTACTTAATTACTAAGTGAAACTATTGCAAAAATCCCATCCATCTAAAATGCCTACTTTGCTGTAGTTTAGATTGTGATTGCAAGTATTGTAGTGGTTGGTGATCAGTGTGGATTACAGTTTCTTTCCCCATTATGTAATGTTTCCATTTCTTAACACTATGAACTAATGCATAAAGTTCTTTATCATAAGTAGGATAGTTACTTACTGCTCCTGAAAAGGTTTTAGAGTGGCAGCAGACTTGTTTACCTGCTTGCATAAGAACAACTCCCATGGAAAATCCGCTTACATCAATCTCGATCTCAAATTGCTGGTGTAGATCTGGTAAAGCTAGAACTGGTGCAGTGCTTAACTTTTCCTTCAAACTGTTGAAGGCCTTTTGTTGTGGACCTCCCCACTAAAATGTTGTCTTCATACTTGTCAATGCGTGCAATGATGATGCAATGTAGGAGAATTTTGCAATGAACTTTCTCCAGTATTGGCCTGCACCTAAGAAACTTTTGACTTCTATTACAGTACTTGGCTTAGGCCAGTTTACAATAGCTTCGACCTTCACAGGGTCTACTTTCAATTGACCATTCCCTATGACATAGCCTAAGTACACTAGAGATGTCTTTGAAAATTCACATTTAGACATCTTTACATAAAGGTTTTCTTTTCTTAAAACATCAAAAATTTTCTTTACATGACTTACATGTTCATCCCAAGACTTGCTATATATAAGAATATCATCTAGATAGACAATGAAAAAATCATCAATGAAAGGACGAAAGACATCATTCATGACTTGCATGAACGTTGTGGGTGCATTACAAAGCCCGAAGGGCATAACCAACCATTCATAAAGTCCCTATTTTGTCTTGAAAGCAATTTTCCAAATGTCATCTTCTACAATTCTAATTTGATGATAACCACTTCACAATTCTAATTTAGTGAAATAAACTACATGTTTCAACTGATCAAGTAAATCATCAATTCTTGGAAGAGGGTACCTATTTTTTACCATTATCTTGTTCAGGGCGCAGTAGTCAATGCACATTCTCCAAGATCCATCTTTCTTTGGAACCAACACAATTGGAGAACCACAAGGAGATGTACTAGGATGGATAACTCCTTTCTGCACTAACTCCTGAACCTATTTCTTGATTTCCTCATTCTGCATAATGGACAAATGGTATAAGTTGATATTAGGCAATGGGACATCCTGCTACAGCTGAATTTCATGTTGTATTTCCCTCTTGGGTGGCAACCCCTTTGGTTCCTAAAACAAGTCATCATAAGCAGAAACAATTTTGATCATTTCAACCTTATGTTTTGGGTCACACCCCTTAAATTCCTTAGAGTTATCTTCTTCTTTGGCTTTTACAAGCATTAACACAAAGTTCTTACTAGAGTTGACTAACCTTTTCATTTGACCAACATTAACTAGTGTGAGATTAGTCTTGACCTTGTGTGCACGTACAATGTATTCTACCCCATCTTTAAAAAGATGATACTTGTTCTCCCCCCTATAAAATATTTCCTTTATATCAAACAGATAAGGACTCCCTAATACAAGCCCACAAATATCTAGAGATACAACATCTACTTCTACTTCATCAATGAAATTAACAGTGATGGAAAAATGCAATTTGCACTATTTTGTCACCTGTAACTGTGCATCATTACATACCCATCCAAGTGGATAGGGCTTAGGATGAGGAGTAGTAGTTAGATTCAATTTCTTAACAACCTCTTCAGAAATCAAGTTGACTTGAGAGCATGAATCAAATAGTGTATCAATCTTTGTGTGTTTAGTTACCACACGAATGTGGAACAGTTCATTCTGTTGTTTATCAACTTTAGGAGTGGATACTTTACTTGCATTAGAAATACATGCATCAGAAGAGAGAATTATACTTTTCCCTTTACCTTGGATCCTAGCAGCAACGATCTTTGTCTCATCTCTAGAATCAGATCCAAGATCCTGTTGAATGATAGTAGTAGTAGTCTTTTGTTTGCCTTTATTGCCTCCAAATATTTTTGGCCTTGCTTCCGGATGCAATTTCCAGCACCTTGATTCATCATGCCCCTCTTTCTTGCAATGCGAGCATGTGGGTTTTTCACCCTCTTTCTTCACCGTAGCTGTCTTCTTTCCTTTATCTTTATCTTTATCTTTACCGTTAGAATTTCCCTCAAACTTAGATGTTTTTTTATCAAACTTATCAATGAATGATCCCTTACCTCTAGACTCTAAGTGGGTAGCTTGGACACAAACTTCGTCAAGGTTATTGGGATTCAAAACCAAAATTGAATGTCTAAGGTAGGAATGAAGGCCTCCTATATACTTCAACAAAGTATCCTGGGTGTACAATGGAACATCTAATGCAATAGCCCTTTTATGAAATTCATGAGTGTACTCCTGAACGGACTGACCTTTCCCTTACCTAAACATCTGCCAATTCATCATTAGTTGTTGCATGTAACCTAAGGGATAGAATTTCTTTTTAAGAGCACTTACAAATTTTTTCCAAGACAAGTTGACTTTACCATGTTGAGAGATTTATGCTCTAGTCCTACATTCCCACCAAGTTAGAGCTGTACCCCCTAACCAAAGAGTAGCAAGTTGGATCCTATCAGCATCATCTATGAGGTTTTGGACTCTACAATAGACTTCAACCTGCTGAATCCAATCATCTAGTTTTTTAGCATTTAATTCACCACAGTATTTTGGTAAGTCAAATTTTACATCCAACTTAATTTTGGGCTTATGTTCACCCTTTAAAGGATTAAAAGGAATAGAATGAGTAGAAGAAGGAGATGAAGGAGAAGAGGGAGATGTCTTAAGAGGCTCAGGATCATCTCCTGATTTCTTTCCTTTTCTTGCACGAGCTTCATGTCTCTGTGTCTTTTCTTGCCTCTTCTAGAATAATACTTTGACCATGGCCTTCATGTCAAGAAAAGCCTTATGAAATTCCTTCTCACCAAGCTCAGAACTTTGTCCATCATTTGAATCTTCCATCTATGTTCATGAATGAGCTCTTTGTCTTCCAATCTCTGGATTAAACTCTTCAAGCTTGCCTTTTCCTTGTTGAAGCTGGGAGCGTACAATACTTAGTCAAAACACAGCTCTAATACCAATTTGATCCGATTTAGGATCTAAGACGATTGCTTAAAGAATGCATAACAATTACAATTCCAATCTCCAAATTACTAAAATGAAATCAACAACATAACATAATTAAACTAATGGAATTGAGAAAAAAATAGAATTTAGAAGGAGAAAAGAAAGAGAAAATGCAAACAGCTTGATAACGGAGTTCGTCATAAAAATGACTATGTCTCTAGGTCCCTCTCCAAAGAGTAGACCGATCCAATTGATATCTTCAAAAATTTGGTATTACAATAGCTGGCAAGCTCTTCCCTTCAAGCACGACGGAATTCCAGCATTCTCCCGACATACAAGAACAACAAATTATCTCCCAAAATGCTCTAAGTCTCCAACACTTGAGGAATTCTCAATTGCCCCTCTAAGCCTCTAATCTCCCCTTTTTATAAAAAAAATTTACTCAATTTGGTTAACAACCAAATGATTTACAAAATCCACCTTATCTCTCCATTTTTACATAAAATCTTAATAATCTCCTTTACATAGATAAATTAACAATAATATCCACCTTTAAAAATTCCAAGCCCCTAATTTTATTCTTTTTGGTCATTTGTTGTTACAAAATAAATATTGATTTATTTTGTTGGGGTGGAAAATTTAATTGTTTTAGGAAAAAAATATTGAAAATCTCCTTAAATGTGGGGATTCCACCTTTATGGAAGGCTCCCCACAAAATGTGGGCCACCCCCATTTAGGTGGCACCCCCACTTTAGGTGGGTCACTCCCCATAACATGGGTGGCATTCCCACATAATGTGGGTCGCCCCCCACGTGTGGGTGGCTTCCCACATAAAGTGGGCGCCCCCCTTAATGGGTGGGTTTTATCCCACTTTTTTAGGAGTTTAGTTTTATACATTTTTTCATTTATTTTATTTTGATTTTTTTTTCCAAAATATTTGCAAAATGGAGGATTGAGGAGATGACAACTGTGAAGGGCTGATTGGCCATTGTGCTGACTAGGCATTGACGTCATCAAGTTGACTCAGATTTTGACCATTTGTAACTTCGTCATACAGACTCCATTTTTTGTGAAAAAAACTTTGCTGGAATCATGATGATGAGCACTACATTCTGGCTTGTTTTCTAATGGTTGACCATAGGTTTGACCTTACATATTTTGAGCTTCGGGACTTCGATTGAATCTGTTCGAGTTGTGTTGGAGTCAAGATTTTGGCCTCTTGCTAAAAAAGTTGATTCTGAAGATAAAAGAGAAACTTCAATTTTTGATGAAGATCCTTCGGATCAGGCCCAATGGGCTCACCATCTGTAAATACCTCAAGCAATAATAGCCTCTTTCCTTCTAATTTTCCTTCTTTTTCATTCCTCTTAGTAGATCTATACAAATCTTGACTCAATCTTTGTCTTTTGACAAAAGCATCCACATCTTCTATTAAATTAACACTACCAGTATTTCTGGTTAATCCACTACTTCCATCAAAAGTGCTAGATGCAATAGGTGCACTTTGAGACACAATAGATGCAAGCGGTCTCTCTTCATGACTTTCATCAACCAGAACTTCATTATCCTTGTCCACATCAGGTGTGGCATGAATAGTTAGATCAAAACTGGTCTTCATGGATTCCACAATATTAAACACATCCTTTAATATTGAAAAAAACATTTGTAGACCTGATGTTCCTTTGCCCTGATGTTTTTCAATAATCTCTTATAATTAGTCCTAAGAGATCATCACCAGATTTCACATCGCCATGTGCTATATCATGTTGCACATCACTGTGTGCTATATCAAGTTGTACATCAACATGTGCTATATCAGGTTGCACATCACCATGTGCTATATTACATTACACATCAACATGTGTTATACCAGGCTGCACATCATCACAACTATCATTTTCACCAACTACATTTGTTAAATCACAAAAGTGTTGGCTTCTATGAGATGGTGGTACTGTATCTTTTTTTTCCTTTTCTTTTTTCTCCACATTTTCTTTGCACTCTTTTTGTTGCCTATAAAAAAATTATCATATTATGTCTTGTATACATAAAGCTCTTGCCTCAAAAAATATTCATTATTCCTGGCCACTTTTTTAGTACGTGCGCACTCATATTCTATCTTTGGAATTTGAACATTATGGTCACTATCATCTAATTTACGCCTTACAATCCTTGTCTTCATTTCCTGAAGTCCAAGTAAACAATAATGTATAAATCAACAACTTGAGTCAATAAAAATTTATTGAGTTCATAAGTTGATAGTTGTTGACTTTTCAATCCACTGATAACTACAAATGGAAACTTAAAATAGAATTCAGTTTGCAGATTAAAAAGAATTTGTTGTAAAAAACAAAGAAATTTTTACAATTACAAGTATCAAACAAATTTTCCTTAGGGATATATTCACAATAGAAGAACTCATAAAAACATAACACAAGCAGGATGAAGGAAAACCATAGTCTAGTTCATCATGAGGTGTGTTAGAACCTTAAATTTTTTCATAGTTCCATCATCACAATTAACCATGAGCTCCATGACCCGAGCCTTGACCCTTATATTCCTTTTTATTTTTTACTGAACATATAAATTTTTTAGGTCTAACTAGCACTGAAAGACCTATACAAAGCCAAAAATTCATCATATATATACTTAAGGAAAAATGTGTCTAGCTAAAAACATTCCAAATCCCTTAATAGTCTCTTACCATGATCCTACAGTAGTAATTTGAACCCTTGGCGGGTTGGTGGTGTGTAATAGACAACATGAAGATGTTTACCACCATACTGTGAGAAGGAAAAATGAAGGGTGTGGTATAGAAGGGAATAACCTACCATCCCGCAAGGAAGATCATAAAGGCATGCAGTAGGGTAGTATGAATTGCTATACTATGGAAGGATGTGATGAAGCATGTGGTATGGCGATAACCATTAATGTAAACTACAGTACCACAGGTTAAACAAGTCAAGCTTGTGGTATAGAAGTAAGGTTCTCACTACCCCATGGTGAAATACAAAGAAGCATGCAGTATAGCGGTTTATACCCCTGGGTGATCCCACAAAGTTGGTTAACAATTTCTGGAAGATTCTAATTTTTGTTGAAATCAGATATTTTTAGAAAATATAATGATTTAAATCTTACAAATTTCTACTTAAATCATTCCAATTGAAGAGGGTTTGATCAAACTACCTTAGATCAATGCCCTTGGATAGAACCCCGCTAGTTTTAAACCATACATATAGCAGAGTCTCCTTTACACCTATCAAAATGCTGATAAAAAAGCACTTTTGATTTACCTTTTGGGGGATCAAATGAATTCATTTAAAATTTATTTTTTGTATGTAGTCCTTATTATAAGCTTCCCAAAAGTGTAATTTTAAATAAATTTAATTTTATTATATATGTTTATTTTTTATTTCTTGTGAATGTAGGTTTTTCACTAAAAATCAAGCTCTATGTTTTGCACATGTGGAAAAATAGAAGATTATAATTTTTTTTTTAAAAATATGAGTGCACTAGGTATTGAAGTCCTTGATCCAACAACAAAAAAATGAATTTCAATACATACCAAAAAATTTATGTGTTATATAGTCTGCCTATGTCTGAATTGTAATTGGTTTGACTTTGAAACTTGATTAAGGAAACAATATTCAATAAAACATTATGAAACCAATTGGAAGCACTAGATATCATAGTTACAAATATAAATTCAAAAAAAAAAGAATTTTATCCTTCGTGAAAAAAAAATTATGTGCTATACGATGAACATCACTCCTTAAAAATGGTGTTTACTAAAAAACTCTAGTTTTCAAAGGAGATGGAAAAAGAAGTGCAATTTGATTCCAAATTTTTTTGAAAAATATATATATATAATCTATAGAAAATAATTCACAAATCACTAGTTTGCATAATATTCAAACTCCTCACGGTTTAGCCACTATAGGTTCCTGAAAGTGAAGATTTAGTTAGAAAAAATCAGTGGCCAAAAATTGTAAACCAATATTGTGGGATCACCACCCTCTATCCTATGGAAGTTATAGAAAGTGGTGGTAATAAAGTGATATTAAATGCACGAATCACATCAACTGTCCGATCTTGTAAAATCAATGGTGCATATTCAAAATTGAACTACGAGAAAAATATTTGGCATAAGGTTGATATTAATGTTGGCATGACTAAGCTCAGAAGCCATTAAACCAAGAATTCAACATTCTCTTTGCACTCATTTGCAAAAATTATCATGCAGAGAGCTGGAATTTCAATGAGGTTAAGCTGTACAACCATCATAACTCGGGTAAGTGCATAGAACTCCTGTGAATTAAGTTTTACAAGTACAATATTTTTTGGAATTCTTTGTTTCAAAAGTATAGAAGAAGTAAGATAGTTCAACTGTGAATTATGTTTTATGAGTACAAGATTGTTTGGAATTCTATATTTCAGATACACTAGGAGAATTAAGATACTTAAACATCATGCTACCCAAGAAGAAAGAACCTAAAACTAAAAAGGTCATCATACAACCCAATAAGAAAGAGCCTCAAACTAAAAATGAAGAATCTAATTTTAAAATGAGGTCCTTACACCAGTCTATCATGGATATAATCCCTGAATCAATTGTAGATGATTTAAGAATTTTTTTAATGATGTGGCTCATGGTTGTAGAGATGCCCTTATCCCTATCTCCTGGTGGGAACTATTCTAGTACTTTTATGACAAAATGGAGGGCAAGATTTCATTGTCAAATCCATGGGCATTAGATTTGGCCAAGTTAATTGTCCCAAATGTTTTTATAAATGTAGAGTTCATCATATTATTGGATCAGAGTTATCATCATGCTACTAGGTTTGTGAGATTTCTAGATCGTTCACCATTAGTTGTGTTGACTAAGGCATCCATCATTCAATGTTTTGACCTAAACAAATAAGCCCTGACTAAAATTGATTTGCAAAGAAGTAAAGAAGAATATACTAGATTGAGGAAAACCCATAGAAGTGATAAAGTCCCCATTTACATGAAAAGGGGTGTGAGAAACAGGGTGATTTTTATATCCCCTTCTGCTACTGAACCATTTGAAGTCTCAAATTTCCAATTCTATTTCAAGAAAACCTACTTCTCTATCTATCAAGTACTTGGGATAGATGCAGAAAAGATAATGCTAGTTAGTTTAATGATGATGGCTATGAGGATCAAAAACCTTAAGATGAACATTGAATATGATTTTTCCTCATATCTTGAGAAAGCATTGCATGAAGCATTTTTGCAATTGTACGAAAATAGATCTTGCATAATATTCAAGATATATTATTTGTTGTGCCACCTGATATTATACTAGAATAAAGATATATGGATCAAAAGGATGTGTTTGGGTCAGATTGACTAGTAGGGGAATTTGTTGCTAGTGAACACTGGTGTTATATATGGGATAGCAGATGTAAGAATTAAAATTATGTGATATTCTATGATGAGTTTTTGTATAAAATTATGAGAGTTCTTGGCCACTAACCACTAAGACTACATAGATTTGTGCTAAAATTGTTAAGACCTTTGGCTTTGAAACCTGAGCAAGGCCATACTCATAACTTTAGTGATTTTTTTTCTACCAAATACCATGATAATCAGGATTTATGGATGCCCACAAGCCCTACATATACTGCCAAATTTTGTCCCCCTTCGATTATCCTTTTTAGAGTTCATGTGGAAGATGTTATGGATGGAAAAGGATTTCATGAGTAAACAAAGGAAGGGTGCATTTCTACCCAATTTTACATGTTGGGAACTATCTGTGGGATTCGATACAGTTGAAGAGTTGTACAATTATCTAAAATCAAGGTACTCTTTAGAGTCTAGAAAGGAAAGAGCTTTTGACCCTGAGGGTCACATGAATTCTGTAAGATGCACAATCCTTACCAAGGCTATGGTTACTCACCAAGATGACTATGAAGAAGATGTAATAAAAAAAAAATTCATTCCTTAATAGGTATTTGATAGGAGGAGGAAATGAGAACTTATGAAAAAATATTAAGGAAGAAAGAAAGACAAAGCACAGTGATTTCTTGGGTTATTTCGTAGAGGAAGCAAATCCTATCAAGAGGATTAATATGATAATTGATAAGTTTCATGAATTAATTAAGACTATAGCAGCTTCGGGGGACCTTGCCAAATTGTATTCTAAAAGGCTGAGTGATATATTAATTACAAAACCAACTCTGGATACTATTTTACTATGCCATGCTTCTCCAGGATCACGTCTTGAAAAACTACCTTCTAAAAATCAAAAGATGCAAGAGATAGATCCACTTGTTTCCTATGAAATAAGTGAGGAGGTTGGAGATACAGAAGAAGCAGTTAATGTGTTAAGACATGTCTAGGATGATGTTTAAGTGGTCCAACCTATGCTTGAAACTAAAGCCCACAGGCCTGAAGCTAGAGCCAATATTGAGGTACAAGGAGAAAGAGAAATGCATTAGGATGATAGGGTAGTTGCAGCTCACAAGTTCTTGGAAGATCATGAATTTATCAAAACCCCTTAATTGAAAGACTTTTGGGTTAAGATGAAAATGAGAGAGTTTAAAGCGAGAGTTGAAATAAATAAGATGGTAGCTGAGGAATCCCAACATGACCAGATAGTAACCCAAACTTTTAATGAATTAAGGATTGATAATATTGATGTCAGCCCACAAGAGGCTAGATAGATGATTTTGAAAAGAAATATACTTATTGTCCCTAGTATGGAATTAAAGAAAATGTTTTTACTTGATCAAGTGAGAACATAGGAGGACCCAATTATGATTGTTGAGTTTGACTCAGATGAAGGGGTAAGTGGCATAAGGTATAAACATAAGATTGAAACCTTGGCATTCTAGGCCAAAAAAAAGAGTCCACAAAAACCAAGGTTACTAGATGTAGTGTAGGAAATGAAAGGGACAAGTATGGTGAAAAAATTAAAGGATACATCCCCTCTAGAAGTTGCAACCATGACAATGCATTCAACTATGTTCACCTGAGCTACAATTAAGGAGATGGAAGCTAGAATGGGAGAGTATGAAAAGGAACAAAAAAAATTAAATGATGAATTCCATAAATTGTTCATGGAAAATGTGAAGTTGAAGGAAAAATTGAAAGGAGCAGGCCCCTCACAAAATAATGAAATAATGTTATACCAACATCCTCTTGCTCCACCAGCTAATATAGAAAGTATTTCTACTAAACAAGTGAGCATTATTAGACAAGAGATTGAAGATTTAAAGAAATCCAAAAATGAGGGTAAGGAAGGAGCGAATAAGGAAATATGCAATGTTTTAGAGAAGGTCCTTGAGCATAGGATAAAGCTAATTGTGGATAAGTTGGAAAGTGTGTATGATTGCTACAATTCACTAACACAGACAAATGATCAAATGAAAACACATCTACCCATACTAGATCCCATTTTTAAGAACGGACAGCCCATACACCACACATTGGTAACCTTGTCTAGAATCTTACCGAGGAGTACTAAGGCTCCTGCAACATTAAAACCTACAAAGAAGATGGAAAAAATAGTTATAGATGAATTCCAATATATGCAAAGAGAGGACCAAAAGATCAAAACAATAATAGGTTCATTTCATACTCTGAATCAGTGGTTTGTGCCAAAACTATTAATAGATGATGACCACTTGAAGGACCTCAATGAATGGAAGAGTAAATTTGGCCAGATTGTTCCATAGTGCATCACTCATATACAAAAGGATGGTGAGTTGATTCTTGACAAGTTCGACTTAATCATGGATGGAGTAATAGTATTGGATGTTGGATATTTTAAAGTTATCATGCATGGCAAGGTGTTACTAGATAGTCAATGGAAGATTCACCTTGCAAATATATTGAAAATTCAAGAATACAAATGGCAACTTGATTATACAATGTATGAGTTGGAGAAGAGGTGTATGGGTCCCCCCCCCCGAACAGTAGGCCTTGGGGTTGTCACAGTGGAAGAACCACATATTCAGATACACTAATATGGAGAAAGGACCTTGAACAGATCTTTAGTGATCATGGGTTCCTTATGGAGATTAATGGACTATGGTGTCACAAGTGCTATAGACTTCATTAGTTATCTACTTTCTATGTTTTATGTTTTAAGAAAAACTAATCTTTAGTCTAGTTTATATGAAGAGGAATGAATTTTGGAAAGATGCTATATTTTATAATGGTCTAAATCTTGTTGTTTCTCTTATAAAAGAGAAACCAAGACCGAATTTCGATAGCATCATCTAGGAATTTATAGAAACATATATGAGGAGACTTATGTTATATTGCAATATCTATTTGAAGCAATTAATGGACAAGAAGATTTAATCTAGTGCTCAAATTCTAGTCTCAATTATTTGTTGATAATACTATGTATGATTGGATTTTTTATGTATTTTAGGTTGGAATATAGGGTTATATTATGAATTGGTATCGATTATTTGTTCATAATCATCTTGTAGTGCCCTCCATTGTGACCTTTCAAGATTTTGTGTAAGTGTTTATTTGTGTTCTTGTTGTTTAATTTATTTATGATAGTTCAAGTGAAATTAATATTAATTTAATTAAATTTGAAGTTGAAATAATGTGAATAAAATCAGAAGTAAAATTATAAATAATAAGTCAAGGTCATAAATATTATGTGTACAGATTTAATTAAATAATTAAATTAATATTTGATTGGTTATCTCATGGGTTAAATGTCAAATAGGAGAAAATAATATGATTTAAAACAAAATAAATTTTAATAGAATGTTTTCTATAGTAAATAGTAAAAAGCAAAATAAAAGATAGAAAAGAGATAAGGTGATAAGTTTTGAAACTACAGTTAAATCAAAACGATAATAGATAAAAAGATAAGATTTTAAAACTGAAGTGTTTTAAAACAAGAAAAGTTGGAAAGAAAATAATAAAGAAAAGAAAAGATTAAAAAAAAAAACAGAGAAAGCTGAAAGCTAGAAAAAGAAATGGAAATTTGCTATTTTGATGGAATTCTAGGTTTCAAAAACCAAAGTATTTCATTATTTTAGAAGGAAATAATAAGAGGAAAGGGGGGCAGAGCCTGGAAGGAAGTTTTCAACATTTTCTGCCAAGCTAAAAAGATCCTTTGGTAGTACTGTTACTTCGGGGGCTCGATGGTTTGAGGGAGATGGTGAATAAGATGTCAACATTATAAGGATTTGTTAACTGAAGGATGGAAAACTCTCTAGAGAGGATGAGGAAGGTTGTGCGGAAAAGATGTCAACACCTAGGACGAGGCATTTATGAAAAAGGCAACGAATCTATCGCGTCACCAACTTGCATGCAAGGATTGGGGTAAACCAAGCGGAGGAGAAGAAATCCCAGGTATTCCCCTGAGCATTCTTTCTCTCGCTTACAATATTAGTGCACCGAAGAAAACATCAATCCCTATGTGTTTGGTCTTTATTTTGATATGATTTTGTTTCAATAGTTGCTATATTTATCAGTAGGAAACTGAACATGGATGGAACAATTTAATACCCTGTGAATTTTGGTCCTGAGATTTGGTAGGCGTTGTCTTATTGCTTAGATCTCGAGGTCCATTGAGTATTAAGCTGATTTCTGGTTATAGATGTAAATTCCAAAAAAAAATACTCTTCAAATCAGTGATCTTCCCTAAGCGTTCTGTTGTTTCCTCTTTAGAATGTGGTGCTCGCAATCATAACCATATATGTATTCTTGTGCTTAAGCCATAAAGCAACAGCTGCCAAAATACCTGAACCATATTAGCGAACCAAGGTCTATTGAGCTTTATTGAATCATCTATCAGTTTTTTTCAAGGATGGCTTTGCCCATCGATTATGGCCAAACAATGCCTTTCTCAATTTTTTTTTGAAAAATCTTCCTTGTGTGATGTGTGGAGGACTTCATCTCAATGATACTCTTCTTTCCTGCTCATATTGATAAATATGGTAACTGCCTTTTGATTTTATATGGTGACTATATCGATTATATACCTATATAAGATTGTATAACAATTATTTTTATGTCCAAATCTCTGCGTAATCATGGCGTTCTCCCTTCTTGCGACTTAGCAGACATATTGCTCATCACAAGATTTTATTCTTTCCTCTATATCGATGTTGCATGTTTATTCCCCTTGCATATTGTATATGTGCCTTGCAATACTTTTCCCTGTCATATTAGCATTGCAATTATGATATTAGGTAATGCGTAGTCTCTCCGACATCCTCTTCTGATTTTTGTTGAGACAAATTTGTAGAATGGGCCTACAACTTTAGTTCATGCTTGTATTTTAGATTTGGCATTTGCTATTTTTGGCATTGCATTTGGTATTTGCTGAATAGTCATTATGCTTGGATATTGTCTTTTGCTTATTGGAGAAAATGGTTTAGGATTGGTGAATTTCGTATTCTACGTTCCTAATTGCTATCTTGAAAGTCAGTCATTGCTTTTCCCTTTTTGTATCTGTCAATGGGCACTTCGTATGTGATAAATCGATATATATTGGTTTCGCTGGATTTGCCTCTCTTTATGTTTCTAATTTCATTTGTTTTCTTTCTGAAAAGATGATGTTGTAAATATTTCTAAAACATAATCTCTCTGAATTCATTGTCAACCTATCTCAGCGGTGGCACTTGAACATAATAGGAAATTTGTAAAGGATTAAATAACCTGCTCGATTCTAATGACAATCCATCGCAATTGCAGCACTTAAAATAAAATATTGCCATTTTCTAGCATAATAAAGAGCTTTTCTTTGATCGTGGTGAAGTTTAATTTCCAAACTCCAAAATTGAGGCCGTGTCTGAAACTCGCCATCAAACAAGATTGCGTCTTGTTCAAAAAGAGAAATTTGTACATTATTTTTCCCCACCCTTAAGTAACGTATTGCACCTCACCTCTCTCTCTTTCCCTTTAGACTTGTGGGTCACTTTTGGGAGTTGATAATAATGCTAGTAGATGGCGATATCTCCAAACTCCAATATTCACTTTCTAATATACTTGGCAATCTGTAACTGTCACAGCGTTTAAAGTTGAGGCATTGTACAGAATTAAGTAGCCTCCCTGAAACCATTGGCGACCTGTCACAGCTGCAACTTTTAGACTTGCATAGGCGTAGTAAGTTAATCTTTTCTGAAGTTTATTTCTTTTAGCTTTTTGTAAGCCTTTATAGATTATATTTATACGTGGAAGGATATTTCTTTTTTTTTAAAAAGAAAATAAAAGAAATATATCTCCTCCTTATTTAGTAGTTAGTGTTAGGAAATTATTTTTAAATTAAAAGAGTAATTATGTGAGGAATTATATTTCAATTTAAAATAATTGGATATTATAGTTAATAAAGTATTGTTTTAAGAAAATATTTCAATATGTTTTAAGTCGTAAGTTGTAGATGTATGTAGATGATGTGGTGATAAATATTATTTATGTGTATGATAGATAACTGATTTAAAAGATAAATGAATTGAAATATGGAAGTATTCTAAGTATTCAAGTAGGTTAGTTAAATGACTTGTGAAAATGGATTTACGTATTTAGGTAATTGAAAAGATTCATCCTAAGTTGTCTTTAGGTTAGTTGATTAGTGATTCTTTTTAGATTAAAATTAAATAAAATAGTTTTATTTTTATTTTACCTTGTAGAAAATTTGAATAGACATTTTGGATAAGTTAATTGGTTTCGATAAGGGAAGTGGGTGGGAAATTAAGTGATTTGAATTTGTTTATTTATATAGATAGATGAATGAATGTAAATACGATAAATAATTTTTGACTAAGTTGATTTAGTTAAATGAAGGGTCTATGTAAATGAATTCTTATTTCCTTGTAAACTATTTAATAGTTGATTTGTAGATAAATAAAATAAGTGATCAAAATAATAATAATAATAATAATAATTTGATTTATTTTAAGCGTTGATAAACTTATTTGTGCAAAGCAAGTAAACTCTTTTAAATGTTGAGTTCTTTTAAATCATTTAATGGATGAATGTTAGTGCATACTAATTTTATAGTTACTTGGGTTATTGTGTTCCTTGTTTGATTATGCGATTATCTTTACGAAATTGTGATGAATTAGTTTGATGTGTTTCGATTAAGAAATTTGAGTGGATGTTGTAGTTGCTTGTTCGTGTTGGTTATTATATGATTTGATGTTTATTCTTGACGTGACTTTTCCTTGACTTGATTTTGGTTGGGATCCTTTTGAATATCTTGAAGACTTGGATGTGTTGATGAGTATGACCTTCTTAGTTTATTTTGATGTGACGAGCTTTTATTCATTGGGTTGGTGTTGAAGTTGGCTTGAAGCCCCGTATCATTGGAAACTCTTGTTGCTTCATTTTACCCTCATTTGTGGATTGTCATTCTTTTGGTTTCCAGAGGCTTGAGATTATGGTCAGTTGATGTTTTTTTTTTATGTGCCCTTGATGTGGCAAGTGTTTTGATATCATGATTTTAAAAGGGTTATACATGAATTGTTGAGACATTGATTATGTGTTTATAGCGAGATGGTTAATGCCTCGCGTAGTTTGGTCTTGAGATTATTTGTTTTTCGGTTACGGTACAACCCTTGCTTGTTTTGAGATATGTTAGGGGTCATAGGGAGAGTGGCTCTTCGTGGGCGCCGGCGCCTCAGGATGAGGAAGGGCTCAGGATAACCCACGAAAGAGTAATTAAACAAGTGATAACCTAAACAATAGAATTTAGGGGGATGGGTAGTAAAACACACAAGATAATTAAAACTGGATTTCCTCGTCTATGCATTAGGGCTACCATAGACTAGTGATAGACTGAGAAGGCCGTGGTCGGTGAAGTTGTAGTCTCATCTTCATGAGAGATTATCGGCTCCGCATTAGCTACCCTATGGTGCCGGCGCCTCTGTTAGGAGGAAGGGCCAGGAGATCCATAGATGGGTGCCGGCGCCTCAGTTGGAGGAAGGGCCAGGAGAATCCCATGAGAGCTATGCGATGACACTCTCCACTAGAAACCCTTGTTCTTGTTTCTTGTCATCTCTGGATATTGTAATCTTTATGTTGTTTCAGATTCTTGTGAAAATGATTTATGAATGCTCTATGGTGACTTGCTTAATTGTTATTGCTTGGGTTAAATGTGATGAGTTTCATAACTTCATTGATTTTAGTGACTCATGAATGCTGTTGATTATGTCATCGTAATCCTTGTTTTATGATACCTTTGTATGACATTGAGTCTTGTGGTTCCCTGTTTGGATGTTCTTGGTTGAGGTCTCTTCTTGTCAGCTCCTTAGCACGGGGGGTGGGTCTTCAGACCCACGTGGTCAGGTGGAACGTGCTAAGCACCCCATTGGGTCCCCAGTCAAGGATCGAGAGGTGCAGATTGGTGTGGTTGCGGCAACTCCAGAGTTGTACCATTCTATTATGTCATGTGGTTCCTGCCCATTTTGGGAAACATGTTTGTATCATTGTAAGACTTGAACAGTGTAAAGTATTGAAAGGGATGTGATGTAATATTTTACCATTGGTAACTTTGTGTGGATATGGATCCATATCAGATGTTATTCAAAGTGTTGTATTTATTTAAGTGAATGGTTTTTTTATTGAAGGTTTTATATGTATGCTTTGTCATGGATTAGATTTGGAATTCATTCTTTATCATTGATGTATGGCATTAAGTTTCGTAATGTATCCTCGTGTACCCCAAGGGACGTAAGTGATATTGAGTTTGTTTAAATGAATTTTCATGTCATAACTTTTGTGCATCTCTTGCATGTTAGTTTTACTTTAAAAAAAAAAAATGTGTGGTATTTGTTGCTTTAGTTATCCTTTGGGGTTCGCACGACGGGGCATTACAACATGGTATCAGAGCCTAGGTTCATACACTAGGCACTATGTGTGCTCACTATGTAACCTTGCGCCTAGATCCTTGAGTCTTGATTTTCACTTTTCTATTGTCATTGTTGTGAACCTGAGTTCTTCTGTTAGCTGGTGTTGGGTAGATGGTGCAGGAAACTGATGGGAAAGGATAGGACCCTCGGTGTAGTGCGCAATGCACCGATATCCTTCCTTTCAGGGATGCACTATGAACCCTTGTATCATTATATGATGTAGTTTCAAGTGATGTGAATTTTCGTGTGTGAATATGTCAGGCATGCATGGAATTTTCCTTTTTGTTGGCCTTGAGTGATGGATTATGTTTTTTCTGAATCTGTGAAGGTATGAAATTTTGTCTTTTGTTGTAATTGTTGTGAGATGTGGTGTTGAATAATGATTGAAGTAGAGTGCTTTGTGTGAAAATGATGATGTTTAATGAGAATATGTGCTAGTGTGGATAATTATGTTGCATTTTATGGAAATGTGGCATAGCGAGGGTAAAGAATCCTCTTGAATGTTTAGTACTAATGTGTTATGTTTCCACCCTAGTTTGTGATTTTCAGGTAGTCGACTTCAAATCTCAAGGATGAAGGTAATTAATTGGCTATGTTTAACATGTTGACTTAATACGGTGTTTTCATTTTATTAGTAATTGTATTAATGATTATTTATAATGGTTCATTGATGATAGTGTGTTAGAAGGACGATGCCGTATCACTCATTTGTGAGAGGCATACAACATTGCAATTCCCTCTACACTAGGTTGATTTGATATATATATGTTGTGCACAATGTTTGTTTGTATGCAGGATTGCAGGAACTAAGCCTCGATTTCACTTGCATTGTCAGGAAAGGGCGAGCATCCTAAACACCCAATGGGTCTGATGTGGAAAATAGGAGCTGACAAGAAGTTTCCCCAACCTAGTTTGTCATCTGTCCTTGTGTTTGGCAAGTTAGTTTGGTTGCAACTCCGTCACCACTTTTTCTTTGGTATCATTTCTTTATTTTTTGGTGTGTTTAATTTTTGTTGCTTACTCAGTGACATTTAATTGATGATTTAACTTGTGGTGTTGATGTGCTTATGATTGTTAATACTATTGTTAGTTTATGGTGTTACCATGTTTGTGCTTGAGTTCGACTTCCAGGAGTAAGTCGAAGTCTAGGGGTGGAGGATGTAGTGCCCTCCATTGTGACCTTTCAAGATTTTGTGTAAGTGTTTATTTGTGTTCTCGTTGTTTAATTTATTTATGATAGTTCAAGTGAAATTAATATTTATTTTAATTAAATTTGAAGTTGAAATAATGTGAATAAAATTAGAAGTAAAATTATAAATAATAAGTCAAGGTCATAAATATTATGTGTACGGATTTAATTAAATAATTAAATAAATATTTGATTGGTTATCTCATGGGTTAAATGTCAAATAGGAGAAAATAATATGATTTAAAACAAAATAAATTTTAATAGAATGTTTTCTATAGTAAATAGTAAAAAGCAAAATAAAAGATAGAAAAGAGATAAGGTGATAAGTTTTGAAACTACAGTTAAATCAAAACGATAATAGATAAAAAGATAAGATTTTAAAACTGAAGTGTTTTAAAACAAGAAAAGTTGCAAAGAAAATAATAAAGAAAAGAAAAGATTAAAAAAAAAAAATAGAGAAAGTTGAAAGCTAGAAAAAGAAATGGAAATTTGCTATTTTGATGAAATTTTAGGTTTCAAAAACCGAAGTATTTCATTATTTTAGAAGGAAATAATAAGAGGAAAGGGGGGCAGAGCCTGGAAGGAAGTTTTCAACATTTTCTGCCAAGCTACAAAAATCCTTTGGTAGTACTGGTACTTCGGGGGCTCGATGGTTTGAAGGAGACGGTGAATAAGATGTCAACATTATAAGGATTTGTTAACTGAAGGATGGAAAACTCTCTAGAGAGGACGAGGAAGGTTGTGCGGAAAAGATGTCTCCACCTAGGACGAGGCATTTATGAAAAAGGAAACGAATCTATCGCGTCACCAACTCGCATGCAAGGATTAGGGTAAACCAAGCGGAGGCGAAGAAATCCAAGGTATTCCCCTGAGCATTCTTTCTCTCGCTTACAATATTAGTGCACCGAAGAAAACATCAATCCCTATGTGTTTGGTCTTTATTTCGATATGATTTTGTTTCAATAGTTGCTATATTTATCAGTAGGAAACCGAACATGGATGGAACAATTTAATACCCTGTGAATTTTTGTCCTGAGATTTGGTAGGCGTTGTCTTATTGCTTAGATCTCGAGGTCCATTGAGTATTAAGCTGATTTCTGGTTATAGATGTAAATTCCAAAAAAAAAATACTCTTCAGATCAGTGATCTTCCCTAAGCTTTCTCTTGTTTCCTCTTTAGAATGTGGTGCTCGCAATCATAACCGTATATGTATTCTTGTGCTTAAGCCATAAAGCAACTGCTGCCAAAATACCTGAACCATATTAGCGAACCAAGGTCTATTGAGCTTTATTGAATCATCTATCGGTTTTGTTCAGCGATGGCTTTGCCCATCGATTATGGCCAAACAATGCCTTTCTCAGTTTTTTTTTGAAAAATCTTCCTTGTTTGATGCGTGGAGGACTTCATCTCAATGATACTCTTCTTTCCTGCTCATATTGATAAATATGGTAACTGCCTTTTGATTTTATATGGTGACTATATCGATTATATGCCTATATAAGATTGTATAACAGTTATTTTTATGTCCAAATCTCTGCGTAATCATGGCGTTCTCCCTTCTTGCGACTTAGCAGACATATTGCTCATCACAGGATTTTATTCTTTCCTCTATATCGATGTTGCATGTTTATTCCCCTTGCAATACTTTTCCCCGTCATATTAGCATTGCAATTATGATATTAGGTAATACGTAGTCTCCCTGACATCCTCTTCTGATTTCTGTTGAGACAAATTTGTAGAATGGGGCTGCAACTTTAGTTCATGGTTGTATTTTAGATTTGGCATTTGCTATTTTTGGCATTGCATTTGGTATTTGCTGAATAGTCATTATGCTTGGATATTGTCTTTTGCTTATTGGAGAAAATGGTTTAGGATTGGTGAATTTCATATTCTACGTTCCTCATTGCTATCTTGAAAGTCAGTCGTTGCTTTTCCCTTTTTGTATCTGTCAATGGGCACTTCGTATCTGATAAATCGATATATATTGGTTTCGCTGGATTTGCCTCTCTTTATGTTTCTAATTTCATTTGTTTTCTTTCTGAAAAGATGATGTTGTAAATATTTCTAAAACATAATCTCTCTGAATTCATTGTCAACCTATCTCAGCGGTGGCGCTTGAACATAATAGGAAATTTGTAAAGGATTAAATAACCTGCTCGATTCTACTGACAATCCATCGCAATTGCAGCACTTAAAATAAAATATTGCCATTTGCTAGCATAATAAAGAGCTTTTCTTTGATCGTGGTGAAGTTTAATTTCCAAACTCCAAACTTGAGGCCGTGTCTGAAACTCGGCATCAAATAGGTTTGCGTCTTGTTCAAAAAGAGAAATTTGTACATTATTTTTCCCCACCCTTAAGTCACGTATTGCACCTCACCTCTCTCTCTTTCCCTTTAGACTTGTGGGTCGCTTTTGGGAGTTGATAATAATGCTAGTAGATGGCGATATCTCCAAACTCCAATATTCACTTTCTAATATACTTGGCAATTTGTCACTGTCACAGCGTTTAGAGTTGAGGCATTGTACAGAATTAAGTAGCCTCCCTGAAACCATTGGCGACCTGTCA
>VDFB02086081.1:26017301-26110437 GCA_007258455.2 Sequoia sempervirens
AAGTGGGTACATCTTCTTGGATGCAACTGTTAGACTATGAGACTCTTCCTTTTCGATGTCGGTTGTTCCATGAATATGGTCATTTGTAGCATAGATGTCTCAAATCTAGATCTTCAAAGTCTCAGTCTACCCCACCTCCTCACAACCCTCCCAAGGTTGACAAAGTAAAGGCTCCTATTCCGGGTACGCTTGCTGATAATGAGGGTTTCACTCTTGTCAAGCCTCATAACAAGAACCATGGGAAAAGGAAATTTTTTAAGGAGTGTCAGGAAGGGGGCCACACTTTTAACAAATTTGATGTGTTGGATGACCTTAGCTAGCAGGAGGTGAATTCAGTATGATGGATTTGGATAAAGGTGTTTCAGAGGTGGTTTAGGAGGGAAATATTTCTAACAATATTCAGAACTCCCAAGAAGGTGGTTCTCTCCAAATGGATACTGATCTTAGTCTGATGGCTTCAAACATTCCTAAAGCCCTAATAACTATGGAAAAAATTGAGGTGGAGAACTCTCTTCCTTTGGTGAAGATGGTGACTAATTTGAAAAAAGGTAACAAGGCTTCTCCTTCTTTGGGGCTTCCCCAGAAAATTCTTAAGGGGGCTCCACAGAAGTCTTCAAAAGTAGGTCCGAGAAAGAAGGACTTGGAGAAAATTAAGATGATGGGGGAGATTTTGGTAGAGTTAGGATCTATTAAGACCCTTGACTCTCACTTTTCTTACTCTCAAAATGATTATCCTCTCATGGAATGTAAGGGGCTTGAACAGTGGCCCTCGACAAAAAATTGTTCATGACTTGGTGAGAAATCACTCTCTTGATATGCTATTCATTTAAGAAGTTAAGCTGTCTATTGAGAATATGTGTGGGTTGGTACCTAAACTTTGGGGCATGGTAAATACTAGTGCATTGGGGCCCAAGGTAATGCAAGGGGTTTGGCCTATTTATGGAATCCATTAAAGATCTACCCTCTTTAGTGGATATCATCTAAGTCTTCTATCTCTACGGTTGCTTCAAGCTTAGAAACTAGAGAAACATTTCTTCTTTCCAATATCTATGCTCGTACTGTGTTGTCTGGTAAGTAGCATCTATGGTATCACATCTTGTTGATTAGGATTTATGCTCCTCTATATCCTTGGATTATTGTTGGTGACTTCAATGCAATTACTAATCTAGAAGAAAAGAGGGGAGGAGTTTTGAGGCTAGAACCTTTTTCTTTTCTTCTTTGAGACAATATTTCTACCTTGAATATTATTGATGTTAAGCCTAGTAATGGTCAGTTTGCTTGGAACAATAGGAGACTAGGGGAGGAATGTATTGCTGAGAGGGCAGACAGGTTCCTAGTTTCATGTTTCTAGATTGGTGGATCTTAGTCTATTTATTGTGGGATTTTGGACTGGATGGGTTTAGACCATTGGCCTATTAAGTTATCTAATTTATTGGCTCATGCTACCTAGTATCCCTCTTTCAAGTTTTAACATATGTGGCTATGTGTTCCCTCTTTGTAGGATTATGTTGCTGAGTGGTGGCATTTGGGTAGACCTGCTTTTGGCACTACTATGTATTATTTTTCCAAGAAGCTACAGTATGTAAAGTACTAGCTCAAAAGGTGTTATAGGAAATGCTTCAACAATATCTTCCATGCTAAGGTTGTTGCTTAGGATGGTATAGATGCTATCACCAAAGAGATTAGGGAGTTTGACCTTTCTGAGGACTCTCTCAATGAGGAGGCAATGACTTTGAAACCTTTGGATGAGTGTGAGCTATGAGAGGAGATTTACTACAAATAAAAGGCTCGAGTTGATTGGTTAGAGGAGGGGGATAAAAAATTTCCTTTTTCTTCAACTTTGTGAAGGATAGGAGACATGGTAATTCAATTCCTTTTCTGGTGAATGATAGGGGTGAGAATTTGTCTTCTTTGGGAGATATCTCTAGAGAAGCTTTGCAGTAATTTTCCACCCTATTTAGGGAAGACTCTTTGGATGTGTTGGTAGAGGAAAATTATGTTATATCTTGTATCCCTTCATTGGTTTAGTGGAAATGAACGAGTTCCTCTTGGGATGAATTTCCTTGGAGGAATTGGAGGCCACTATCTTTAAGATGAAGAAAGGGAAGGCCCCTATTCCCAATGGCTTTCTGATTGAATTCTTCTAGGAGTTTTGGGAAATTATAAATAAGGATTTATTAGAGGTGGTTTGTGAATCTCAAAGGAAAAATCAGATGTTGATGGATTTGAATTCCATTTTTTTCTCTCATTCCTAAATGTGATGGTGTGGATAGGCTGATTTTGTTTCAACCCATTGCTCTCTGTAATATGGTCTATAAAAATCTTTCCAAGTTGATTGTTAAGATGTTGAAGTGGTGGATTAGCAAGCTTATTTATGAGCAATAGGGAGGCTTTGTGGTGGATAGAAAAATATTGGATCGTGTGGTCATTTCCACTAAAACTATTCACTCCATGGCGAATTCTAAAGAAAAGGCTATGTTCATCAAGCTGGATATGGCAAAGGCTTATGATAGAGTCAAGTGGTCCTTCTTACATAAAGTGCTTATTTCTTTTGGATTTGTTGAGGAGTGGGTTATGTGGGTTATGAGTTGTGTCACAACCACTTCGTTCTTGGTTTTGATTAATGGGAAACTATCTTCCTTATTTGGGGCTTCTAGAGGCCTTCGACAAGGGGAACCTCTCTCTCATTATTATTTGGGCTGAAGGTTTGGAGAGAGTTATTATGAGAAATGTGGTGCAAGGTCTTATCTAAGGTTGGGTATGGGGCAATGGATTACCTTCTCAGTCACACCTACAATTTGTTGATGATACTGCTTTCATGGGCATGACCAAAGTTAGAGAGGCCACTAATTTTTGCAAGGCTTTGGAAACTTATCTTGCTACTTCTAGGAGGATGATTAATGAGGGTAAGTCTTTCATTTTTTATTTAATACTTCAAGGTTCATTCAATAATGGATTGCTCATATTTTGAGGTTTAAAATTGGATCTCTGCCTCTGATTTATCTTTGCATTCCTATCTCCTCTGGTACCCTTCCTAAGGGCTCTTGGAATAATATTTTAGACAAGTTCCACACGAAAGTGAACCATTGGATACATAGGTGGATTTCTTTTGTTGGTCGAGTTCAACTTCTTAAGTTGGTAGTGCAAGCTCTTCCCAATTATACGTGTATGCTCTAGGTGGCTCCCATTGGTTTTATTAAGGATGTAGACTCTCTGGCTAGGTAATTTTTATGAGTTGGCAGCTTTTTGTTTTCTAAGTGGAGCCTTGTCAAGTGAGATATTGTTTTGTAGGAAAAAGCAGTTTGGTGGCCTCGAGTTGCGACAATCTACCCTGACTGGTTTGGTGTTGTTTTCTAAGCTTTATTGGAGATGGTGTGTGGATCATGATCATGTCTTGGCCAAGATTATTTCTCACAAATATCTAAGTGGGATCCTAAAGGAGGAGGTTTCTAGGTATCCACTTGTGGGGAAAGGTTCTACAATTTGGGAGACACTTAAAAAAGGTGCTAAGTTGATCAAGGATGGTTTGTTTTGGATATGCACTAGGGGGTATGAGGCTATCTTCTAGTATGACTCTTGGGATGGCTTCCCCCTATCATGAGAAAGTATCCTAATATGTAGGATCTTTATCAGCATTGGGGGTTGGATGGTCTCAGATGGTTGATTTTAAGATTTATTACCTTTGTGAGAAGGTGAAGATGTCTAGATAGAAGGTCCTTAGTGAGTGGCCTGTGGCTAGCTTGGATGAGGATTGTGATGATCTTGGAAATATTCTGGAAAGTAGACAATGCAACTCTATAGGCATAGGGTTATTTTGGCCTAGAGTCTAGATCCTAAGGGGGTCTTCACAATGGCTAGTGGGTATTAGGAGCTGATTGCTCGAAAGTATGATGGGTTGGATGTTCCTTGGTGGAAGAATGTTTGGAATAAGTTCTCCTGGCCCAAGTGTAATTGTTTCTTATGAACCTTATCTTGGAAAAAATGTTTGACTTGGGAAAATATTTAAAAGCGGGGATTCCAGGGCCCATTTATTTATGTTCTTTGTGGGTACAATGAGGAGGATTCATCCCACTTTTTCTTCCACTATCCTTTCTCTTTTCTTATATGAAATCTTTGGTGGGGTATTTGGAAACATCCTTGTGTTCACACCTCTTCTCTAGTTGAATTTTGGAGTAGCCCGAGGAGACCTCCAACACAAACCTCTTTCATCCAAATTGTGTGGTGTATTGGCCTTGCTTACATCCTTTGGAAATTTTGGCTAGAAAGGAATCATAGGATTTTTTGTGGGGCAAGTTGATGATTTGACAACTTTGGTAAATAATTGTTTGCATGATTCAAGAGACTATGGAAGAAAAATGTGAAGTTTCCTTTCCTTTGGAAAGGAGTGATGATGAGATTGTGAATAGATTGGGCCTACGAAGTTTGGCCTTCAACTCCTTTTTTGTTCACAGTGGAGGCATGCTAAAAATAAGGTTCAAAGGGTGGGGATTTTGTCTCCTCCTTTGGTGGATGTTTTGAAGATCAACATGGATGGCTCTTCTAGGGGTAATCCTGGACTAACTGGGATTGGTGGGGCTAGAAGAGATTAATCTAGTTCTGTTATTTTCCTATTTTCCATTCATAAAGGGCAACAAACCAATAATCTTATGGAGGGGTTGGTGATTCTTTGGGCTATTGAGTGTACCTATGCTCTTGGTTGGAATAATATTATTTGTGAATCAGATTCTTAAATCATTATTAATTTTTTGAATGAGTAGAATATGGAGGGGGTTAATTGGAAACTTGCTTCACTTGTTTAACATATTTTGCAACTGTGTTTCATGCTAGAGGCAACGTCTTTTATTCACATCCCAGAGGAACATAATAGAGTTGCATACTATTTGGATAAGTAGGCTTTTGAGCATGCTGGTGACTGGTAGATTGAGGGATGGGAGCAATTATCCCCTGATTATTGCCAAGTTTTAGAGGAGATTATTTTAGAGGACATGGTTGGTTGATGTTGGCTAGTGGTTGGTTATGCTATGGTATTGAGTATTTGTTGGGGGTTTGCTAGTTTGGTGATCCTACTTATTTTGGGTGCCTTTGTGGACCTTGACTTATTTGTATTGGTGATTTCTTGATATTAATAAATTTTTACCCTCTTTATTAAAAAACACAACAATTTACGTGGGTAAACCCTTTCAAGAAAAAACTCTCCACTCCAAAATCAACCCAATATATTTGATGAGGGTACTTCCCTTAAAAAACTACACACACACACAAATAAACAATAGAGATAAACAAAAAAAGTAGAAAGAAACACTTGCTTTCTATTATCTTGATTAAGGGAAATTACAATACTTAGAAAATAACATACTATAGCCACATGGGCCTTCTCATTACAAAAAGGTGTAAGCCAAAAACCACGTTCTGCACTACAAGAGCTCCCTTATGCATTCCCCAATCTCCCTCTTTATCCAAGAAGTTTAGCTACCTTAGAATATTATGGAAGGTGTATAACCCCATTTTGGCGCTAGAAATTCCACTATCTATTTTTTCACTGTAGAAATTTATTTATTTATTTTTATTTTATATTTATATGTTTACAACTTCTTAGGGCCATAATTTTTGATCCAACTATTATATTTTCAATTGTAATATATCGTTGGAAAGCTTGTGAAGAGATCTACAACCATCTTTTTCCAATTCTATAAGATCGGAGATTTTGCACTCTATTTTGAGGCTTTGAAGGGCCTCAAATTTTAATTTTAACCTTCACTAGAGAAATTACTCATAATAAAAATTTAGTATCTTCCAAATGGTACAAGATTTTGAGATGATTCTTTCACTAAAAATCTTATTTTCCAAATTCACTCCTTGGGGTCAATTTTTCGTGTCTATAGGAACCTGAAAAGGCCAACTTACTAAAAATAGAAGGTCACTATTTTTAGTTGTTTCAAACTTCTAACTATCCCAAAGACTACATGAGTCACCATGGGCCCCAAAAAAACTAAGAAAACTACAAAAAAAATTAAAATACAATATTTTGGGTGATGCAAGATTACCCTTACACCACTAGATGCTCCTACATCAGACACCCATGGTAATTTGAAAAGTGACCCTTTCACTTCTAAGGTATTAGAGGGAAACAAAGATGGTTGACCTCAGCCTTAGATAACCATGATGAATCTTCAATAGGCCTTCCTCTCCATTTCACCAAGTACTTTGCATATTGCTTGTTTCTTATGCTTCTACCCACACAACTATCCATAATTTCTTCTATTTGTTCCTTTTATAACGTAGGTGCCAGAATGTTCTATTGTGCCTCTATCAATTCATTCTCCTTAACTCCTTCATGATATCTCTAGAGGCCCTCACCCAATTTTAGTCCCACCGTAATATTTCATGTATGTGTGTTTGCGGATCTTGTTGTGTACGAATAGATAAATGGTTGGTGTAGGATATTTTAATGGCTTTGCTGCTCAGTTAATGCAATTAAATAGTGTACCAAATAATTTATATAAATGTGGGACTTAACCAATAAATCAATTTTGGGTGACATAAGGAAATAGCTTATTAGTAAATAAATAAATAATTTTATCTTAAGGGTAATTAATAATTTAATAATATGTGAGGATAATAATTTAAATATGTTAAAAAAAATATAAATCTTGAAGATAAGATTTAGAACTATGGTAAAAAGAAACAAACAAAAATAAATAAATAAATAAATATTACTACTAAGCAGAAGCAAAGTATGACAAAAAGAGAAAAGATTGAAAGATCATCCATAACTGTGAACTATATGTAAAACGGAAATTTTCTATTTTTTTTGTGAGGTCTTTTATTGATTTTAATTGATTTTTGTTTTAAAAAAAAAAAATGAAAAAGAAAGGCAAAAAGATTTAATCAAGTACTACGCATTGGGGATTTTGACCATTCATCGGAATGGGATCTTAAAAAAAAACATTCATGGGAGAGAAATTAGGGGAGAAGGGGAAGGGATGTTTGGCTACCTTGAATAAAAGTGATAGGGGGTATCAATCATAAAAAGAGATGGGAGGACGAGCATGGAGGACTTGGTTTGCATCGTAATCGAGCTTGCGGATTTATTATCGGTGGTTGGAGGGAGATCGACATGACGACTCTCTATTGAATGACGAGGGTTTCTCAAAGCTATATGGATGTATTCGAGGGAAGAAGATGATATAGATGCCCATCGGATCAAGCTTGGAAGGGGACGCAGGTATTATGAAAAAGGCACGAATCTATCGCTATGTGTGTTTGGTCATTCCTATTTTGGAGCTATGATTTTTGAGCTTCTTCTCTTGGCCAGTTGCTGGGATTTATCAAGAGGGAAACCTAACGCGGGATGGAACAATTTAATACCAGAAATTTTGGTCTTGAGATTTGCAGGCGCTTGTCTCTATTTCTTAGATCTCTCTAGGTCCATTTAGTATTAAGCTAATTTCTGATTATAGATGTGGTTTCCAAAAATAAAAAAAAATACTCTTCAAATCAGTGATCTTCCCTAAGCGTTCTGTTGTTTCCTCTTTAGAATGTGGTGCTCGCAATCATAACCATATATGTATTCTTGTGCTTAAGCCATAAAGCAACAGCTGCCAAAATACCTGAACCATATTAGCGAACCAAGGTCTATTGAGCTTTATTGAATCATCTATCAGTTTTTTTCAAGGATGGCTTTGCCCATCGATTATGGCCAAACAATGCCTTTCTCAATTTTTTTTTGAAAAATCTTCCTTGTGTGATGTGTGGAGGACTTCATCTCAATGATACTCTTCTTTCCTGCTCATATTGATAAATATGGTAACTGCCTTTTGATTTTATATGGTGACTATATCGATTATATACCTATATAAGATTGTATAACAATTATTTTTATGTCCAAATCTCTGCGTAATCATGGCGTTCTCCCTTCTTGCGACTTAGCAGACATATTGCTCATACAAGATTTTATTCTTTCCTCTATATCGATGTTGCATGTTTATTCCCCTTGCATATTGTATATGTGCCTTGCAATACTTTTCCCTGTCATATTAGCATTGCAATTATGATATTAGGTAATGCGTAGTCTCTCCGACATCCTCTTCTGATTTTTGTTGAGACAAATTTGTAGAATGGGCCTACAACTTTAGTTCATGCTTGTATTTTAGATTTGGCATTTGCTATTTTTGGCATTGCATTTGGTATTTGCTGAATAGTCATTATGCTTGGATATTGTCTTTTGCTTATTGGAGAAAATGGTTTAGGATTGGTGAATTTCGTATTCTACGTTCCTAATTGCTATCTTGAAAGTCAGTCATTGCTTTTCCCTTTTTGTATCTGTCAATGGGCACTTCGTATGTGATAAATCGATATATATTGGTTTCGCTGGATTTGCCTCTCTTTATGTTTCTAATTTCATTTGTTTTCTTTCTGAAAAGATGATGTTGTAAATATTTCTAAAACATAATCTCTCTGAATTCATTGTCAACCTATCTCAGCGGTGGCACTTGAACATAATAGGAAATTTGTAAAGGATTAAATAACCTGCTCGATTCTAATGACAATCCATCGCAATTGCAGCACTTAAAATAAAATATTGCCATTTTCTAGCATAATAAAGAGCTTTTCTTTGATCGTGGTGAAGTTTAATTTCCAAACTCCAAAATTGAGGCCGTGTCTGAAACTCGCCATCAAACAAGATTGCGTCTTGTTCAAAAAGAGAAATTTGTACATTATTTTTCCCCACCCTTAAGTAACGTATTGCACCTCACCTCTCTCTCTTTCCCTTTAGACTTGTGGGTCACTTTTGGGAGTTGATAATAATGCTAGTAGATGGCGATATCTCCAAACTCCAATATTCACTTTCTAATATACTTGGCAATCTGTAACTGTCACAGCGTTTAAAGTTGAGGCATTGTACAGAATTAAGTAGCCTCCCTGAAACCATTGGCGACCTGTCACAGCTGCAACTTTTAGACTTGCATAGGCGTAGTAAGTTAATCTTTTCTGAAGTTTATTTCTTTTAGCTTTTTGTAAGCCTTTATAGATTATATTTATACGTGGAAGGATATTTCTTTTTTTTTAAAAAGAAAATAAAAGAAATATATCTCCTCCTTATTTAGTAGTTAGTGTTAGGAAATTATTTTTAAATTAAAAGAGTAATTATGTGAGGAATTATATTTCAATTTAAAATAATTGGATATTATAGTTAATAAAGTATTGTTTTAAGAAAATATTTCAATATGTTTTAAGTCGTAAGTTGTAGATGTATGTAGATGATGTGGTGATAAATATTATTTATGTGTATGATAGATAACTGATTTAAAAGATAAATGAATTGAAATATGGAAGTATTCTAAGTATTCAAGTAGGTTAGTTAAATGACTTGTGAAAATGGATTTACGTATTTAGGTAATTGAAAAGATTCATCCTAAGTTGTCTTTAGGTTAGTTGATTAGTGATTCTTTTTAGATTAAAATTAAATAAAATAGTTTTATTTTTATTTTACCTTGTAGAAAATTTGAATAGACATTTTGGATAAGTTAATTGGTTTCGATAAGGGAAGTGGGTGGGAAATTAAGTGATTTGAATTTGTTTATTTATATAGATAGATGAATGAATGTAAATACGATAAATAATTTTTGACTAAGTTGATTTAGTTAAATGAAGGGTCTATGTAAATGAATTCTTATTTCCTTGTAAACTATTTAATAGTTGATTTGTAGATAAATAAAATAAGTGATCAAAATAATAATAATAATAATAATAATTTGATTTATTTTAAGCGTTGATAAACTTATTTGTGCAAAGCAAGTAAACTCTTTTAAATGTTGAGTTCTTTTAAATCATTTAATGGATGAATGTTAGTGCATACTAATTTTATAGTTACTTGGGTTATTGTGTTCCTTGTTTGATTATGCGATTATCTTTACGAAATTGTGATGAATTAGTTTGATGTGTTTCGATTAAGAAATTTGAGTGGATGTTGTAGTTGCTTGTTCGTGTTGGTTATTATATGATTTGATGTTTATTCTTGACGTGACTTTTCCTTGACTTGATTTTGGTTGGGATCCTTTTGAATATCTTGAAGACTTGGATGTGTTGATGAGTATGACCTTCTTAGTTTATTTTGATGTGACGAGCTTTTATTCATTGGGTTGGTGTTGAAGTTGGCTTGAAGCCCCGTATCATTGGAAACTCTTGTTGCTTCATTTTACCCTCATTTGTGGATTGTCATTCTTTTGGTTTCCAGAGGCTTGAGATTATGGTCAGTTGATGTTTTTTTTTTATGTGCCCTTGATGTGGCAAGTGTTTTGATATCATGATTTTAAAAGGGTTATACATGAATTGTTGAGACATTGATTATGTGTTTATAGCGAGATGGTTAATGCCTCGCGTAGTTTGGTCTTGAGATTATTTGTTTTTCGGTTACGGTACAACCCTTGCTTGTTTTGAGATATGTTAGGGGTCATAGGGAGAGTGGCTCTTCGTGGGCGCCGGCGCCTCAGGATGAGGAAGGGCTCAGGATAACCCACGAAAGAGTAATTAAACAAGTGATAACCTAAACAATAGAATTTAGGGGGATGGGTAGTAAAACACACAAGATAATTAAAACTGGATTTCCTCGTCTATGCATTAGGGCTACCATAGACTAGTGATAGACTGAGAAGGCCGTGGTCGGTGAAGTTGTAGTCTCATCTTCATGAGAGATTATCGGCTCCGCATTAGCTACCCTATGGTGCCGGCGCCTCTGTTAGGAGGAAGGGCCAGGAGATCCATAGATGGGTGCCGGCGCCTCAGTTGGAGGAAGGGCCAGGAGAATCCCATGAGAGCTATGCGATGACACTCTCCACTAGAAACCCTTGTTCTTGTTTCTTGTCATCTCTGGATATTGTAATCTTTATGTTGTTTCAGATTCTTGTGAAAATGATTTATGAATGCTCTATGGTGACTTGCTTAATTGTTATTGCTTGGGTTAAATGTGATGAGTTTCATAACTTCATTGATTTTAGTGACTCATGAATGCTGTTGATTATGTCATCGTAATCCTTGTTTTATGATACCTTTGTATGACATTGAGTCTTGTGGTTCCCTGTTTGGATGTTCTTGGTTGAGGTCTCTTCTTGTCAGCTCCTTAGCACGGGGGGTGGGTCTTCAGACCCACGTGGTCAGGTGGAACGTGCTAAGCACCCCATTGGGTCCCCAGTCAAGGATCGAGAGGTGCAGATTGGTGTGGTTGCGGCAACTCCAGAGTTGTACCATTCTATTATGTCATGTGGTTCCTGCCCATTTTGGGAAACATGTTTGTATCATTGTAAGACTTGAACAGTGTAAAGTATTGAAAGGGATGTGATGTAATATTTTACCATTGGTAACTTTGTGTGGATATGGATCCATATCAGATGTTATTCAAAGTGTTGTATTTATTTAAGTGAATGGTTTTTTTATTGAAGGTTTTATATGTATGCTTTGTCATGGATTAGATTTGGAATTCATTCTTTATCATTGATGTATGGCATTAAGTTTCGTAATGTATCCTCGTGTACCCCAAGGGACGTAAGTGATATTGAGTTTGTTTAAATGAATTTTCATGTCATAACTTTTGTGCATCTCTTGCATGTTAGTTTTACTTTAAAAAAAAAAAATGTGTGGTATTTGTTGCTTTAGTTATCCTTTGGGGTTCGCACGACGGGGCATTACAACATGGTATCAGAGCCTAGGTTCATACACTAGGCACTATGTGTGCTCACTATGTAACCTTGCGCCTAGATCCTTGAGTCTTGATTTTCACTTTTCTATTGTCATTGTTGTGAACCTGAGTTCTTCTGTTAGCTGGTGTTGGGTAGATGGTGCAGGAAACTGATGGGAAAGGATAGGACCCTCGGTGTAGTGCGCAATGCACCGATATCCTTCCTTTCAGGGATGCACTATGAACCCTTGTATCATTATATGATGTAGTTTCAAGTGATGTGAATTTTCGTGTGTGAATATGTCAGGCATGCATGGAATTTTCCTTTTTGTTGGCCTTGAGTGATGGATTATGTTTTTTCTGAATCTGTGAAGGTATGAAATTTTGTCTTTTGTTGTAATTGTTGTGAGATGTGGTGTTGAATAATGATTGAAGTAGAGTGCTTTGTGTGAAAATGATGATGTTTAATGAGAATATGTGCTAGTGTGGATAATTATGTTGCATTTTATGGAAATGTGGCATAGCGAGGGTAAAGAATCCTCTTGAATGTTTAGTACTAATGTGTTATGTTTCCACCCTAGTTTGTGATTTTCAGGTAGTCGACTTCAAATCTCAAGGATGAAGGTAATTAATTGGCTATGTTTAACATGTTGACTTAATACGGTGTTTTCATTTTATTAGTAATTGTATTAATGATTATTTATAATGGTTCATTGATGATAGTGTGTTAGAAGGACGATGCCGTATCACTCATTTGTGAGAGGCATACAACATTGCAATTCCCTCTACACTAGGTTGATTTGATATATATATGTTGTGCACAATGTTTGTTTGTATGCAGGATTGCAGGAACTAAGCCTCGATTTCACTTGCATTGTCAGGAAAGGGCGAGCATCCTAAACACCCAATGGGTCTGATGTGGAAAATAGGAGCTGACAAGAAGTTTCCCCAACCTAGTTTGTCATCTGTCCTTGTGTTTGGCAAGTTAGTTTGGTTGCAACTCCGTCACCACTTTTTCTTTGGTATCATTTCTTTATTTTTTGGTGTGTTTAATTTTTGTTGCTTACTCAGTGACATTTAATTGATGATTTAACTTGTGGTGTTGATGTGCTTATGATTGTTAATACTATTGTTAGTTTATGGTGTTACCATGTTTGTGCTTGAGTTCGACTTCCAGGAGTAAGTCGAAGTCTAGGGGTGGAGGATGTAGTGCCCTCCATTGTGACCTTTCAAGATTTTGTGTAAGTGTTTATTTGTGTTCTCGTTGTTTAATTTATTTATGATAGTTCAAGTGAAATTAATATTTATTTTAATTAAATTTGAAGTTGAAATAATGTGAATAAAATTAGAAGTAAAATTATAAATAATAAGTCAAGGTCATAAATATTATGTGTACGGATTTAATTAAATAATTAAATAAATATTTGATTGGTTATCTCATGGGTTAAATGTCAAATAGGAGAAAATAATATGATTTAAAACAAAATAAATTTTAATAGAATGTTTTCTATAGTAAATAGTAAAAAGCAAAATAAAAGATAGAAAAGAGATAAGGTGATAAGTTTTGAAACTACAGTTAAATCAAAACGATAATAGATAAAAAGATAAGATTTTAAAACTGAAGTGTTTTAAAACAAGAAAAGTTGCAAAGAAAATAATAAAGAAAAGAAAAGATTAAAAAAAAAAAATAGAGAAAGTTGAAAGCTAGAAAAAGAAATGGAAATTTGCTATTTTGATGAAATTTTAGGTTTCAAAAACCGAAGTATTTCATTATTTTAGAAGGAAATAATAAGAGGAAAGGGGGGCAGAGCCTGGAAGGAAGTTTTCAACATTTTCTGCCAAGCTACAAAAATCCTTTGGTAGTACTGGTACTTCGGGGGCTCGATGGTTTGAAGGAGACGGTGAATAAGATGTCAACATTATAAGGATTTGTTAACTGAAGGATGGAAAACTCTCTAGAGAGGACGAGGAAGGTTGTGCGGAAAAGATGTCTCCACCTAGGACGAGGCATTTATGAAAAAGGAAACGAATCTATCGCGTCACCAACTCGCATGCAAGGATTAGGGTAAACCAAGCGGAGGCGAAGAAATCCAAGGTATTCCCCTGAGCATTCTTTCTCTCGCTTACAATATTAGTGCACCGAAGAAAACATCAATCCCTATGTGTTTGGTCTTTATTTCGATATGATTTTGTTTCAATAGTTGCTATATTTATCAGTAGGAAACCGAACATGGATGGAACAATTTAATACCCTGTGAATTTTTGTCCTGAGATTTGGTAGGCGTTGTCTTATTGCTTAGATCTCGAGGTCCATTGAGTATTAAGCTGATTTCTGGTTATAGATGTAAATTCCAAAAAAAAAATACTCTTCAGATCAGTGATCTTCCCTAAGCTTTCTCTTGTTTCCTCTTTAGAATGTGGTGCTCGCAATCATAACCGTATATGTATTCTTGTGCTTAAGCCATAAAGCAACTGCTGCCAAAATACCTGAACCATATTAGCGAACCAAGGTCTATTGAGCTTTATTGAATCATCTATCGGTTTTGTTCAGCGATGGCTTTGCCCATCGATTATGGCCAAACAATGCCTTTCTCAGTTTTTTTTTGAAAAATCTTCCTTGTTTGATGCGTGGAGGACTTCATCTCAATGATACTCTTCTTTCCTGCTCATATTGATAAATATGGTAACTGCCTTTTGATTTTATATGGTGACTATATCGATTATATGCCTATATAAGATTGTATAACAGTTATTTTTATGTCCAAATCTCTGCGTAATCATGGCGTTCTCCCTTCTTGCGACTTAGCAGACATATTGCTCATCACAGGATTTTATTCTTTCCTCTATATCGATGTTGCATGTTTATTCCCCTTGCAATACTTTTCCCCGTCATATTAGCATTGCAATTATGATATTAGGTAATACGTAGTCTCCCTGACATCCTCTTCTGATTTCTGTTGAGACAAATTTGTAGAATGGGGCTGCAACTTTAGTTCATGGTTGTATTTTAGATTTGGCATTTGCTATTTTTGGCATTGCATTTGGTATTTGCTGAATAGTCATTATGCTTGGATATTGTCTTTTGCTTATTGGAGAAAATGGTTTAGGATTGGTGAATTTCATATTCTACGTTCCTCATTGCTATCTTGAAAGTCAGTCGTTGCTTTTCCCTTTTTGTATCTGTCAATGGGCACTTCGTATCTGATAAATCGATATATATTGGTTTCGCTGGATTTGCCTCTCTTTATGTTTCTAATTTCATTTGTTTTCTTTCTGAAAAGATGATGTTGTAAATATTTCTAAAACATAATCTCTCTGAATTCATTGTCAACCTATCTCAGCGGTGGCGCTTGAACATAATAGGAAATTTGTAAAGGATTAAATAACCTGCTCGATTCTACTGACAATCCATCGCAATTGCAGCACTTAAAATAAAATATTGCCATTTGCTAGCATAATAAAGAGCTTTTCTTTGATCGTGGTGAAGTTTAATTTCCAAACTCCAAACTTGAGGCCGTGTCTGAAACTCGGCATCAAATAGGTTTGCGTCTTGTTCAAAAAGAGAAATTTGTACATTATTTTTCCCCACCCTTAAGTCACGTATTGCACCTCACCTCTCTCTCTTTCCCTTTAGACTTGTGGGTCGCTTTTGGGAGTTGATAATAATGCTAGTAGATGGCGATATCTCCAAACTCCAATATTCACTTTCTAATATACTTGGCAATTTGTCACTGTCACAGCGTTTAGAGTTGAGGCATTGTACAGAATTAAGTAGCCTCCCTGAAACCATTGGCGACCTGTCACAGCTGCAACTTTTAGACTTGCATAGGCGTAGTAAGTTAATCTTTTCTGAAGTTTATTTCTTTTAGCTTTTGGTAAGCCTTTATAGATTAGATTTATACGTGGAAGGATATTTCTTTTTTTTTTTAAAGAAAATAAAAGAAATATATCTCCTCCTTATTTAGTAGTTAGTGTTAGGAAATTATTTTTAAATTAAAAGAGTAATTATGTGAGGAATTCTATTTCAATTTAAAATAATTAGACATTATAGTTAATAAAGTATTGTTTTAAGAAAATATTTCAATATGTTTTAAGTCGTAAGTTGTAGATGTATGTAGATGATGTGGTGATAAATATTATTTATGTGTATGAGAGATAATTGATTTAAAAGATAAATGAATTGAAATATGGAAGTATTCTAAGTATTCAAGTAGGTTAGTTAAATGACTTGTAAAAATGGATTTACGTATTTAGGTAATTGAAAAGATTCATCCTAAGTTGTCTTTAGGTTAGTTGATTAGTGATTCTTTTTAGATTAAAATTAAATTAAATAGTTTTATTTTTATTTTACCTTGTAGAAAATTTGAATAGACGTTTTGGATAAGTTAATTGGTTTCGATAAGGGAAGTGGGTGGGAAATTAAGTGATTTGAATTTGTTTGTTTATATAGATAGATGAATGAACGTAAATATGATAAATGATTTTTGACTAAGTTGATTTAGTTAAATGAAGGGTCTATGTAAATGAATTCTTATTTCCTTGTAAACTATTTAATAGTTGATTTGTAGATAAATAAAATAAGTGATAAAATAAATAAAATAATAATAATAATTTGATTTATTTTAAGCGTTGATAAGCTTATTTGTGCAAAGCAAGTAAACTCTTTTAAATGTTGAGTTCTTTTAAATCATTTAATGGATGAATGTTAGTGCATACTAATTTTATAGTTACTTGGGTTATTGTGTTCCTTGTTTGATTATGCGATTATCTTTACGAAATTGTGATGGATTAGTTTGATGTGTTTCGATTAAGAAATTTGAGTGGATGTTGTAGTTGCTTGTTCGTGTTGGTTATTATATGATTTGATGTTTATTCTTGACGTGACTTTTCCTTGACTTGATTTTGGTTGGGATCCTTTTGAATATCTTCAAGACTTGGATGTGTTGATGAGTATGACCTTAGTTTATTTTGATTTGACGAGCTTTTATTCATTGGGTTGGTGTTGAAGTTGGCTTGAAGCCCCGTATCATTGGAAACTCTTGTTGCTTCATTTTACCCTCGTTTGTGGATTGTCGTTCTTTTGGTTTCCAGAGGCTTGAGATTATGGTCAGTTGATTTTATTTTTTATGTGCCCTTGATGTGGCAAGTGTTTTGATATCATGATTTTAAAAGGGTTATACATGAATTGTTGAGACATTGATTATGTGTTTATAGCGAGATGGTTAATGCCTCGCGTAGTTTGGTCTTGAGATTATTTGTTTTTCGGTTACGATACAACCCTTGCCTGTTTTGAGATATGTTAGGGGTCATAGGGAGAGTGGCTCTTCGTGGGCGCCGGCGCCTCAGGATGAGGAAGGGCTCAGGATAAGTTCCCACAAAAGAGTAATTAAACAAGTGATAACCTAAGCAATAGAATTTAGGGGGATGGGTAGTAAAACACACAAGATAATTAAAACTGGATTTCCTCGTCTATGCATTAGGGCTACCATAGACTAGTGATAGACTGAGAAGGCCGTGGTCGGCAAAGTTGTAGTCTCATCTTCATGAGAGATTATCGGCTCCGCATTAGCTACCCTATGGTGCCGGCGCCTCAGTTAGGAGGAAGGGCCAGGAGATCCATAGATGGGTGTCGGCGCCTCAGTTGGAGGAAGGGCCAGGAGAATCTCGTGAGAGCTATGCGATGACACTCTCCACTAGACACCCTTGTTCTTGTTTCTTGTCGTCTCTGGATATTGTAATCTTTATGTTGTTTCAGATTCTTGTGAAAATGATTTATGAATGCTCTATGGTGACTTGCTTAATTGTTATTGCTTGGGTTAAATGTGATGAATTTCATAACTTCATTGATTTTAGTGACTCATGAATGCTGTTGATTATGTCATCGTAATCCTTGTTTTATGATACCTTTGTATGACGTTGAGTCTTGTGGTTCCCTGTTTGGATGTTCTTAGTTGAGGTCTATTCTTGTCAGCTCCTTAGCACGGGGAGTGGGTCTTCAGACCCACGTGGTTGGGTGGAACGTGCTAAGCACCCCATTGGGTCCCCAGTCAAGGATTGAGAGGTGCAGATTGGTGCGGTTGCGGCAACTCCAGAGTTGTACCATTCTATTCTGTCATGTGGTTCCTGCCCATTTTGGGAAACATGTTTGTATCATTGTAAGACTTGAATAGTGTAAAGTATTGAAAGGGATGTGATGTAATATTTTACCATCGGTAACTTTGTGTGGATATGGATCCATATCAGATGTTATTCAAAGTGTTGTATTTATTTAAGTGAATGGTTTTTTAATTGAAGGTTTTAGATGTATGCTTTGTCATGGATTAGATTTGGCATTCATTCTTTATCATTGATGTATGGCATTAAGTTTCGTAATGTATCCTCGTGTACCCCAAGGGACTTAAATGATATTGGGTTTGTTTAAATGAATTTTCATGTCATAACTTTTGTGCATCTCTTGCATGTTAGTTTTACTTTTTTTAAAAAAAATGTGTGGTATTTGTTGCTTTAGTTGTCCTTTGGGGTTCGCACGACGGGGCATTACACATCTGCAAAGTTGATTGCGTTGCATTGCACATCTTTCAAACTCAAAGCATTACTTCACATTACATAACTAATAACTAGATGCTGATAGATGATAAAATTTCAATTACAATATAGTTTTTACAAATTCAACCTAAGTAGTTATGCAATTACTTCGTGCACTGCATAACTAAGAGAAGTTTTCAATTGCATTTGCTTGTCATGGCATTCCACGAGACCACTTTTTTTGAGGCATTTTTTCAAATCGTTCACTACCTTGTCTATGCTACCACATTTTTCATACATATTGTCTACCAAATCATTTTATCAAATAATTCACTACCTTGTTGCTATGGCTAAATTCCTAAAATAAGTGCTTTCAAACAAGCTATGGATCTGCTTGGAAAAAATCTATCAAAGCATAATAGTAAGCAATAGCATAGACAAGGTAGTGAATTGGTTGAAAAAATGTAGCAAAGAAATGTGGTCTCATGGTGATGAAATGCTATGAAAATACATAATAATTCACTTATCATGGAATTCTTCATCGAATTCCATCACCATGAGACCACATTTCTTTGAGAAATGTTTTGCAAAAGTTCATTACCTTGTCTATGCTACCACATTTTTCATACATGTCGACCAAAGCTGTAGGCCATATATATGCTAAACAAGGATAGGAAGAGAAGGCTTTGAAAATTTTAAGAAAGGAAACTCGCATAGATCCACATGATTCCCATGCATTTATCAAGATGGGTGAGTTATTAATATCGACAGACCACAGTGCAACCTTAGATTCTCTTAAGAGAACAAAGTCTCTTCTAAAGAAGAGTAGAGAAGAAGAACCCATTGAATTGTTAAACAATATTGGGGTTCTTAATTTTGAGCATTATGAACTAGAGTTGGATCAACAAAATTTTAGGGAGGCATTAGGAAATTCCATTTTGGTTGAATTCGTAAATAAAAGCCCCAGTGCCAATTATGCAGTTCTTTTTGTGCACTTTAAGGATATGAAATTTTTCCATCGACTAGAAGATGGTGGTGTTTCACTTAAGTTGCCATGGCATAAAGTCACAATACTATTTAATCTTGCTAGGTTATTTGAAAAACTACATGATACTAAAAAGGAACATCTTTTATATAGGAAAAAATTGTTCAAATTCCTGATTACATGGATGCATATCTACACCTTGTAGCCATCGCTCAAGCTCGAAATGAGATCCAACTAAACCTAGAATTGATTGGGAATTCACTTAAGGTGGATAAAAACTCATCCAATGCTTTATGTGTGCTTGGAAATATGGAACTAAAACTAGATGAATGGATTAAAGCAAAAGAAACAATTAAAGTAGCACACCAAATTATCTTGGATGATGAAAAAAAACAAAAAGTTGATGAAGAACGAAGGATTCAGATGGAAAGGAAAAAGAAAGAGGAATAACTTTTATGGGTGATGCAACAAGAGGAGCAATTTGAATGTGTGAAGGAATTATGGAATCTGAGTAAGCATAAGGATACTGATGATGACTATCATGAGGCTGGTAAGTATGAGAAGAAAAAAAATAAGGAAAAGAAGAAAAAGAAGGATAAGAACCACGAGGATTATGATTCTTATATGGAGGAACCTGATGTTTCCATGGAAGATGAGGGAAATTATAAGATCTCATTTAACTATGTCAAATGGATTTGGAAGGGACAAAGCATATTTGATTGACTAAAATTTTGAGGTAGCTTATCCATCATCATTATATGCACCATCTTCTATTGGAATCTATTTCTACAATGCACCGAGCATAGAATTGATTGGGGATGCACTTAGGTGGATAAAAAATCATAAAATTATTTATCTATTCTTGGAAAGATGGAACAGAAAAAAAATTATTGGCTTAAAGCAAAAGAAATAATTAAACTAGCACACCAACTTGTCTTGGCTGATGAAGAAAAATGAAAGATGAAGAAGAACAAAGGATTTAGATGGAAAGGAGAAAGAAAGAGGAAGAACTTTAGTGGCTGATGCAACAAGAGGAGAAATTTAAATGTGTGAAAGAATTATGAAAGAGTAAGCATAAGGACAGGGATGATGACGATGATGAGGCTAGTCAGTTTGAGAAGAAACAAAAGAAGGAAAAGAAGAAAAAGAAGAAGGATATAGACTAGAAGGCCTATGATTCTTATATGGAGGAACCTGATGTTTCCATGGAAGATGAGGAAAATTATATGAGTGATAAGGCACAAGATGATGCAAAAATTTCCCAAGATTTTCTTGTAGTTGTAGGTCTAGAAGACTCTAATGATGTCGAGATAAATTCTCTAGTTTGAAAACAATCATGAAGGATACATGCATACTCTAATTCTAAAGATGATGAACCATTGTAGAAACAGATTCCAAGAGAAGATGATCCATATGATGATGATGTCTAGGCTTCCTGAGATTTAACCAAACCTAGCTCCTATTTTCCAAAACAAAAATCCCCAAGGCCCATGGGAAATGAATGATGAGCATTTGAGTTTCAAAAAACTAAAAGAGGTTTCCCATAAAAAACAAGAAAGAGGAAAAATGAAAAGATAACATACAAATGATTCATTTGAGGTTTTTGATAAGATCTCATTTAACTATGTCAAATGGATTTGGAAGGGACAAAGCATATTTGATTGACTTAAATTTTGAGGTACCATATCCATCATCATTGTATGCATCATCTTCTCTTGGAATTAGTAGAAACTCAAATGCTCATCATTCATTTCCCATGGGCATTGGGCATTTTTCTCTTGGAAAATAGGAGTTAAGTTTGGTTAAATCTCAGGAAGCCTAGACATCATCATCACATGGATCATCTTCTCTCGAACTCTATTTTTGCAATGGTTCATCATCTTCACAATCAAATTATGCATGTGTCCTTCATGATTTTGTTGAAACTAGAGAATTTATCTCACCATCATCTTGGGAATTTTCCGCATCATCTTGTGCCTTATCCCTTAGATAATTTTACTCATCTTTCATGATAACATCAGGTTACTCCATATAAGAATCATAATCATTGTGGTCCTTATCCTTATCCTTATCCTTATTCTTTTTTTTCTTTTCCTTCTTTTATTTATTCTCAGAATGACTAGCCTCATCATCATCATCATCATCCCTATCCTTACACTTACTCTTCCATAATTCCTTCACATGTTCAAATTGCTTCTCTTGTTGCATCACCCACCAAATTTCTTCCCCTTGCTTTCTCCTTTCCATCTAAATCCTTCATTCTTGATCAATTTTTTGTTTTGCTTCATCAACCAATACAAGTTGGCATGCTAATTTAATTGTTTCCAATCATCTATTTTTCAGTTTTGCTTTTATCCAATCATCTATTTTTCAGTTCCATGTTTCCAAGCATACATAAATCATTTGATGATATTTTATCCACGTTAAGTGTATCCCCAATCAATTCTACGCTTGGTGCATTGTAGAAACAAATTCCAAGAGAAGATGATGCATAAAATGATGATGGATAAGCTACCTCAAAATTTTAGTCAATCAAATATGCTTTGTCCCTTCCAAATCCATTTGACATAGTTAAATGAGATGTTATAATTTTCCTAATCTTCCATGGCAACACCAGGTTCCTCCATGTAAGAATCATAAGCCTTGTGGTCCTTATCCTTCTTCTTTTTCTTCTTTTCCTTATTTTGTTTCTTCTTAAACTAACTAGCCTCATCATTGTCATCATCACTATCCTTACACTTACACTTCCATAATTCCTTCACACATTAAAACTGTTCCTCTTGTTGCATCACTCACCAAAGTTCTTCCTCTTGCTTTCTCCCTTCCATCTAAATCCTTCATTCTTCATCAACTTTTCAATTTGCTTCATCAGCCAAGAGAAGTTGGTGTGCTACTTTAATTGTTTCTTTTTATTTAAGCAAGTCATATATTTTTAGTCCCATGTTTCCAAGCATACACAAAGCATTTGATGAGTTTTTATCCACCTTAAGTGCATCCTCAATCAGTTATACGCTTGGTGCATTATAGAAACAAATTCCAAGAGAAGATGATGCATACAATGATGATGGATAAGCTACCTCAAAATTTTAGTCAATCAAATATGCTTTGTCCCTTCCAAATCCATTTGACATAGTTAAATGAGATCTTATCAAAAACCTCAATTGAATCATATGTATATTATCTTAAATTCATTTTTCCTCTTTCTTGTTTTTCATGGGAAACCTATTTTAGTCTTTATTTTAGAACATTTTATGTGTCCTTCAATGTATTATGCTTTATCTTTCTATCAAATTCTAGATTAAAAAAACCTATAATTGAAAAATGGATTAATTCATCTATTTTTATTTTATAGTCGCAAATAGGTGGATTAAATTATTTTGTTGTTAAAAAAATATTGTACAATGTAATGTCCCCTTTTTGAAATGAAACCAAGTTGAAACTCAAATACTCATCGTTCATTTCCCATGGGCCTTGGGGAATTTTCTCTTGGAAAATAAGAGTACAATAATAACTCAAGAGGATCTTAATATCATAAAAAGGGGCCACTTAAGTGTTGGTACAGAGACTAGGAAATGTTTATGTTGCAAATGGGGCAGCCATTTTGCTAGTTGAAAGGGGTTAGTTTTATATTGCAAAGAAAAAATTTACACAGGTATAAGAAGTTGTTGTAGGAAACATCTTTATTTAGAAGCCTGATGTGTGGGTAAATCTAGCACATGTTTACTTTGTATAAGTACAGTTTCCGCTTGCAGTGAAAATGTTTATGCTACAAATGGGGCAGCCATTGTAAAGTGTTTCCATAAAGACTAGGAAATGTTTATGTTGCAAATGGGGCAGCCATTGTGTTAGCTAAAAGGGGTCAATTAGTTATTGCAAAAGAAATATTTACATAGGTACAAGAAGTTGATGTAGGAAACATGTTTGTTTAGATGCCTGATGTGTGGGTAAATCTAGGACATGTTTACTTTGAACAAGGACAATTTCCACTTGCAATGAAAATGTACCAAATTTGTTTGAGGAAATTCTATTTTGGCACTGACACCCAAATTTTATTATATTTAGCTTGAACACATTATGAAGTAGAACAGTGGCAAGATTGTAAAGAACATTATTAAGAGTAGTAGAACATTATTAAGAACAGTAGATTGTAATGAGCATTTTGAATTTTTTTTTAATGTAATGGGTGTTTTGAATTACCTCTGAATTCACTACAGTGGGCATCCCAAAATTCAATTTCGCTATAGAGGGCATTTCCAAATTCAAATTCCTTGCAGAAAACTCAAAATTCCTTTCCCTTGCCTACCTTTTAAGAAGTCTCTAGGTCCTCTCCAAATCCTTATCACCCGTTCAAGTAGCTGCTACAACTGATCAAAATGACTCATGCTAGGCTAATGAATGAAGTGAGGTCTACAATGAATGAATGAAGCGAGGTTTACAATGAATGAATGAAGTAAGTTTTGCAAGAGATGAATGAATCTACAATGAACATGAATAATTGTGCCAATACATTGCGAGCATGAATACTTTGCACCAATAATTGGCCGACTTCTTTTTAAAAAAAAATTCCAATTTGGATTTGATGACTAACTATTTAGTGATTTTTATTTCTATGACTAAATTATTTTTCAGTCAATGACCAAATTACTCATTTATAGCTGAGTTGCAAAAAATGAGCAGAATTTAGTCATTTTTAGTTGTTGTGACTAAATTTTTTAGTCACCTAGTCATTTATTTTCTAAATTCTACTAGTGCATTCAAGATCATTCAAGCATAATAAAGGATTTGTTTCACATCAAGTTCATGATCAAGATCTACATTCATTGAGGCTACTTCATGCTAAGTTGCGGATTTTTTATCCAAGTTTTTAAATAAGTTGTAGTGAGTTGTGAAATTGCATTTTTTTCATTCATCATTACTTTCATGCATTGTTTCATTTCAAGGTTTAATTACCAAAACAAGGTTTGACCAAGGAAAACCCCTATTCACTAACTAACAACATTTTCTCCCTTTTGATGTTTGATTGTAGGTTTTAGGTTGAAGATAATTTGGAGAGAAAAATTGCAAAAGTTTTCAAAGTTGTCAAAGTTGCTAAGAAAGTTGTCAAATCACAAAGAATGAGCTACATGATTTATTTCCAACTTTCCAATAGTGACCGACTAGAATCTGGGAGTGCAGACTGAGAGGAAAAAAACCTAGAAAAAGGATTTTCCAGAGCTCTAGTAGACTCCATTCACCATAGGGTGAATGAATCCTTAGTGAGGTTTGAAAAAACACTTTTTGAAATAGGTACACAACATATAACCCTCATGAAACCTTCCTTTTAAATGTTATATTAGTTAGGTTTATTTTTTTATTCTCATTTACACATTATAGCTTACATATTGAGTGAAATTATAGGAATAATTAGGTTCATCATTAGTTTTCATATTGGAAAACCTTCATTTTTTTATGTTTCAGTATGGTGAACCCAACCTTTTGAACATTGTAATTTTATGATTTTGGAGTCCATTTCATCCTACATTTGGATTTTGTATTCATTTTCCTACATTTGCATTGAATTCGGATTCATTTAGGGTGTCTAATTTTCATTCAAATTTTCATTACATCTTAGGTTTTAGGATTGCATATTTTGCATTTTTTAAATTTAAAAATTACAAAAAAAAATCAATCATCTTGCATATCATTTACATCATATAAAATTGCATTTGAAAATTAAAATAAAATTACATATCAAACTAGGTCTTTTAGGTCATAATTTTTTCACATCTTCAACTTTCATTTCACATTGCATTCATAGAAAACTAAAATAGAAACTTTTTGTAACCAACAAAAATCTAAAAACCAATGGAAAACACATAAAAATATGTAAAAATCAGTTTCAAAAACCTAATCAAGGACCCATTCACTATAGGGAAAATGAGTCCCTAATCAAGTCCTAATCTGCATTTTTGGACATTAAAGCATTCATCTTTGTGCTTTTGTTTATTGCTCTTAGATTTCTACTACAGTTTGCTGACTTTCTATTTCATCAATTTGATCATATTTAGCTTGGTTTGGTACATTATGTGTATTGTGTGATTTCAAAATTGTATTTACAAGACTTCATTTCCATATTTTTTCATAGTGTAATAAGAAAATTTCCATGTTTAGAATTTGAAAATTATATTTACACATTGCATTACATTTTAAGTCTCTTTCTATTTTGGGTTTCTACACTAAGTTTGTGAAACTTGTATTCAATCTTTATAGCTTGGTGTCCTATTAGCAATATTATTTTGAGACATCTAGTTCAATACTCATTTCATCCTACAATAGACCATTCACCATGGATCTTGGGTTTTCTAACTCTCTTTCTCATAGTGTTGATAATCAACCCCCTATGGATCATAGCATGCATTCGTCATTTCCAATGATTTCACTTCCTATAACCTATGTGTATGAAGGTAACAACACCATCCCTACCATCACTAGTTATACTTAAGCTTTGGGCTATACAAAAATCCAAGGTGGAACTTCAATTCCTCCTACAATACCCATTTCCATTCTTACATACACTAGTACTCAAGTTACCACAACCATTCAACCTACTAGAAATGTCAACACTTCCTTAAGTATTTCCATAGGGAATCCTTCTAGCTTTGTGCATTCACATACCATATCTCCTAAACCATCCTCCCTCACAAATTTACAATTCACTTGCCCTCCATATACATACACCACTCCACCTTACAATAATAACAATGATGCCATCCTTAAAACACTTTTGTAAAGTATGTCATCTATTGAACAAGTCATAACCCTAACTCAACATAACAATGGTCAACATTCACAATACATCAAAACCAACCCTTTATCCCTAGAGATATTAAGAAAACCAATGCCACAAGGTATAGAGGTTCCTAGATTTGAGAAATATGGTGGGAAAGGAGATCATGTTAGCCATGTTTCTACTTACACAACCCTATGTAGTGATTTCATCTTTCAAAATAAGCTCTTTGTGGCTAAACTATTCCCTAGGTCATTGAAGGACACTACTTTAGAGTGGTTTTATTTCGCACCAAATAATTCAATTGGTTCATTCAATGAGCTTGTTGATTCATTTACAACCACTTCTAGATTCACATGGGTCCCAATATGACCTAGCTGATTTAATAACATGTAAAAAAGGATGATGACAAAGTGACTAATTTCATAGTGAGATATCAAACACTTTATTCACAAATAAACATTAAGATTCTTGATACCAATCCTCAACAAATGTTCATTTCCAATTTAGAAAGAAAAATCCAAACCAAACTTGGGATGTTGAAATTCCCATCCTTCATATAGTTATGTATATCCCTTCCTGATTATCAAAATTTGGCTTATAGTCATGATGTGAAAAATCCTTCTAGCCATCCTAAAAGGTCTGAATCTACACCTCAAAATAGTTACCAACCTTTCAAGAAACAGAATAGGGCTTTTTTACAACTTAATTTCCCTCGACCAAATCAACAAGTTGATAACCATGTGGGTGCTATAACGATGACAATTTATCCTTTTACCTTTGGGGATATAAATATAAATTTTAGTTCTCTACTCACTACCCTTCATATTATCATGCTACAACTTGTAGAAATGAATATTCTTTCCTTACCCCCTATCAAAGCTCTTGATCCTAATAATCCATCACCGACAAACTATAGACCAAACTCTTATTGCCATTACCACCAAAAAAATGGACATGATACAAAATATTGTAAGTGTCTTAAACATCTTGTGTAATACCTCATTGATTCTAATCATCTTCTAATTGGAGGTGTGAATGATCAAGGTAATAATATTGTAGCTCTTCCTAACAAAAACTTAAAAATATTTACAAAACCCATGCTAAAACACACTATTTCATTTGTCAAAGCTAGAAAAAGAAAGAATTATGTGATGAATGTTGGCATGGATGATGAAACTAAAAAAGATAAAAATGGGAATGAAGCATTTAAAGTGGTGTCATTTATTGAAGCTAAACCTCATAAAGGCTCAACCAAAATGCCCCTTGATATTGCTTTCTCACAAAAAGATATACTTAAATATCTACATGATGGTCCTCTTTACATAGCTGGAAGAATCAATGACAAGCCTACTAATGGGATATTGATTGATCTTGTTAGTGTAGGGAATGTTATCACTGAAGAATTCCTATTTATGCATGAAATTTATCAAGATACATATGACAAACCAAAAGCATGGATCAAAATGCATAATGGTGTTTCTTGCCTTATGAATGGCTTGATAAATATCCCTCTAAAATTCAGACTGAAAACATTAAATGACTTATTAATCATCATCATCATGTTTTAGACCAATTTCATGTGAAGTTAGGCTATCCATGGATTTTCTCCATGAATATCATCCAATTGGTTGTGCATAAATGTTTAAAGTTTCCCTTTGGTAGTGAAATATTTAGCATGCACCATAGTGGCTTTAATCTTGTTTCTTCCCAAGGGAGATTTTCATTGGATTTCTTTTGGCCTAAGCCTATTAAACCTATTAGACCTCATTAGGACTACTTTTTCAAAGCATATCAAAAGTTTAAGGTGAAGCACATAACAAAATTATACCTTAGAAACATGCCTCAACCCATGAATGATCCACCTATCGTAGAAAAATTAATGATTGAGCCAAAAGCCCTACCAAATATCCAAGAGAAACCTATGACAAATCCTCCTACTATTTCTTATAAGAGACCACAAGATAATCAAAACAATCTTGTTGTGCCTCCTAAAGTCAAATAATTTTACAAAGATAAAGATAAAGTGGTTCAATAACCTCCTATGGTTCCTTTTGTTCCTATCCTAAGGGAAGAAAAACAACATATGATTGACAAACCAGCTCCTACACAAACGAAAATCGACAATAGATTAAAATGAAATCAAAATGCTAGAGAGTGTAGGTGTAGACGTCATGCTATTGCTCGTGTATTACAAACTAAAGATGAAAAGAGCAACATAAAAAATAAAAATCCAAACATAATTGAAGTGATGCATAATGATTCTATACCCTCACTGTAACGTAAAAAAGAACCTTCTAGAGACATTATCATTCGACCCCCTATTGTGATTGATTTAGATGATGACATTGGTATGGAAAATATTGATGAACAAGTTCATAATGAGTTGAATTCATTGTTCTCCTCTTCTATGAGCTTAAATGACAATTCTCTTAAAAAGAGTGTTGAACTTGGTGCTTCCCCTAGTTTGGAACTTGTCATTGTCCATTTTGCTAGTTGTCTTCCTTCCATAGACATTGGCTACTTTAAAGCATTTTCTCATAGAAATGGTGTTAGAAACTGCTATAAAGTGGGGGCATACATTGATAATATCTTTTTTTTTTCTTGGTGGTGTCATTGGGTTTGATGTCCACCAAGAGTGTGATATTTCTTAGTGTATTTGCATCCCCATTGCACTATTTTCAAGGTTTATGGAGTTAGACTGCAGCCCCATTGTTAAATGATATATATATCTAACAAGTTAGCTATCATGGAAATCATGTAGCAGATGGATTCCATAGATAAGGAGCACTTCAAAAGTGCCAAAAAAGATTCCATAATTGATGCACAATTTTATTTAACTTATTTTATTGTGTCTTCAAAATAAGGCTATGATAAATTTGGTGTCATGTTGGATAATCTCAAGGTGAAAGAGGATGTACTGAGAGATTGTGACCTTGAGGGGTATGCTAATAAGGAAGGAAAAGATAAGGGAAGGTCTAGTTTTTCTCATGTGTTTTTATATAGTGAGGACATCATAAGGAATTTTATTTTTGATTTTTCTATGGTTGAGAGGAAGAAAGAATGGATGATGATCTGTAGAATTGAAGATAGAGAACTAGAAAATAATCCATTCTATGTCAGTCCATATAAAGAAATTAACGATTTATATGAAAGGGAAATGACTGTCTTGCAAGCATTTAAAGATGGGACTTTCTTTGACAAAGTCAAAGAGGCTCAGGATAATTCCAAACTTGTTAGGGATGTACATGAAGCAAATACAATGAGCCAACTAGCTCAATCCTCTACCCATGGTGCACAAATGCATCCTATAGAAATTGGTGATGAGCCAATTACACACCCTCTAGTTGAATACATTGATACAAAACATGGGGAGGGAAATGAAATGCAAGAGATATTAGTAGAATATGTTCCTATGGAACAAGGAGTTGAGAAGAGGTTCCCTTCTCTAGTAATTGGTGATGCATTAGACTCCTATGTTCCTAGTGATAGAATTGTTCCTTGGGAGTACAATGAGGATGAGGATGATGATGCGAAGGTAAAGGTATGTAGAGAATTCATGGATAATGATTCATTCATCCAAAAATAGTAATTTAGAGATTTTATTAAAGAAAAAAATTGTTGCAATGACACCCATAGATGCAAGGAGACTTCTGAAAGATAGTGGCATTATGATATTTCCTTGGTGGAATCTCACCCCAGCCATTGCTCTAGATGTTGTAAGAAATGATCTAGAGCCTTCACTTTTTGAGGAACTATTTGATAATAGGGTTTTTGTTTCTAGTTTCAGCCCTAACTTGGATACTATTGCAATTTGGTCTATAGCAGGTTGAGTGTAGGATCATGAGGGTCCAAAAAGTGGCCATATGACAAAAAAGTGGCTGACGAATTTTTTTGTCTGAATTTGATGAAATGAAAAGGGTTTATTTAGAAAATTGTCAGCTTTCCAAAAATATAAGATATTCCTTATTTCAAATTAAATAGATGATTATTATTTATTTTCTACATAAATTTTAACAAAAGTCCTAATTGATAGGTTGATTGAAAAACATCTATAATTCATAAATGATTTCACATTTTTTGAATTTGAAAGATGTGAAACATTCTATTCTTCCCATACTATGGGATTGAAAAGAAAAATTGAGTTTCATAAATTTTTGACCAAGTTATGGTGGTCAAACAAACAAGTTTTAATATTTAAAAAAATTAAAAATATAAAAAAATCATAACTAATTATTTACTTGTAAAAAATTACAAAAAAAATGTCACATTTGGACATGTGTCCTCTACTTATATTGAATGTTTTAGAAAAATATATCATTTTTTTCTTGTACTTAGGTTGATCAAACATACACCAAATTTGTATTTTTTCCTAAAAAATTAGTACTACTACATTGAAATTTCAAAGTTTCACCAAAAAAATTTACTTTTTCTCAAAAAGGAATAGTATCTTAGAAAATAAATTCAATTTTCTACAAATTTTGTTGTTATACATTTTTCAAATTATGTTAATAACTTATTCAAATTTTTACATCAATTTTCCTAACTTTGTTTTTCTAAAGTTTCATTGCCACTTAAGGGCCTAGTCTGGACCCTCATGATCCTGCACTGACCCAACAACAAATTATGGGAAACAAAGATTGATGAAATCCATTGGTGAGATCACTGGTAAGGTAATAATTAGAAGAGCCACTTAAATGACTCTAGTCCAAGCAACCAAGTTAACAGTGCATGGTGCCATCTTGAGTGCATATACTATTGATATCTCCCAAGAGAGGTATAATAGGCTTCTTGAGAAACAAAATAGGTTAATTGATGAGTATAATAAGATGAGATCCATTACAACTCACACAATCCAAGCACAAAATACTTTACCATCCCCAACCTCCCCTTCTAAAATGTCAACCCAAGATAGGGAGACATTGTTTTTAAGAATGAAAGGATTGAAGGAGGAGTTACAAGAATCCAAAGAAAATGAATCAAAAGCTAAGGATAAGATAGCCAATAATGCTAAGGATATTATTCATGACATTATGAAGCATATAATTTCTAGGATGCACCTCAAAATAGACAATGTATGGGACGTGTACAAGAATATACATGAAACTCACCAGAAGCATCTTAAGGTACAAAAAGCTCTTTAAAATACCTAGAGTAAATGGAGTGCCAGAGCTAATGTCCTTCAAGAAATGATACCCATTATGAAGGATGATCCCAAAGCACCAACTCACTTTCCCAAATTAATCAAAGAAATTGTATTCATTGGTGAAATAACAAAATTTCATGGCAGGTTAGGTGAGCAGTTGTAGGGAAAGATAAAGATTTTTAGAGAAATGGAGGGGAATGGTGTGCCTAAAATTATAAATGAAGAGGAATCTCTAAAGATTGACATGTGAAAAATAGAGTTTGGAGACCTCCTTGAGCATTTCCCTCAATTTATAAATGTTGATGCAAAACCCAATTTGGAAATTTTGAATAGCACAATTGATGAGTTGTTTAAAACTAAGGTGAATTTGTATGCATTTTTCAAGGAAGCTAGAAAAATAGTTGATGCAAGATACAAGGCACATGATGCCAAGGTTCAAAAACTATTAGATACTATGTGGCCTAGTGACGAGGAGTACAATGCATCTCTCAAAAAATTTATAGATTAAGCTTGTGATATATCAATGTTCAAATATTGTTCCCTCTGCCATTCAAATGTGTTGATGACAACTGGCTAATGTGGATGTTGTTTCACCTTTTCCCTATTCTAATGCTTTTATGCTTTTTTTATGGAAATTTTAGGGAGTACATGGAAATAATTATTTCTCATGGAAGGCAAGAAGTATCTGCATTGACAAATAGGAAATGAATTTTTTATTACATAAATATTCCCCAATAGGTTTTGCAAATTTAAAGGTTTTTGAAAAAGTAACTGAATGTCAAATGAAAATATGACATGCCTCAATTAGCCTAAAGCTTATTTTGCTCCCTTGGTTTTATAAAAGGGAATTTAGGGCTAATTGAATTGGTTTTTGGTTGATCGATCTCAAATAACTTTGTAACTAGGTCTAGATAATAGAAGTATGAGTTTGTTCTAGGTTTTAAATAGTTTTGAGTCTTGTAATGGTGAATGTTCATAACAGTACTATCACATTTTTAAATAAAAATGATAAATGTTCAAGCCTAGTGTTCTCCATTATATACTTTACATAGATTATGAATAAAAATGAAGCAAAGCTTAGTTCTATTCATCTTTTTTTTCTTTCCTTTGAATTTTTATTCATTGTTAATATGCTTGTTCAAGAAATGAGTTAAATATGTTTTAACATGTATAAAGGTTTATGTGAATGTATGCATGGATAATTGAGTGTTGTTGGTTAAGTATCTGAGTTCAACATTGTAAGGCACTATTGACAAGCTTTGTTGTGACAACCATAATGTTATTTGATATTTTTAATTACATCGTTTAGGATTCTATAGCCAAGGATAAAGAATTGGTCGTCATAGGTCATGTTTATGTTACAATTTTCTAGATCTTTCATAACAACTACATTCAAATCCAATTTAATCTTCATTTTATATGTAAATGTAAGTCAAGCTAAAATTATAACATTTTCTCATGCTTTAATGTGATATCATCATAAAGATTAGCTAGATCCTTTAGGTTTTCATCTATTAAGCATTCAAAGTAGAATTTATAGGTTAAATTTATAATGTATATAATAATTGGCACAAAAGTATCTAAAAATATATTGTAGGGATGATCCTCCTAGGTTTTGTAGAGCCCAAAGTGTAGAGGAAAATCCTAGAAAGCTTTCACTTATTCATTGGCCAATCCCTCAAAGTTATTGAAAATTGAATTTGGCGCATTCATAAATAACTGGTGAGATAACCTCAGTTCATTAAAAATAACCAAAAAATAACACAATAAAATTTTGTAAAAGAGAGCAAAATAGAAAACAAGACGTAATGGGAGTGCGTTATAACATGCTTGCATTATGTCAAAACTATTGTCCATAATGTGATCAAGTTACAATGCACTCGTATTATGTCAAAACTATGACATACCATGAGCGAGTTATAATGCTCTCACATTATATCTTGCTTTGGGAATCCCTAGGCCTTAGGCTTGGGATTTTCTTTAGATTTCCAACACAAAGGCTTGGATTGCCTTCCCAACGTATAAAGACCTATTTTTACATATTCTACATGATTTCACATAATCTCATTTGTGCTAACTGTCAAGTTTGCACGTGTTTCAAGGTTGAGTAAATCAAACAAATGGGTAATGTTAGGATCTCTCTTAGCTATTTATTGATGTGTGTTTTTTCACATTTTGGCAATGTTAAGGCTTTCATCTTTAATTTCTTTTGTTTGTGTGTCCATTTTTTGTCAAAAACCAGTGTTTGGTATTTTTTATTTTATTTTTTAACCATTCATTGTAATTTTAAATAAATTACATTTTTATAAAATAAACCCCATTCTATACATATTAAAAATATATATTTTCAATTAGTTTTCAAAAATTATAGGGTTAGGATGGCCAAAATTCTATTTTTCAAGATGTGTCCATTTTAAAAAGTAGTAAAAAATGAAATATTCATTAAAAATTTATTAGAAAAATTGGGCATAAACTACATGTTGTTAACTAATTTCTCACTGAAGTGATTTCAAAAATACCAAAGAAAAGTTAATCTTTTGAGGGAGCCACAAAAGATTCTATGTTATATTTCTTTGACAAAAAACAACACCATTCTAAAAAAAATTGTAGTTTAGAAAGTAGATTGAAAGCATGATGAAAATTGTTTTTGTTGCATCCTAAAATGTTGAGTGTAAATATCCTCAATTTCTCATCCAAGGTTAATATTTCCTAATTTAAAAAAAAAAAACAAAAACCAGTGGCCATTTAAGACCCCTTTTTGGCTCCCCATATTTTTGCACTTACCCAACACATAATTTGGTAAATTAGAAGTTTAATTAAGTCTAATAAATTAAGGTACCCAAACATAGTGTAAAATTGTAAAGGTATACAATTTCCAACACTACACGCTCCATACATATAATGAAAATATATATAATGTGGCTTTAGGAAGCGTTGTCCCAAACCCCATTAGGGGTACCCCATGACACTCTCCCATGGTCAAATTGTAAGGTTGAGACATCATTTTCTTAACACTTCCTACTAAACATTCAGATAGGAATGAGTTAAATAAAATTAGGAATTTTTTTTCTTAAAATAAAATCAGGAATGTTATAGAAGAGTATGGAAAATTATCTTTTGGCAGCACATTTGTGAAGAAAGAAAATCTCTTGAATTAAAATAGCTAAGTATCTTTAATTTGATAAATGATGGAGGTATAGAAAGTTATATGAGTTTTTGAGGAGGAAAAAAATCACTTCTTAAAGTTATAGTCACAAATCTCCAAGTAGAGAGGGTACAAATAGGCTATAAAATATGATAAAATAATCATCAAACTATAATGAAGTTGAATCTTAATGTGTAAGTTATAGGACTAATGGTTCTATTTTGAACATAAGAATGTGTATTTTAGTATTATTGAAGCTTTGAGGAAAGATACCCCCAAATATATTTTAATTTCAAATATACATAATATTTAGAAGTCTTGTTTTTTATATCCTTATTTACTTTCTTTGTAAAAAAGTATATTAAAATAAAATTAAATTTATATACACAATTTCTTACCATATTGGTCCATACATGAACTAAGAGAAAAATTAACACACTAATCGAAATAAAACCCACATGGTACTAGGTGCATAAATGTATTGTCCTTTTCAATGAAACTAATGTAGCTCTCACTAGCATATACAAGAGTTCCCAAAGATTTATCATACAAATTTGAAAGTCTTCTAAAATAATATTCCCATTAGTATATAAAAGAGTGCATATATTGTTATCATGAAAAGTTCAAATTTTTATAGACCTATTTTTGTATCTGTGATCAATCATAGATCATTATGTGGTCGTATGGCAATATTCTTGATTTTTTACATAATTATAAGAGATATATTGTTTTATTTTTTTAATTTTTTAATTTCCTTTATCATCATCTCATACTCGCTACTAATAACTTGCTAGTAAAAGTGTTGAGTGACTCATCTATTAATTGTTGGAAGTAATTAATAAATACATAAGAATGTTGTTGATAGTCTTTTGGAGAGTTGGTAGTTATAGTTTTAGTCATAGAAGTTTGTTAGAATATAATTTTAAGAGGTGTCCAATTTAAATAGTTAGTTTTTAGTAAGTGTTTATTTGGTGTCATATTTAGGTTTATTATTATATTATTCTATTATTCCTCATTGAATATATACAATTTAATCATCTTTAATGAATAAAAACAATACTTCAATCTACATGTATCTCTTATTTGTATTTTTTCTATCTCTCTAAATTTTAACATGGTATCAAAGATAGAAATTGGGTGTCTCTATGATGAAAGTATGTAGGTAGATGAATGAATCTTGAGAGTGAATAATCATATGGTAGGAGCATATTTTACCATAGACAAAGTATCCTTTGTCTGGTTTCTATATATGTTTTATTTGAACCTTGAGGGCATGCACACTAGCATGAGAAGGACAAGACACCAAAGTTACTATTTCAAAGATTTATTACTACAATCAAATTGAATTTTGGCATTCACATTGCGTAAAAAATTGGTACTACTAGAAAAAGTGTTGGCTTGTTAACTACTACAAACATATTAAAGAAAGAAAAATGAATGAATTTTCTAAGTGCCAAAATGTTAGAGTCCTTTAGATTTGTTGAGAGGAAAATGTTTTTACAACCATACATTCTATATGGGAGAGAGTGTCTAATAGAGGATTGAAAATTAATTTTACTTTTTAAGAAGTCAATGATGACATCATCGAATTATTTTAGTAAAGATTACATATATAGGATCATCATATAATATTGAAAAGGTTGTTAGACGATATATCTATTTCTCAACATGCCTTCATTTTGGTGTTGGAGGAGAGGTCCTTATGTTTTTAAAGGGTAGTGGTGTGCTCATTAGGTATCTTAGTGGATGATTGGCTACAATGAGGATGTTAAAATATATTTTAGGATGAAAGACAAAGTTTGTAACATATGGGGAATTTTTTCTTCCAAGACAAACTGTTGGAAGTAATGAATCAACATATATATATTTTTTTAATTACAGATTTGACAATATTTGTTTCAGTTCTAAAAGTTTGGCCAAATAGAAATATTAAAGATTTCCATGTTAAATAATTAGAAATTTGTTATTTGTTATGATATATAATATAATTGCCTTCGTTAAAGAAGAATAACAGTTTGATGTGTACATATTTTTTCTTTATACTATTCTATGTGTCTAAGTTTTAACATTTATAAACATACAAATCTATTACGAGTGCTTGTCAATTTTGTTTCAAGTTGTGATCTTGTGGAGGTCTGGTTAAACTTTTACTTGTCGTCAGACATACAAATTGTTTTCAATTAAAATCAAAATCACAATTTAATGTCTCTTTAGATTCTTGCTCGTTATTAGGTATGAAAATCTATTTATTAGGTATGAAAATCTATTTTTAGTTCTCGTTGATTTTGTTTGGAATTTAAGTCAAAATCAAAACACGTCGTCTCTTTAAATTCTTTCTTTTTCTTTACTTGGCCATTGTCAAAAATACTTACACTAAGTCGCCCCCATGGAAGAGCCTATAGAATCCAACCTCTTTTAGTTTCGAACACATCTCGATCTCAAATGAAGCTAAGCCAATGAAGCTTGGTATTCAATTAGATCTACCTTATTCAAATAGTCGGCTAAATAATGCTTAAGAGAAGCATACTCTAAACTCAGATTTATAAGATGCACGGGAAAGTAAGGGAATCTCTGTTTTTATTAAGTCCGTTTCTTACAATATAGCTAGCATAGGCATCATAATTATATGATTATCCATATTGAATGTTTGAAGTATTCGAAGGAAACCCAAAAGACAAACATTAGTGAAAGAAAAGAATGGGAAATGAAACGGTCTGACTATTGGACTTCACATCCCAACATATTCTATTCAAATTCGTTTATATTCTGTAGATTGGTCTAAATAGTAGAGTAGAATTTGGTACCTTCGATCCTCATTGAAAGTATGGACTGCTGTAGACATTTATTTTGTCTTGAATGCAGAAAGAAACTTACATCAGGGAGATGCGAATGCGATGAGGCATTTACTGTTACAGCTCGGGATAAAAGGGAGACAGAATTCTATACGCAGCAGTTTATACAAGTTATCGAAGGTATCATGCATGAAGGGTGTCCAAATGCATTTGACGTGACAGAGGATATCCGTTAGTCTAACATCGAAGGGCCAATTATTTCCAACATCCATTACCAAACGAACGGTGTTCGAGTTGAGTTAAAGACACAGTTCGAGAGATATATAACCAATTTAGAAGACCAAATGGATGTAAACACTTATTTAGAGAGTTCCCGTGAGAGCAATTCTATGAATGAAGAAGATGAAACCAACACAATTGCTGCTGGGATAAACGATTTAATTCAGGTAAGTGAATGCCCCGAATCCCAAGCATACTCTTCAGCACTTACACTTCAACTGCGAGTAACTTCAAACTGGAATGAGTTCGCCCCATATTCGCTACTTGAAATAATAGATGATGACCTGGAGTGGCTGGACTGGCTATGTACCCTGGCAGACTTGGAATGCAAAATCATAGACATAAAATGGCATTTTTATCAAATGAGGATAAAAGATTTGGATTGTTTTCTTCGTCAACGGAATGTGAGTGCCTCTGGAGAATGTGCATGCTCTGTCCTTTCTTGACACCCAATATCGATAGCTCAGGAGAGGGAATTGTTCTTTCAAATTATTAATGCTTGCATTGAAACAGGTATTCCCAGCCCGTCCGAAGTACCCAAAAACGAGCCCTTTTATTGGAGGGCACAAAATCCCAATTCGCATCTATATGAAGTTCATTTTGCAACAAATTGTGTGGTGATAAAATTTGATCGTTGGTTTATAACCAGTTGCACCCCTCAATCTAACCACATAAGCAGTCATGCAACAGCCTCAAGTGAAACTGAAAGCAAAATTGAAAATTTAAATAATTCTATACCATATACTATTCCACTCCGTCTAAAATACATCTGCGAGCAATCGATCCCATTAACGCTTGAAATTGTAGGTGATCGTTTGGATTGGCAACGAATACGGAGCGATGTAGAGTCAAATATTGCTGGATTAGGATGGCATCTCTACCCTTTGCCGCAAGAGGGGGCTAGGAGACATGAAGACTTAGGTTACGACTCTGTGGAAAGTGATGTAGAATTTGAAAGTGAGGATTATATGGATGACGAATTTGATGATGAGAGCTATGAGACAGAGCCTCTACCAGCAGCTAAGCGTGCAATAGAGAATTTATCAACGTTCACAATGAAAACTAGTGATGCATTTTGTAGTATCTGCCAGGAAATTATAGTTGCTGGTGAGAAAACAATACAGTTGCCTTGCGACCATGTCTACCATGGAGAATGTATAGTGAACTGGTTGGGAGTGGGAAATCTTTGTCCCATATGCAGATACGAGTTTCCCACAACAGAAGATCCAGATTCTAGAGAGAAAGGGCACACAGATTCTACTTTGTCCAGCAGATGAAAACAGTTTCTCAAGGGAATTTTTTTTTTTAATATGTGTATTTCTATAAAGGACAGTTTCTGAAGGAAAATGTTTTTAAGGCTATGATATGCAAGATAGATCACTGGTTTATATTTCAACAATGAACACTTCGGAACAACCATAATACTATTGAATTTTCGATCCATTGTAATATGTTTTCACAGTTTATAAAATGTTGCTTGCTTACATGGTATGTATAATAACTAAATGTAGATAATTGAACTGAAGCGTCTTTAGAGCACAGAGTATTTGGCTTGTCTCCTTCATATATGCTTTTGAATAATACCAAAAATATCCTATATAATGTTCAGATTGCCCAATATATAGATAAAATAACAAACTTAATTAGATTCGAGTTATTATTTTTAAATTAAAAGGAAATTTAAATATTAAAATTTATTTAATGTCACTATAGATAAAGTTTATTAAAAATGATTTTAAAAGTATAACATGGAAGTACGTCTTAAATTTGACTTGCCGCAATTGATCTTTTATCTTTGAGTAATATTGTCTAAATTAGATTCATTATTTGTAATATTAATTTTTTCTATCTCTACAAGTTTGACCCTTTATTATGATAAATATAAACCTCATCAAGATCTATAAATGTAGATCTCAATCTAAATACATATCATTAGATAAATATCTTTTTTTATTGATAAACAATTCATTGTATATTATGAGAAAAAAAAAACCAAATAAGGTTGAAAATAAAATTAATGATATAAATCTCATGAAAAAAACAATGACAAAAAAACTAGCAACGTGATTCTTATTATGAATTAGAGCAAAAAAGTATTTTCTCTTTCATCAATAATTTTTTTTGAGTAATCCTAAAAAAATTCTTGTCGAATTCTATAAATACCCATTATGTAAGTGATTGTCATGTACACATGCACACACACATGGATTTATATGTATATATCTACATGTGTATATATATGAGTATATGTAAGATATATATGTTTGTGTATAGATATATATGCATATTAATATATGTATATATCTATGCATATATGTATGTAAATTGATGCCTATATATGTATATATATATGCATATATATGCAAATGTATATACATATATATGTATATGTATATGTATATGTATATATATGTGTGTGTGTGTCTATGTAGATTTATGTATATACATGCACATACACATACATATATGCATATATACATATACATATATGTATATATCATCCCCAAAATCTCACATGCACATGAATCGCAAACCAACAATTTTTTATAATGTTTATATTTATTTTGTGTCTATTGTATACTTAAACTCCCATTAACTAATTTCCCACATGACACACATGCGATAGTAGAGAAGCACACTTGAAGGCATACCCTAGGAGAGGACCTTGAAGCATTATAAATCCTAGTAGGTTCTAGGTGGTAAAAGATAAGTCAAACCTACACATCTCCATTGAGACAAATTCCTTAATCAAGATGACACTCTAATTTTAATGCTTAAGGTATTTAAAAAATCATATGATATCTATAAAGAATGAAATATTTAAGATATGTTGCAATAATTTGGAGGATCATTTCAATCTTAACTTACTCAAGTTTGTGATAGGGTACCACTATGTAATATGTTCACCATCTCTATGGTTGTGCAAAATGCAATTAGGATAAAAGATCCCTAATCAAACTATCTCAAATGATGTCCAATATTTTATGCTGCAATTTATCAAAATTTTAAATTAAATGGGGACTTAGCTTCAAATTGTACTATATATAATAATTGTTAATTTAATTACTAGAGTACATTTATTATTTCCCTAGGGTTTCAAAAAACCTATCTAGTTTAATTAAATCTTTAATAAAAACACTTGTTGTGATAAGACCACATGTGCATGAATATAGAGAAGGCAAGGGGAGTCCCCTTCTTGAGGGGTTTACAATAATATAGGAGAAATCAAGAGGGTCAACCCATGCAAAAGGATCCTCTATCCTTTGAAGAAAAATGATAATTTTTAGCAAATGAATGGCAAGCCATTAATTGCCTCAAGCTGCGAGTCGATCAGTAGTTAGCCTGGTTCCTAGCTAGTCTTCTCATGTGTTTTATTTCGTTGATTTTACTACTCTGTGTAGCTACTTTTCTTTTTGTTTTTGAGTGCCTCATGTATCATGAATGTCTTTTTTTGGCCTTTATGATCATTTTGTAAGGGTATGGGCCCTTCTCGACTTTAGTACAATCAAAACATTACAAAAGAGTCAAGTTTGATTTAAATATATTTTCTAGTTTAAATTCCAATTTAATTCATATTGCTAAATAATTTTCACAACAATTTAATCAAGGCCAAAATAAACTAAATTTCAAAGTAGTTTTCTTTCTAAATTAATTTAAGTACGAAGATTGCTTCAAAATTTACTTTAAATTATGAATATATAAATTCTTGAATAGTTGTTAGATTAAAAAAGAAACTCATATTACAATGTGACAAAAGTACTATTTAAACAAATTTTACTTATTTATTTTATTTTCCAATTTCTAATTATGGAGATCTTAATTTATTTTATGTATATGACTATGCTAAGGAACCATTTAAGATCTAACCTATACATTTAAAAAAAAAAAAAAAAACATAGCCTTAGGATAGGGATGGATTATTGCTTATCTTATTTTATTTCCCTTAATATCACATCATTTGCGAGTAGGTGAAATCCTAGAATATTAACATCACCTCTACATTACAATAGTTATTTATTTATTCCCTATTAACTTTCTTTCACCATTCTCATGCATTCTATCATTGAATTTAAAACTCATGTGTTAGAAAAAATTCATCAAACCTCATTTTTAAATCTCTTCATATATTAGTTCGATGGCATAAAGTCTTACTTTTATGCCAAATAAAATACTAAAATGAAAAGAGAGAAAACATACTCAAGAGATAACTATAATCCAAGGGAAGCCCTAAAACCTTCCCCTAAACTCAATACCTTATGCTGTCAACCTAGCTATGCACCCTTGTTGAGCTATCAACTCAGTTATATAGTGAAATATTAGATGATCTCACAAAGTATGGGATTTAATAGATTGAGATCATCCTCTAGAGAGAGATAGTTCCCATAGTAATTCATCTAATTTAACCCTTACTAAGGAAAAGGGAAGAGAAGGCATGCAATGAAATCTAAAATATAATGGGGTGATACATCAATTTTTTTTAGATCTTATACTCCTTAACACAATTAATTTGTTCAATGAAAAACTATTTCATGCACAACTCATGCTTTGAAGAACTTATTCATTAGTGCTTTATAAGAAAGTTGAATTTTTCATAGTTTTTGAAGGAAAAAATTAGCTATTTTCATCATTAGAAAAATTTAAATCCATTTACATAGCCTATAACTTATGTCATTTATGTATATTTCTACATGAAGGTGTTGAGGGAAATGAGATGTATATTGACTATTTTGCATATAAATCATAGAAAATATATCAATCATTCATTTTTGCACAAGAAAATATAGACCAGAGAACAAAAAGTACTTTCTTTATTGATAAAAATGGTTATACATTCTTAAGAATTGAGCTTCTCTAAGTTACAATGCCAATCTATGAATAGAAAGAGTTATTAGTAGTTACAATAATTAGTTAGGAAAAGATAGAACTAACTAGAAAATGGACCTAGGCATCACTTTTTAGCTATTTAATAACTTCCTTTAATAATCATCAACATGATATGAGGGATAAATGGCATGTGTTTTCTTTAGTTGGTTGGTTCAAACCTCTTATATTTTTGGTTGACTTGTTCCTTCTTTTTAGCCCCTGAAAATTCCCCATGATGTTGATTGAATGAAGAATCCTTACTTGATTTTACCTCCTTCATTGATGAATCCCCTTAGAAGACTACTAAATACTCTCAATTACCTTCAACTAGGTCAATTGGTTACTTTATACCCTCAACATATTGCACAAGTCACCAAACTACATTAGATGCTTGGAAAAATCCATAATTGATCATTAATCTTCTTAAATTATCAGCACATTTATTTCCATGCATTTTAGAACATGTGCAAGAGTTTGAAATGATCAAACCTTCCTCTATGGCATGGGAAAACCTCTAGGGCTAGGATTTGGCATGTATCATTCATCTACAACTTTTTTATCCCACAGTTTAATCACCCTTTTCTCTGGCTTTCTTACTTGGTCCTAGTCATGTTTAGTATGTTATTAGGTTTGTTATTTAGTTAACAAACAAGATCATTGTAGTCTCATGGAATTCATAGTAATCTATCTCTTGGATATTTTCTTCCACCTTAATTTTTTATTCCTTTGTATGACTAGCCCTTTGAAGTTTCCTTGTCATAATGCATTGATCACTAGGTCTACAAACTAAAACGATAGTCTCTATGGTTTGTTTCACCCTTGTATTTCTTCTAGGACTCTCATTGTGTTTACTTTTTAGGATACTTGCTACAACATTATATCTACCCTTAAACACCCAAAATTCTTCATGAGAATATTAGTGATTGTCATTCATTGTATTAACTATGTTTTTCATGCTCTTCTACCCTTGATCACTTTCATAAGATTTAATTTCTATCATTCTCATTATGACCTACCCTTTTACTATGTTATTCACTATAAACAATAGGTTTACAGTGTATTCACTTAGATTATCCTTGATAGAGGTTTCAATAATATTATACCCTTAGTGACTATCATCTATCCACTTTGGCCATGTCTTTATTGCATGTAAAGTTACTTTCATATAGCTTGACATAAGGATAAGAATTTATATTTTTCATAACTCTGCTCTTGTATAGGACTATACTATGAGAATTTAAACTATTATATTTTCCTCTTAATGAATTATATTGGTAGAGGAAAAGGGGAATTGCAATTTAGATATTTGTACCCTACTATCCCTTATGTAGTAAGTTTATACCCCAGAGGATATAGTGTGATAAAAGAGTACTTATAGAAGATCTAAACTATAACTACATGGATTCCATATGTAACTTTACATAAGACTCACATTTATTCAACACACACACATTGATCAAATACTTATAACTCCATGTATATGTTATCATATAAATGATACAATGGCAGGTCTTAATCTTTGCTCTGTTATATTTAATTATCTTCTCCTTATATTCAATTTTATATCCATATTCTCCTTGAAGATTCATACACCTATTACATACATATGTTTATACATTATATCTTAGAGAGAAATGAACCTTATAGGGAATCTCTTACTTAGTCTCCTTTGTGGTCCTTAGTATCCTGTTGATTCTTTACTTGTTATAGCACTTTGAAGTTTCCTTGAGTACATGTGTTTGTTGCCTCTACCTCTGCAAGAGTAGTGGGTATATTTATTTTATGTGTTGAATTATTTTCTTCCCCCAAGACTCTAGTTAAGTGTGCCAACTTTATGTTCATTATCTCCTTGTGCTTAATCTAAATTTCTATTTTTTCCCTCTACTCCTCAACTTGTAGCTAAGTGTGTAGGTTTTATTATTTTTCTCTTATTGTTCCATCCATTTCTTTTAGTGGATCATATGAGGAGGAAATCTATATTATTTTTGCCTCCAATCATTTTATCCGATCCTTGACGTTTTTTGTGAGATTTGACCATTGAAGAAAAATTGGCACAACATGCTTGCCTATACTATACTCCCTTCTATTTTCTTTATTTGCACTTCAAATTATGAGTGAGATTTTTTCTACTTCTTTGTTTCCTCTATTTTGTTTTCAATATTTCATATCAAGCCTCCTACCTTATTTTGTCCTTTTATGCCTATAGGTACACTTATAGCCTGTCTACAAACTATTTGAGTTGTTGTAGCGATAAGGTATTTTTTAATATACTCATCGCCTCTTGTAGTTTCTCTACACTTTCAGCATGTTTTAATATTTCTTCCCTGGAAGTGGTACACAATATATCCCTCGACTAAATTTTTTATAATGGAGAGATCCTTCATAGGTTTACTTGGGAATTGATTAATAGAAACTTTAGGATTTGTGGTTTGGGTGCTGGTTGTAGCTAATTTTTTTGTTCGAGAAAATATTTGATTGATTGGATAGGGGATGTAGAAGTAGAGGCTTCTATATTTTTTACCTCATGTATTTCCTTATCCCTTATTTCTTCTTCTATTTTCAAAGCTTTTTTTTCTTTTCTCTTTGAGTGTGGAAATTATTGTCTTCAAGAAGCCTTTAATTACTTCCTATAAAATTTTGTTGAATGTTTTGATGTAATTTACCGAGCATTGTAATATTCTTTCCTTATTCTCTACATCTACTTCTTCATACATATTCATGACTTGAAATAACATATCATGGTAAATAATGGTTTTTTTTGTGGCTATTACATCAATTTCCTATTGTGGTTGTTCTGATGCCTCTTGCTACTAGATTTTCACACTTTTATCTTTCATATTCTTATTTTGTGAAAACTTGTGTACTTCATCAAATTCTTCTTCTTCTTCCTCTTCTTTAGAAAGTTGGATTATTTTCCTTTTAATATCTATTATTTAGGCCTTTCTTTGTGAATTTTCTCCTTTACAATAATTTGAGTTAGGGTTTCTAAGACTTCTTGAACATCTCAAGTGGTCATTATCTATAAGGATGAAGTATGACCCTTTGTTTGTGTACTAGCTCCTATTGAACAAGACAACTGAGAGGGGGGGTGAATCAGTTGTAGCAATTTTAACCTTTAAAATTCTTCACTAGAAGTTAGATCAATAAGCATTCACAAGAGGTGGTGGGCCTACCTTGATTGGCTAAAGCATCATGTTATAGGTAAGAGGTCACAATGTCTAGTCTCCTCACCGTCCCCATGGTACTAAAGGGCATGTCCTGCTAGTATCACCGATTACGTGAAAAAGGTTTACTAGGTCCACTACAATTTATAGGGAGATGGATACCTGACTGATTCCTACATTCTTTAAAAAAAAGCATTCACAAAAAACCCTTTGGTAATGTGTTAAATCATTAAGTGTAGAAATAGAAACTGAAAGTAATAAAACCATTCACACAATAACACAAGATTTATGTGGAAAACCCAATGAGGAAAAAACTATGCTGAGGATTAGCTCACAATATAAAGAATTCCAAAACCAAATACAAAAGGCTCACTGCCAAAATCAGACTCACTATCCAACGAGGGCTCACTACAATAGAATTACAAAAAAGATAGAAGAGGATTGTTATAGAGAGAAACACTTCTCAATGTAATGGATATTCCACCATAATTTCCCGCATACTTTCGTAGTCTCATATGAAAGATGTTGGATACCTTCAGCTCACTACCTTCAGAACCCTAAATTAAAATTTTCACTGCTCAGCTCAAATTTGCATGTCACATACATATCTCACATCTATCTTTCATCTATATTGCCTCTATCTTACCTTTCAAAAACATCTAAGCTTGTACTTATATCTTCTTCAACCTTGAAACCCTTCCAATGTCGGCCATGCATAAATTTTCATTTACAAATTCAAATTACTTTAGCACCAAAACATTCTACAGTGGAATTAGAATTAGGGCAACCCATACATATACTTAATGAGGACCTAAATGAGTGCTAACATGCCTCAACACGTTTCCATGAATTTCATAAGTAGTGTTTAACACAAGGTCAGCCAACAACTATGCAAAAGACATAAAAAAATTAAGCACACACATCCTTAACTTGATCCAATCTTTCTGGACAAAAATTTTCACTTGAACATGACCTTATCAACCTATTCTTAGAACCGCAAGTCTTGAAACCAAAATACAAATAAATTTAGAGCAACTTGATTTCTCTTATACCACAACCAAACATACATAAATGCACAGTTCACATACTAGTGAAAATATCTAGCATTGTACAACAACCCAAAAATCCAAATTATGGATTTAGAACCTACCAACAATCATGAAAAACACCTCAGAACTACACAAGCATAGCATAAATATGGAGCACATCCTGGAGCATACACTGAATGACACTGTTTTCCCTATTTGTCAAATTTTCTCAAAAGCACTTTGAACCCAAGTACTATAGACATCATCCTAGCACATACATTACTCTGGAACGTCACTAAACATAGCAACATAAGGATAGATCCATGTACTCAACATCACAACTATACATGTACAACCTACAAACCTTATTTATTACAATTTTCTCAATATCCTCAACATATAAAACCAATAACCAACGTCCTTGATATCAATGACAATAACCAATTGACATCAATGACAACACCTTCATACTTGCAACAATCTCCCCCTTTGTTGTTGATGGTAACACATGATGTGAAAAACCATCAAAGACAACACAATAGCTTTGATGAACTTTCTTTTACTTTCTCTCCCCTGTGTAGATATACTTTCTCACATGATGCTCCCTCTCTCTCCTACTTTGACATCAATGGAAAACGTAAAATATTGTTACATTTTTCTCCCCATTTGTCACCAAGAACATTACCAGTACTGAATACTCCCCCTTAGGAGTGCACCCAATCAACTATGCAATGACAACACAAGACACTACCTACTCTCCTTGAGAGGTATCCACCAAAAATAAGTCCAAAAAGAATATAGATCCATAGATCCACTAGACTGATGCATCTTCATATGCATGTAGTGAGTGGAAATCACACAAGTCTAACTTCTCTTAAAGATACTCAAAAGTATATTTAGGAAGAGCCTTAGTAAACATATCAAGAATATAATCCTTTATAGGTACATACTTGTGTCACCAAAAAGTGTATACCTTGCTTGATATGAGAATAATTGATGATAAATTAGACTTAATAATGCCTTGATTTAGTGTTGTGAGGTGTTTTAGACATCCACACTAGGTCTTGGACCTTTGCAAACTGAATAAAATTCATTTAACAGTGTCTTGTAAAGGTGTTGTAAAATGTTGTAAAATACTTTCATGTCTCTCTAGAATTAATGGACCTATTTTCCCCCTAATTCGACATTATAAAATGTATTTAATTGCATCATCACATTAATCTCAAAATTTTGTAACTTAAACCTAATTTAGAATCTAGTGTTTTATTTTTTCTTACACATTCACATTGGATGTTGTGCCTTTCTAGGCTATGTGGACCTCATTTTAAGGTTGTAAAGTGTATTTAATCACATTTTCACATTGATTTTTGTGCCCCAAGCCCTAATTGACCTTGACATCATCATTAATAGGCCCCTATGACCCCATATTGTGCATCCCAAGGCATAATTTGATCAAATACCTGATGGAATCAACATACAAACTGAAATTCCTCATTCCCCAACATTCCAGTTAGCAAAAGGACCCCTCTAGGACTAAGTCACCCGTCTGGGCAAATGAATCCCTACCACATGTGACTAAGTCACCCAGAGTGGTCAACTAGTCCTATTTGGGTTATTTTTTAGTATTGAGTGGGAAAATTTGGAATTTAAGTTTATTCTTTCTTCATATTGGCTTTAGGGATCAAATTAATAGAAAAAGAAGGTGAATTTCCTATAAATACAAGTTTCTAAACCCTAATTAATAATAATATTAACTCATCATCATTCATTCACCATTCATCATGTTCTCAAGTCAATCAAGCTACAATTTTTATATTCTAAGTCATCAAGATAGCTTTATAGGGCATTCAAGGGAAGATTCTTCATCCATTGTTGCAAAAAATCAAGATCAATCATCATGGAAAGTTTCCCATTGATTTATGCTTCATTTTCTTATTTCTTCATTTTGGTTTAATTACCTAAAATGGGGTTTAACCAAGGCAAATCCCCATGCCCTAACATTCAACATTTCTCTCTCTTTCCTTGTGTGTTTGCAAATTTAGGTACTTTGAGGGTTTGGAGATCATTGAATATTAGGTTGGAGACTCATCGAAGAAATAACCTTGTTTGCAAAGCCAAAAATATCCACTAAAAGTCACTTTCAAGCCCAAAAATTAGAGTTTTAGAAGCGAACACCTCCTAGGAATCGAAGTGTAGAACAAGGGCTTTTGTTTCCACTTTCCGCTTTTCAAAAATTTAGAAGTGGAATCAATCACCAATAGTGGTAACTTAGTCCCAATGAACCTATTTTTTAGAGGTTTCTATATATTTGGATACCCATTTGGCCGAAATAGGCTCTAGAGCAATTTTTCCAGATCTGGGACTAAGTCACCTAGATTGGCACAAGTGTCCTAGTTGGCTTCTGCATTAGTTTTATTAGGATTCCATATCTTCATTCCAACCTTTTTCAGCCTCCACGTTCACACATTCTATTTCATATATTTATGTCTAATTTTGTTTGCATTTCTAGGTCATTTATCACATGTTTTCATATCACAATGTATTTTCAAACAAGTTATATTCCTTAGGTTTAGCATTAATAATAATTTTTCTTTTTTATTTTATTGCGTTTAGATCATTTTATTTAGGCAAATTACATCATTTCATACATTAATCTTGAGTGTAGACATTATCATTTTGTGTCCATTTCTCTCCTTTTAGGTGAAAATCCCTAAAAGTGTTAGAGCATCTTGGACACCCAAAATTGGTGTCCACATTTTTGTGAACCTAACTTTTGAATATTTTCCTTTCTAATTTTAGAGTCCATCATCATCCTACAATTAGATTTCATTCCATATTGCATTAGTTAAGTTGCATTTTAGGGTTTCAAATTTTTCCATTAGTGAAAGTGCATATAGGTTATAGTTTTGCATCTTTAATCAATTCAAATTTCAAAAATTCTACATTTTTAACTTACGTTTGCATCATAGAACTTAGAAAACATAAAAATCCATCAAAAAACTCTAAAAAAATTGAAAAAAATCCCTATTGGGACTAATTCACCACCTTGGACTACTTACTCCCTTTATGCCCATGAAACTATCATTTACAACATTGAAAACCATATTTTTCAGCTTCTGTTTGCTGCCCTTACCTATTTGTATTAGTTGGCAGAGTATTTGTAACGTGCATTTCATTAGATCTAGCTTACACTAGCTCATTTCATGCATGGTTTAAATTTCAAGTTTGCATTCTCATATTGTTACATAACATAATTAGTCAATTGTCATCCTTAAAATTTGAAAAATTGCATTCATGTTTTGCATGTTTGCTTCCACATGGTTAAATTTCAAGTTTGTAGAATAATCATTAAATCATGTTTTCATTATAAAAATATATAGTTATCATAGTTCATATTCTATTTTTAGATCTTATTGCATGTTGTAAGAAAGCTTTGTTAAGTTCATATGAATATGAGGTCCTTTCCCTTCTCTTTTTGTTAGTCATTGATCCCTCTCCTAGTTTCCCTTCTATGGGTGAGGTTCATCTAGTGAAAGAAACCTAGGATAATCATAACAATCACATTTTTTCTTCTCCTATTATCTCTCACACTTGTGAAGAACATATTATAGTGCTAGAAGAACCAATTTATGAGATTTTTGACAACCCGAGTTGTTTCTCTCCTCTTACCTCTCCTATTAGACAAACTATTACTACAAAAGACGACATAACCATAAGAAATAATGATCACATAACATAACAAGAGATCATAGTAACCTACCTATGTTCATCTCCTAACATCTTCTCCTCTTGTAATAGTGATGAGAATATGTTGGTGTTAGATATGAAAACTTTCATGCTCTATGATAACCCTCTTTATGATCCTTTCCCTACCTCTCCTATTTTGCAAGACATTAGGGAATAAAGGAATGAAGTGGTAAATAACCATGATAATCATACTTGTTTTTTTCCTAGTATCTCCCCTAGTTATACGGAAGATTATTTGATGTTAGAAAACACAAAAAATGATAGTCATGAGAATCTTAGTGGTCCCCTTTCACCTAAGGAAAACCTTATTGAGCATGACACTTCAAACATTTATCATTCCCCTACTTGCAAAGAAGTTATTTTGGAACAACCAAGCCATGAATTTCAAGAACATTTGATTCATAGTTCTCCTAAAAACTCTCCTCCTAGGGATAATATCTTGGTGAGAAACAATAGTAATGTGTCTTCCTTTGATAAGAAGGTGATTCTAGATTTCCCTTTATTACAAATACATCAAACCAAGACTATTGAGGTTATGAATTTGCAAGAGTCCATTAGTTCCCCCTTGATCAATGGACCTCATGCATACCCCATGGGACATCCTAAGAATCCTCTAATTGTCTACCCACCTTCACAAAAAAAACAAACTCAAAACCAATATCAACTCATCCTTTACCCACCATCATATCCACCTAAACCCAAGTTTACCCTTTACCCACCATCACATAAACCTCCACCTCCACCTACACCTGACTTCACCCTTTACCCACCTAATCATGATGTGGTTGCTCACACACATTGCAATAGAAATAATCTATGACCACAACAACCCACTCCAACACCATTACCTTTTCCTAATCCCATCTTTCCTAGTGCTCCTCAATTAACTCCTAGGGAGTATGATCTTGTTGAACAACTCAAGAATACTCCCACAAATATATCCCTTTGGTACCTTCTTCAAAATTCATCTACCTATCACACTATGCTCCAAACGGCCTTACAACAAATTTCTATCCCTTCTAATGTGGAACCAAATGACATAGAAACCATAACTCAAGGATTGAATGTTGACATTGTTTTCCACCAAAGTGAACTCACTTCTTTGGTAATGCAAAAACAAAATGATTCTTTCATGATCATAGCTTAATACCATATGATAGGGATAAAGAAAACCCTTCATGACAATGGCTTTTCTCTTAATGTGTGTAGCGTAAACCTCTTGGATAGGATTCATGTGAATAGATGAAAAATTCAACCTTATTATTTATCTATTAAGGGCTTTGACAATGAAGAAAAGAAATTGCTCGGTGTAATCAATTTACCTATTATAGTTGGAGTAGTCACATTGAACACCCCAATACATGTCATGTCCAATAATCTTTCATATAATATTCTCTTAGGAAGACCATATATTCTTGAGATGAATGCAGTACCTTCAATTCTCCATCGTAAAATGAGATATTTTTAAAATAACCAAGTCTACACAGTTGATGTTGATCATGAGCCTTATAGTCTCTTACAGCTTGATCAAAACAAACAAAACCCTTTGAACACCTTAACCCCAACCACACAAGTGGAACCTATGCAGAAAAAAGCTAAAACACAACATATTGAACAAGTCACAATGTTATTAAATGATGATTGGGGTTCCTTATAGTTCACACCAACACTCATGGAAGAATGCAAGCTTACAACAAAAGACTCTGACACAGTCATGTCAATGCAAAACTTAGATGACCCTTCAAAAGCATCCACCTCAACCACTTTAGACCAAAACATAACAAATTACACAACAACCTTTGATGAACACAACAATGAACAACCACCCAATTCAAAAAAAAAGAAAAAGCTTTATGGATGAGGCTATGAGCTTATGAAACAACTTGGATACAGTGGAAAAGGATGTGATTCTAACCAACAAGGTATCTGAAACCCTATAGATCCTATCACACAACAAAAAACTCATGGTCTTGCTTATTGTCCTTAGATAGAAATCTCCAAGCCTTCACTCAGCATCAACACTCTAACACAACACTCTTCTCAGCCAACTTTGATTGTAAAACATCTTGAACTGGTAGACACTAGTGGTATTGAAAGTTATAAAAACATGCAAAAAAAAAACACATCCTTGCTTAATGTCCATGTCATCTCACAAAACACTAATGAATTGAATTGATTAGACTTTACACCCTCCTATAAAGGAGAAAAAAATCTCGCAATTCGTAGAATCTTGCGTAGGTATGACAACTGATACTAAGAAAGATGGGCCTTCTCTCATTGATCAAGAGGGTATCTTGTCAAGAATTCTCCAAGGTCACTTGATCACCCTTCCTCCAAGAACTTGAAAGAAATTCTATTACAAGGCTTCCTTTTGTGCATATAATAGAGTTCATGGTCATTCCACTAATGAATGTAAGGCTTTGAGTAGTAAAATACAACATTTTAAGGAGTTTTGTGTTCTTCCTTATGTGGGGGCATCTAATTCTTCTAATTGATAGTGATTTTTTCTCTAGCATGTACTTCATTAATCATTTCGGCTCACCCTCATCCTAAACTCAGTGGGGGCAAGGGGAAATGTAGCCTTGACCTCGTATGTCACTTGTTGTTGTCTCTTTTAGCTAGTTGTTAACCTTGCAATAACATATAAGAGCAAGCTTGGGATGTGGATGACATGCCTTAACTTGACTCACATGTGACATACTACCTTTTCATGATGTAGCTTATAGGAAACATGACTTGGTATAGGGCTTTCTGAGTAAGCTCTCATGTTCTCCTTCTACTTTAAACAAATTGCTCACACTAATGGTGTTAGAAACCACTTTAAAGTTGGGGAATACACCGAAAATCATGTTTCATTGTGTGATTTCTTTATTCTTATGATTCATCCTCTTCTTGGTGGTGTTATTGGGCTTGATTCCCTCCAAGAGTGTGATACTTCTTTGAAACATCCTCTCTTGGAGATGTCAAGTACAATGTTCCCTAAAACAAGACCTTGCACAAACTAATAAAAATACCTTTGAACATTCCTTGCACTACTTTGCATTTACAATGTCTATGAGTGTCAAGCATATGAAGTTTTGCTTACCTCATGGAGCTCGAAGTTCATTTTCATTGTGTTGCCTTATTAACGTTATCAGGAGGTATAATTTTAGTATGGTTGAGTTGGAAGCCCATTCTGAGTCATGAATTTTCCCCATAAACACCTTGTGGATTTCTCACCCCATAGACAATTAGAATTTTCATGGCCCTAGAATGAGTATACTTTTGTCTTCTCACTTGACAAACAACCATGAATTTCATTGCCCTAGAGTGAGTATGCATTTTCTTTCTGAAACAAATAGCCTAGATCCAATCCACAACATGTTAGGAAAAAATTGAAGCTTGATATGCCTTTTTAATTTCACTTCCTTCTAGTTCTTGTGATTGTGAACCAAATATTTTATAGTTAGGAATGTTATGTCTCTTTTGCTCAATTAGGGTGTTTCACCTAATGAAAAGGGATAGATCCCACATAACCATATCTAGGTGGTTCACTCAAACTAGGATATGTATGATGAAATTATGTCTAAATTCAATGATCTAAATGCAACTAATTTATAAAATTGATTGATTAAGAATGTAATACTATTAAAATGTTTGAAAACACATTGTGTAATGCAAAAACACCTAGAAACGAATAGTAAATTGAATAGAAATGGATAAAATTGAATGTGTGAACCTGATATATGGATGGAGATTGGAAATGAATTCTAGCATGCTACTAAAGTTTATTTTTAAGCCTAATCCCAAGACTCATTCATCATTCTGGGCGAATCAGTCCCAGTTCTTGAAAATTGAATCAGAGCCCATTTCGAACAAATGGGTATCCAAAACTACAAAAAACTAAAACCAGGCCTGGTAGTGGGACTCATTCAATACCCATGGTGAATCCATCCACTTTTGAATTTTTGAAACTCCAAAGGTGGAAACTAAAGTCTCCAATCTGCTCTTCGGCTCCTAAAAGGTGTTCGCCTCTGAAAGTCTAATTTCTAAACCTGAAAGTGACTTTTTGTGGATATTTTTCCTTATCCAATTGAGAGATGACTTGAAAAACTTTGAAATGAAATATTCAATGATTTATAAGCCTCCAAGATGTCTAAATCTGCAAAGAGACAAGAAGAGAAAGAGAAATGTTCGATGTTAGGGCATGGGGGTTTGCCTTGGTCAAACCCCTTTTAGGTAGTTAAGCCAAAATGATGAAAGAATGAAATGAAGCATGCAATAATGGATTTATTACCTTACCATGATGAATGTTCTTGAATATCTATAAAAAAACATGAATAATTTTCCCTTGAATGTCTAAAAATTGATATCTTAATGACTTGAAATGATGAAACCCTAACTTGCTTGACTTGAGATGGAAGATTGATGGGTGAATAATGAAGAATTTTTATGAGTTAGGGTTTACAGACTTGATTTTATAGGATATTCACCTAATTATCCCATTAATTGGATCCCTAAGGCTGACATGTAAAAATAATAAACTTAAATTTCAGTTTTTCCCACTCAAAACTCAAATTTGACCCAAATAGGACTTATTCACCACAGGTGGAAAATTAGTCCCAATGGGGCCCATTTGATAGCTAAGATGCTAGGAGGTAAGGAAATAAGGCTTATATGATGACTTAGTCAGTTATTTCATCAAAATATGCCTTGAGATGCATGATATGTGTTAATAGGTGTTAGAGTAATAAGTTATTTCACTTAATTAATCTAATCATATTGGTGAATTAATTAAGTCACTTATTACTTTAGTTACTTCAGCTAAACTTAGGCACACTAATAATTAATTATTTATTAATTATTAAGTGTGCACATTAGGGTTTCCTTTTAGGGTTATGCATACATTTATTTTAGAAAGCAATTCATCTCTTGTATTTACTAAATTCCTGAATATTATTCATTTGCACATATTCATGCAAATTTCTCTTGATTTTTCTATTTTTCTCTTGTGGAAGGTATTTTCTAGTTTACATGTCTAATATTGGATTCTAACATGGTATCAAAGCCTTGATTTGAAGCCCCTTCTCAGTTTTTTGGAGAAATTCATTACAGAGCATGTTTGGGGTTCCTTGAGGGTTTGATCCCCTAAGACTATTTATGCAATATTTTGGATAAAATCGAGCATCTCCATTGGATTCAGAGTATTGGAAAAAGTCAGGATTGGCTTTTGTTTCATTAATTTTGGTCATCGTTGAAGAAATCTGTGAGGGTTTCAATCTCGATGATTATTTTACAAGATTTGGGGTTAGCTGATTTTTCGAGGCACTTTGGGAACAAACGAAGGTCACCATTGCATTTGGGTGGAAATTTTCAAGTTTTTTGATATAAAATTTTCCTATATTCGGCGAAAGTTGATTTTGAGGAAAAATTGTTTTTTTCAAGGATGCCATAAAGGTATCCCTAGCATGCACTTTGAGGCATTTTTTTCAATTTTTTTTTTTTAAAATCAAAAGTGCTTTTGAAAAAAGAACTACTAGTTAAAATTTGGGTGCCACCCAGTGGCCACCAGGCAGCCACCACGTGACCACCCACCAGTCACGATCATTGTTCCACCGTCGGACCTTGCACTAGCCTTCGCGACTCCCCCAGCACCTGCCACAAGTCACGTGGAGGACCGAGTGCCCAACGCCCAGCCCCTAAGAACCCCATCAACCTCCACACAGGTCATATTGATGTCCAAGGGTCACACCCAATCCCCTGTCCGCCAGCCCCCTAGTTCGCCCAAGTGACCAGGGGCTTTTTTTTTTAGCCCCTAGGGCTACCTGTAGGCCAAATTGGCCTTTTTGGAGCAACGTTCACTAAATCGGGCATAAATTTTGTGTACGGTGTCCATTTTTCAAAAAAAAGATATTGTTGGAAAGCAAATTCCAATGAAGATCTAGTGGTGCAAGAATATTTTCCATATTTTTCTCCAATTTTATTTTGCAAGCCTCTAAAGTCAGATGAAGCAGTTTTCGCTTTGGAGGGCATATCTTTAGCCTAAGTTATCCATTTTTCACGATCCAAGTGGCACCAGAAAGTTGATTAAGTACTCTACATAGATCTGAGATCATTTTTAATCATGGGGGTAGATATAAACATTGGTTTGAGCATGCACTTTTTTTGTTTTCATGTACTAGGTTTGCATTTTCTCTTCAATTTATGCATCTTTTGCATGTTCTCCTTTTACAATCATGGGTTATCGTAATAAATGAACTTATATAAAGATACATCAGGGGGGATTCTTGCATAATAATTTGATTAGAGTGTAGTTGCATTACATGCACTTTTATCTCATCTTCATATTGATGATGAGTCACATGCATTGTATCTAGATTTTGTAGTTTCTTTTGGCCACATCTTGCTCATAGCTTGACACATTTTGGTTCTCGTTGCTTCATATCTCAGATTGAGAGCCTATGGTTAATGATCCCAAATCACATCATATTCACATCGGGTCACATCTTAGTTTGAGGGCCATTCATTTTATGGTTAATATTCTAGAATATTCATGGTACTTGCTCCTATGTATCAATTTTGCTCACAGTTTGGCATCGGCATCGAGATACACATAGATTCCAGATTCTTTCATAAAATAATTCCCTCTTATGGGGGGAATCATTTAATCATCTACTGTTGCTTCATAGATTCCAGGGTTATCCTAGTTTGTGAGATTTCCAGTGCTCCTTGGCATCAGGTTTGTTGTTGCATTATCATGATTCCACCTAAGTCCTTCAGTGAATCTCACATGGTTTCTTGTAAATAGAGGTATCTTTCCTTGCTTTCCAAATTCAATATTCCAGTGTTACTCCACCAGTGTTCTTCTAGTGCTTCTTTGCAACAGGTCATCTCATTGAGGGGGTTTTTGTCCCACTATGTTTTCTCCTCTTTCTCATTCATTGCATTTGTACATGGGTACCTGATCAGGCCTTGTTGTTGGGATCCATATTTTCTTTCATGCATCTTTTCCTTAGTGTTTTAGCTGCTTCCTAAGTTCATCTAAAGTGAGGGTGTTAGAGTAATAAGTTATTTCACTTAATTAATCTAATCATATTGGTTAATTAATTAAATAATTTATCACTTTAGTTACTTAAGCTAAACTTAAGCACATTAATAATTAATTATTTATTAATTATTAAGTGTGCACACTAGGGTTTGATTTTAGGGTTATTCATACATTTCTTTTATAAAGCAATTCATCTCTTGTATTTACTAAATTCCTAAATATTATTCATTTGCATATCTTCATACAAATTGCTCTTGCTTTTTCTATTTTTCTAGATTGTGGAAGGTATTTTTTTGTTTGCATGTCTGATCTTGGATTCTAATAATAGGGACCTATTAATGATGATGTAAAGGTCAATTAGGACTTGGGACACAAAATTCAATGTGAAAGTATGATTAAATACACTTTACAACACTAAAATGAGGTCCACATAGCCTTGGAAGGCACAAGAACCAATGTGAATGTGCAAGAAACATTACAACACTACTTTAACATTAAGTTTATTTTGTAAGACTTCTAGATTAGTGTGATAATGCAATTAAATAAATTTTATAATGTTTAATTAAGGGTGAATGGGTTTATTAAGTCTACAAAAGTGTGAAAGTCTTTTACAACACCTTTACAAGAAATTCTTAAATGCATTTGAAAGGGTCAAGACCTAGTGTGGATGTGAAAAAAACCTCACAACATTGAATCAATGCCTAATTAAGTCTAATTTATCATGAATTAATCCCAAATCAAGCAAGTTTCCTTTTCTCTATGGTACATTTAGCCCCCACTTTAGTGAGAGGATGAACTTGCTTCAAACTCACACTAAAGTAGACATTTAAGCTAGATCCCAGTGTACAGATGTAGATGACAAAGGATGAAAAAGATGAAGAAGGAAATCAAGCCCCCAAGATCCAAGATCCTAAGTCAAAACATCAAGATACATAATCATGCAATGCTAAGAGCTAAAGGAAAGAAAAATGGGGTGGAAAAGATGTGTTCAGTTTGGGGCCACAGAACATCAGGTTGTTTACGGGGTGAGTAATCCCAAAGAAGTGGTTTAGTGAGAAAGTCATGCTAGTGTGTTAGATTCCCACCATATAATGAGAAATTCATGCTAGTGTGTTGGCTTCCCATTATCCTAACCATAGCAAAGTTATGCTCTTGATAAAATTGAAAAGGCACCACAATGTAATGCTTTTTGTAAATGTTTTGAATGCCATGTAAAAAATTTGTTAAAGGGGATTTTGCTTTGTTCATGTAAGGTCTTCTTCTTAGGGAGCATTGTGCCTAATGTCTTCAAGAGAGGAAAATTCAGGATGTCAAATCATTATCCATGGGATGCCTCATTCACATCGAGCCACTTTTGTTGATCATACACTCTTGCAAGGCATCAAACCCAATGAAACCACCAAGGAGAGGGAAGGTCCCAAGAAAAAGTAAATCACACCATGAAATTTGCAAAAAGAGGTTGTCCATGTATACCCCCCACTTTAAAGCGGTTGCTAACACCATTACTATGAGAAATTTATTTAAAGTAGAAGAAGGTATGAGAGCTTATTCAAAAATCCCTATGCCAAGTCATATGTTTTCGATAAGATGTGTCATGAAGAAAGGTAGTATGTCACATGCGAGTCAATCTTTAAGACATATCATCCACATCCCAAGCTTGCTCTTATATGTTCATGAAAGGTTAATGGTTAGCTAGAAAGAGACAATGACAAGTGACATACAAGGATAAGGCTTTCTAACCCTTTTCCCCCACTTAGTGCAAGACAAGCATGAGCCTAGAATGGATGATTTTATGCTGCCCCTTGCGATGGATGAAAAACATGTAATAGTGAGTATGCTATGATTCTACAACTATTACATGGCAAGGAGTAGCAAGTAATGTTATTTATATGGATAAGGAATCAGAGTTTCTACTTGATTTCCTTTGATTGTATATACTTTGTTATATATGTGAGCAATGTCATTGTAACTTGGTTGGTATGAAACATTACGATCTTAGGTGGATAAAGGATGAGTTTGGGGTGGTGTTGAGTTTTTTGCTTGTGTGATGGTGGGTAAATAATTAGATGATTCTTTGGATGTCCCATGGGGTATGTATGGGGTTCATTGATCGAAGGGGATCTAATGGACACTTGCGCATTCATAACCTTGGTGGTCTTGGTTTGATGTATCCCTAAGGAAGACATATCATTTTCTTGCACCATAATAGTCTCCATAGGAGGAGAATTTGTAGGAGAATTACAATCCACATAGTATTGACTTTCAAGGATTGGTTCTTCCAAAATGTCATCATTTTAAGGAAGGGAGCTATCCATGGTTGAATTGTCTTGTTCTATGATGTTTTCTCACATAAGATTCTCACGATTATTATTGATTGGATTGTGTAACACCATAATATCATCTTCACTAATAGGAGAGATATTAGGAGAGGTGAAAATTTGATTGGTGTCCATAATCTCAATGTCTTGTGTCATAACATCTACCCTAGTAGGAGAGCGTGTAGGAAAGTGACAATAAAGAGGTATATCATATGTCATGGTTAGGTGTTGTAAATAAGCTTCATCACAACTAGGGGTGACATCAAGTGGAGGAAAACTATGATTTGCATGTGTGCCAATGATTAGATATTCTTGTTCAAATAGATCCTTTCGATTGTTAGGAACATTAGGAAGGAGAGAAATAATACTATAACTCTCAATCATTGGGTGTCTTGATACCAACATATCCTCCTCACAAATGTATTTTTCATGAGAATTGTCACAAATAGGGGAGGTTTTGGGAGATGAAGGCAGACTAGATAAAGTGGTGGGAATGCATTCATCTTGTATTGTTATACTATCTTCCCAAGGGGAATGAGGAGAAGGATAAACAAGACCTTCATGATTCTTGATGACTGTATCTTCTTTCACCAAGATACCTTTGTCACTAAAAGGAGAGGTATCGGGAGAAGTAAAATGATCATCATCATGGTGATCTATGTTTGCATTCCCTTCTAACACACAATCCACAAAAATAGGAGAGATAGGAGGGAGTGTAAGTTTAAGACAAGCATTAACATTTTCATTCTCTTGTGCTAAGAGACTATCATAACTAGGGAATGCATGGAATGAAGGACTAGAATGCTTGTTAACTAAATTTTTCTTTGCAAATTTGGAGAAGATTGAAACTAGCATTTTGAAATAACAATCGATGCTAACTCAAAATGCAATGTAAAAGGATGAAATGAAATGCAATTTTCAGATGATAATTGACTGATTATGCTATGTCACAATATGAGAATGTAAATGTGAAATTTAAACCATGCATGAAATGAGCTAATTGAGGCTAGATTTGATGAAATGCATGTTACAGAAACTCAACAACTGATATAGATAGTTAATGGCAGCAAAAAAAAGCTTTAAAATAGGGTTTTTAGCTCTATAAAAGGTAGTTTCAGTGGTGGAAAGGGACTGATTTTCCCAAGGTGGTGAATGAGTCCTAGTATGATTTTTTTTTGAATTTTTTAGAAATTTTTGAGTGATTTTCATGTTTTTTGAGTTTTATGATGTATATCTAAGGTAAAAATGAAATTTTTTAGAAAATATACATGAATTTAGATGCCAAAAATGCAACCTAAATGCACTTTTTATGAATACAAAATTTAAAACCTAGCATGCCAATTAACTAATGCAAACCCTATTGAAAAGTCAATGCAAGGCTAGATCTATGATGAAGGACTCCAAATCAGAAAAGAGAAGTATTTGAAAAGAAGGTTCACCAAAATGAACCAAAGATTTTATAGTTAGGAATTTGATGTTTGTTTTTCTCAATCACGGTCTTTCACCTAATGAAAAGAGATAGATCCCACACCACAAAATTTTGGTGGTTCACTCAAACTAGGATATGTATGATGAAATTATATCTAAATTAAATGATTTAAATGAAACTAATTCATAAAATTTATTGATTAAGAATGCAAAACTATTAAAATACAACTTGTTTGATAACACATTATGTAATGCGAAAATGCCTAGAAATAAATAGTAAACTAAATCGAAATGGATGAAATTGAAAGTGTGCATCATAGATTTTTGGAACCCTAATTCTTTCTAATGCTTCTAGGGTTTTTCACCAAAAAGGAGAAAGAAGGGCCAAAATGCTCATGTTACATTCAAATTTAATGCAATATGGATGGAATATGGATGTAATATACCTAGATGCAATGTTTGAATGCAAGAAACTAATAATATTAATTGATTAATGAATGGAAACTAAAGGAAAACAACTTGTTTGAAAACACATTATGTAATGTAAGAACAATTGGAAATGAATAGAAAATTGTAGCAAAAATGGGCCAAACTAAAGGTGTGCACCTGGAATGTGGATGAAGACTAGAAATGGATTCTAGAATGCTATTGATGCTAATTTTCAAGCCTAGTGAGACTCATTCGCAATTCTAGGAAAATCAGTCCTAGTTCTACAAAACTATTTTGAAACCTATTTCTAACAAAAGGGTATCTAAAAATTGACCTAGAAGTGGGACTCATTTGCCACTCATGGCGAATGAGTCCATTTTTGAATTTTTGAATATTGAAAGGTGGAATTCAAAGCTCTCGGTTTGCACTTTGATTCTCTACAGGTGTCCGCTTTTGAAACTCTGATTTCTAAACCTGAAAGTGAGTTTTTGTTGATATTTTGACTTGTTAAATGAAGAGAATACTTGAGGAACCTTACAACTTGATCTTCAATTATTTCCAAGCATCGAAGAGTCCTAAATCTACAAACATACAAAACAAGAGAGAGAAATGTTGAATGTTAGAGCATGGGGGTTTTCCTTGGTCAAACCCCTTTTAGGTAATTAAACTAAAATGCATAAAGAATGTAATGAAACATGCAATAATGGAGTTGATTACCTTGCCATGATTCTCTATCTTGAAATTCTGTAGCAAAACGTGGAGAATCTACCCTTGAAGATCTAAAAATTGATATCTTGGTGACCTAAAAAGATGAAACCCTAAGTTTCTTGACTTTAGATGGAAGAATGATGGATGAATAATGAAGAATGAATTTTGATTTAGAGTTTAGAGAGTTGGTTTTATAGGTAATTCACCTTATTAGCCTATAAATTGGATCCCTAAGGCCAACATGTGAAAATAATAAAATTAAATTTCAATTTTTCCCATTCAAAAGTCAAAAATGGGCCAAATGGGACTCATTCACCACCCATGCCGAATGGGTCCCACAAGGGCCATTTTGACAGTGAAGACTCTAGGAGATAAGGAAATAAGGTTTAAATTGCAACTTTGTCAGTCATTTTATCAAATATTTCATCAGGATGCACAATATGGGTTAATAGGGGCCTATTAATGATGATGCAAAGGTCAATTAGGGCTTGGGACACATAATTCAATGTGAAAGTGTGATTAAATACACTTTACAACACTAAAATGAGGTCCACAAAGCTTAGAAAGGCACAAGAAGCAATGTGAATGTCCAAGAAAGGTTACAACAATAGTTTAACATTAAGTTTAATTCAAAAACCTTCTAGATTGATGTGATAAAGCATTTGAATACATTTTATAATGTTAAATTATGGAGAAAGGGGTTTATTAAGTCTATAAAACCATGAAATTCCATTACAATACTTTACAACACCTTTACAAGACATTAATAAAATATTGTTATTCAATTTGTAAGGGTCCAAGACCTAGTGTGGATGCATAAAATGCCTCACAAAACCTAAATCAAGGCCTTATTAAGTCCAATTTATCACAAATTATTCCCATGCCAAGCAAGAGGTCCATTTTGCTATGCCACATTTAGCCCCCACTTTAGTGATAGGATGAAATTGCTTCAAACTCACACTAAAGTAGAAATTCAAGAGAGATTAGAGTGTATAGATGCAAATGACAAAGAATGAAAAATATCAAAGGAGTTGTCCAAGACCCTAGGATCGAAGATCCTAAGTCAAACCACCAAGATACAAAATCATGCAATAGAAAGAATGAGAAAAATGAAAATGAAAAAGGTGTATCAAGCTTCAATCATTTGTCCAGCTAGTTGTGGATTAGATCTAGGCCTGTTTGTTCAGAAAAAGAAATATGTACTCATTCCAGGGTGATGAAAATCATGGCTATCTGTCAGGTGAGAAAACCCAAAAGGTGAGAAGCATATGCTAGTTGGTATGTACTCAAAAACACATAGGTGGCTATGGGGAAAGTCATGCCTCAGAATGGGCTTCCCACTCAACCATATCAAAGTTATACCTCCTAATAACTTTAATAAGGTTCCACAAAGGAAAATTATTTTTGGGCTCTATGAGGAAAGCAAAACTTCATGTGCTTGATATTCATAGACATTGTTAATAGAAAATGGATTTTTCTTTGTTCGTGCAATGTCTCATATTAAAGAACATCATGCTTAATGTCTCCAATAGAGGAAAAGTTAAAATGATCTCACCTTGTTTCCAAGAGAGGAAAAGTACAAGGTCTCATCCTTGGGAACATTGTACCTAATGTTTCCAAGAGATGGAATCGCAAGAAAAAAAATTGCATAATGAAATGTGAGTGGTGATGTATACCCCCATTTTAAAGTGGTTGCAAACACTAGTATTGTGAGCAATTTCTTTAAAGTAGAAGATGAGAACATGAGAGATTACTCGGAAAGCCCTATTCCAAGTCATATGTTTTTTAGAAGCTACGTCATGAGAAGGGTAGTATGTCATATTCAAGAAAACCTAAGGCATGTCACCCACATCCAAAGCTTTCTCTTATGTATTCATGAAAGGTTAACAACTAGCCAAAGGAGGCAACAACAACTGACATACAAGGACAAGGCTACTAAACCCCTTTACCCCACTTAGTGCAGGAAAAAGGTGAGCTGAAATGATTGATGAAATGCAACCTAGAGTGGAAATTAGTATCAAATAGAGGAATTAGGCTCCCACACAGAGGGAATAATACCAAACTCTTGAAAATGTTGGATTTTACAAGTCAAATCTTTACATTCATTAGTGGAGTGTCTATGAACTCTATGATATGCACAAAATGAAGCCTTGTAATAACATTTCTTTCGATTTCTTGGAGGAAGGGTTTTCAAGTAAGCTTGGAGGAGTCTCGACAAGAGACCTTCTTTATCAAGAGGAGAAGGTGGTCTTATGGTTTGCGACAAAGGAACATCTTGCTTAGTAGTAGATGTCATACTTACATAAGTTTCTCTAGATTTTTAGATTTTGTTCACAATCTTATTGGAGGAGGGAAAATCTATCAAATCATTGGTGTCTTGCAAGATGACATTGACATTAAGCAAAGGTGTATTTTTTAGTTTCATTTTTAGTAAAGGATGATGTTCAAGACCACTAGTGTTGATGAGTTCAGGATGGATGACTATTAAGGATGATTTAGGAGTGTGTTGTGTGAGATTTTTAGTGTTGGGTGAAGATTTGACGATCTCTATTATAGGACAATAACAAATACCATGAGTTTTTTGTTGTGTGATAGGGTCAATAGGTTTGTGGATACCTTTTTCTTTTGCACCACATCCTTTCCCACTATATCCAATTTGTTTCGTTAGTTCATAACCTTCTCCATAGAGATTTTTCATTCTTTTGGGATCAGGTGGTTGTTTGTTATTTTTTTCATCAAAGGTTGTTGTGTATGTTGTATTTTCTTCCAAAGTAGAGGATATAGATGGTTGAGAAAATTGTGTGGAATTGTGAGTTGTCATGAGGGTTGGTCAAGTTCTTGTTTTTCATCTTTCTTTTTTGTGAATTTGTATTAGCCCATAAATGATGGTGTGAATTCTAAGGATCCCCAATCATCACCAAATAATTTAGACATCGATTTCTCATTATTTTGTTCAATTTCTAGAGGATCTATATTGGATGTTTGAATGAATGTTTTTAGGGGACTTGTAGCACCTTTTTCAAGGTGCAAGAAACTTTTAGGCTCGGGGTTTGCTTCAACTTGATAAATGTTATTGTTGGTGCCATAGAAAATTGGATCCTCTTGAGAAAAGAGACAATTTCATGCATAATTAGATCAACTTCTAAGTCCCTTCACATCATTTCCCTTCAAAACAAAATTTATAGGCCCCTCAAACCCATTAATTTTGATCTAGAGGCCTGTTTTACGTGAGAAATCACATAAAATATGACAAATGACATTTAATTATGTCATACCCCAAAAAGCCACCTTCAAATAGCTGTAGTGGGACCCATTCACCAGCTTGGGTGAATGAGTCTCCTCTAGTGGGACCCATTCGCCAAGGGTGGCGAATGAGTCCCCTTTGAGGGAAAATTCAAAATTAAGTAGGAATTTAATCAAGTTAACTTGTATTTTCAGTAAATGTTGGCCTGTTAGGTCTAATTAATGGGAAAATAAGGTGTTTTTGCTTATAAATATTCATTTTAAGTCATTTCACACATCTTTTATCATCTATTTATCATCTCTCAAGAGAAATTTTTAGGGTAAAGTCTTCCACAACAAGTTTCATTAGCAAAAGTTGAAGTTTTAGGGCAACGAACTAGGGTATTTGTAGGTCTTGAAGCTCACTTCTCTTTTCAAGATCCAACATTGCAAATGGTTGATGATGGATGCCTATGGTGAATCATGAAGAAATCTAGGGTGAAGAGGTGTAACTAGCCACCAAATCATGCCTAAGGACTTGGTTTCCTATTGATTCCATCTTCCATTTTCACTCTATCTTCATATTAAGGTCTATATCTTATTTTTTTATCATTTGCATGCCAATTTATTCCTCTTTTTCATGTGTTGTAAGGTTTCTATGGTTGAGATCTTCCATCATATAATCATTTTTGCATGTCTTATTCTAGATCAATAGAATAGGGTTTTTGTCATGATTCAGACTTTCCTAGTCTTTAACACATCTAAGGCTAGGGTTACTCATATTTTTCTCTATTCAAGGTTTAATTACCCAACTAGGGGTTTGAATAAGGAAAATCCCCCATTAGAAAAACATTTTCAAGCTATTTTGCAGGAATTTTTTGAGATCCGAGATCGGGTATCCATCAGAAATTGTTGTACAAGTGTCAAAGTGTAGAACAAAATTTTGAAGTTGCAAAAATTACAAGGTGGAATGATTCACCATGATTGGAAAATGAGTCCCTACTAAGGTGAAAAAATTGAGTTAGATTTAGATCCAAATTCTTGACTGTTAGAAAATAGATTTTGTGCAAAAAAGTCATGACCTGGGAATGATTCGTCCAAGGTGGCGAATGAGTCCCAGTCAGCCTAAAGTCAAACTTCATCAGTTTTCCAGATTGTTCTTCAGTCACCTATAGTTTTCCAGGTGCACATGTTTTGAGAAACAACTTTCTATTTAGGTCAATTTGTATTTTTATACATTCTTTCATGCTTTTTTGCATATCAGAACATGTTTTCAAACATAGTGTAAATCTTAGTCTTGCATTCGTTTTCATTCATTTAGATTAGTCAATTGCATTTAGTTAGCTTAATTTAAGTTAGAAAACATCATACATAACATTAAATTGAATGAACTATTAGCATTTTTGGCCTACTTCTCTCCTTTTAGGTGAAAAACCCTAGAAGAGTTAGAGAAGCCTTCGGAACCAAAAATCAACAGTTCATTTTGGAGAACCCAACTCTTCAACATAATATCATTCTGATTTACATTTCTAATTGCATCTTAGATTCTCATTATTTCATAATCTTGCATTGTTTTACATCTTTAGGATTCTTAAACATTGCATTAATAAAAGCATTACTTAGATCTCATTATTGCATTGCATTCCATTCCATCATTTCAACATTCTATTTTTACATTATGTTCTTGCATTTTATAGATTTCAAAATCTTCAGAAAACATAAAAAAAATTAGAAAAAACTAAAAAACTCATCTCCTGAGACTCATTCACTACATAGGCTGAATCAGTCTCTCTGTAGTTTTGCATCAACATTTTCAGATTTTAATTTCCTACATTGCATCTTTTTTTTTCTATCATTATCATTCTATTACAATTCAGTTATTTCTATTTTCTTAGCATATAGTTCATTTATTTTCATGGCATTTATGGATAGTCCTAGACTTTTGCAAGTCCCATTTTTAGTAATACTTCATAGTCCTTTTAGATTAGCCTACATTGAGGAAACTCTCACCAATATCCATAACCAATCACACAACACATCAAATGATCCAATTAAACACATGATTCAAATTTGAAAAAAAATCTCATCCAAGCCACTTAGTAGTGATGATGTTGATAAGTTAGATGAAGCCCTTAAGGGTGTCCTCTTAATCACTTCATCCTCTAATTCTTGCGATGAGAAACCTAAACCCCTTAATGATGAACTTCCCCTCAAATATTTTGATTGTGATGACTTTGATTTGTTAGATGAATCCCTCCAAGACTTCATCTCACAAAATCCATCCACTAAGGTTTGTAGTAACCAACTCATGCTAGCAAACATTAACACTTCTAGTGATTTTCTTCAAAATCCTAAACTAGTTGACGATCATTTACACCTCAAACCTTTTCTGTAGCAATGATTTGCATGTGCTAGATGAATCTCTTCAAGACTTCATCTTCTCTAACTCATCTACTTTGGTTTGTTGTGAGACCCCTATAATAAAAGAAATTAATGTAATTTAACCTAAACTTATTCTTTACCCACCCTCACATCTGCTTCACCCCTCTAACTGACCCTGGTACACCCTTTACCCACCTAACACCAATGTATCACAACAATCTAGTAACAATACTATTGCTCATACATATAACACTCACAACAACCCGCAACCTCTACAACCACTTCCACCTTCCTTACCTTTACCTAATCCGCCTAATGCTCCTCACTATAACCCCCACACCAAGGAGTATGATCTTATTAAACAATTAAAGAATACTCCTGCCAAAATTTCCCTTTGGGATTTGCTTCAAAATTCACCAAACTATAAAAACATTCTCCAAAATGCTCTAAAAAATTACAATTCCTCCTGGTACCACTTTGATTGATGTGACAACACTAATCCAAAAAAGGAATCTTGACATTACCTTCCATCAACATGAGGTCCCTCCTTTGGAGTAGCACAAACAACATGACGCCTTTATGATAATTGCTTGCTTCAATCACATATGTATCAAACACACTCTCATTGATAATGGTTCTACCCTTAATGTGTGTAGTGTGAGTCTCCTTGATTGCTTAAAAGTTGATAGATCACAAATAATACCTGATTCTGTCTCTATTCAAGGATTTGATAATACAACAAAGAAACTTCTTGGGATAATTACTTTACCTATTACAATTGAGGTGGCTACTTTGAAAACTCTTATCCATGTCATTCCTTATGATCTTTCATATAATCTTCTTTTAGTCTGACCATGGATTCATGAGATGAATGCAGTGCCTTCAACCCTTCATCATCTCATGAAATATGTTTACAAAAATCACATTTATCAAATTGAAATAGATCCCAAGCCTGAAAGTTGTTTGTAGCTTGAAAAAGGGGTTACAAGTCCTTTGAAAACATTAATTCCAGCCTCTGATGAAGATCCTCTATAAATTGAACATAACGATAACGATATAGAGATGGTATTTAATTATTTGGTGACAATTGGGGATCCTTAGAATTTACACCCTCATTTATGGGTGAATATACCCTCACACAAAAGAAAAATGCAAAACCAGAACAACCAGCAATTAACTCCACTCAAAACTTTGAACAATCATCTCAAGCATCTATCTCTTACAATATGGATGGCAATGCAACATACACAACAAATTTTGATGAGATAGATTACCAATCCCTACCTACCTCATGCAAAATGGAAAGACTTTATGGAAAAGGCTATAAATTTGTAAAACAATTAGGCTATACTAGAAAAGGCTATGGAAAGCATGAATAAAGTATTTGTGTCCCTATTGAACCTAATACACAAGAAACAAAAACCAGATTGGGATATTCTTTTTCTAAAAATACCAATGCTACTCAATGACCATATTTAAACATCAACATTATAACATGTCACCCACAACACAAACTCACAATCAAACATCTTGAGTTTCTTGATATAACATTACCAACTTCATGGATGTATGTTGATAGTGATGAGGCTTTGAAACAATTTTTTTGAATTTATGATACCCCATCCTCGCTTACTTATATGAAACACATTTCCCGTGCCTTGAACATTACCAAGCAAGAAGCAAGTGATATTACTGAAGAGTTTTCTGAATTGAAAAGTCCTAAATTCAATGCACTCCCTTTAGGAGATACAATTGATGTGTTAATAGATATTCATGATAAAGATAAAGTTATTAAGATTGGGAAGTTCCTTGATGATGAGGAACAAGAAGATACAACCACTTTACTTCATGATTTTCCTAAAAATTTTGCTTGGAAATATTCTGATATGCCAAGGATTGACTTGAAAAATGTGATGCATAAAATTGTCCTTGCTGCAAATCCTAAACCTGTTTGTCAAAAGATCTATAAAATGTACCCTAATGTAGCCTTCCGTGTTAAAGAAGAACTAGAGAAACTTCTTTATGTAGGCTTTATTAAACCTATTGATTATTCTCCTTGGATCTCAAACATTGTCACAGTTACGAAACCCAATAACTGTATTAGGATATGCATAGATTTTCAATACTTGAATAAAGCCTCTTTAAAAGATTATTTTATGCTTCCTAATATAGACATGATCATGGATTCAACTACTGGACATGCTTTGTTGTCATTCATGGATTGATTTTTTGGTTATAATCAAATCCTTATTAATCCTCAAAATCAATACAAAATCACCTTTACAACTATTTGGGGAACATTTTGTTGGGTGGTGATGCCCTTCAGTTTAAAGAATGTCAGTGCAACTTATCAATGTGCAATGACATTAATATTTCATGATTATATTCACAAAATTTTACAGGACTATGTCGATGATATCCTCGCTAAATCATTAACACGACAAGACAATGTGAATCTCCTTCGTAAAATTTTTGAATGCATAAAATGATACAACATGCGATTAAATCCGAAAAAATGTGTCTTTGGCATAGATAGTGATAAAATTTTGGGATTTTTCATATCTCACAGAGGCATTGAGGTGGGCACAAAAAAAATTGATGCAATCATTAACATGCCACCTCCTCAGAATATTTCTCAGTTGCATATGTTACAAGGTTGGATTCAAGTTATTCATCATTTCATTGCATCTTTAGTCGATCACACATTACCTTTCACACATCTCCTTAAAAGGGGTGTCCCTTTTGATTGGGATGAAGATTGTAAATAGGCCCTTAAGATTCGAAAGGAATATTTAGCCACTCCACATTTTTTACAACCGAAAGTGCCACATTGACCATTTATCTTGTACATCATCGCATCTACCCATGCTCTTGCAACATTTTTGGTTCAACACAAAGATCATGGTAAATAAAACCCTATTTACTTCATTATCCACACCTTAATTGATTATGAGACATGATATTCACTAATTGAAAAACAATGTTTGTCTCTTGTACTCGCTACTAGTAAGTTGCACATTATTTACTAAATGTTGATGTACAAGTTATCACAAAGTTTGATCCTCTTAGATATCATTTCAACAAAACTAATCTTTCAGGACACTTAGCTAAGTGGGTAATGTTGTTAACTAAGTTTGACCTTAAATTTGTTTCCCAAAATGCAATCAAAGGCCAAGCCTTAACCCATCACTTAGCTAATGCTCCTTCACCTTTTGCTTTACCTACTCCTGATTCCTTCCTTGATGATCATGTCTTATACACTAACATTAAACCATGGGAGTTATTTTTTGATGGATCTAAGTGTAGAACAGGTTTCCGTACTGGTGTGATATTGATTCCAGCTGATGGAAAACCTATTCCCTTATCTTATCGATTAAATTTCCTATGCACAAATAATACAGCTAAGTATGAAGCATTGATCATAGGTCTCCAAGATAATTTATCTCTACACGCTAAACATATTAAGATCTTTGGAAAATCACAATTGGTGATCAAACAAATCAATGGCACATATCAAACTAAACATGAAAAAATATTTAAATACAAAGATCTTATAATGAGACTATTATAAAAATGACTTGTTCACAATTGATAGCATCCCACACAAAGATAACCAACATGTGGATGCAATGGTGAGCGCAAATTCTCTCATATCCCCCCTTGATCCTTCTACCAATTTCACTTTTATTATCCATCCCATCACCACACCTTCGATTGATACTCCATTAGAAGACATTTTGGTGATAACTCATGATAGTCTGTGTGAATGGTATGATACAATATATAACTATTTAAAAGATGGAAGCATTCCCAAACCTACAACAATGAATACTTGAAAGCGTTTACATAAACTTGCAACTAAATATGTCCTTCTTTCCAACATGTTGTATTGAAGATCTTTCAATGGTCTCTTATTATGTTGTCTTAAAGATTTTCAAATCCCTTTAGCACTCAAACATGCTCATGTTGGTTCCTGTGAAGGTCAATTTGGAGGTCGTTCATTAGTGCAAAAACTTATTCATATGGGTTATTATTGGATACATATGGAGAAGGATTGCTTCACCTATGTTAAATGATGTCACAAATGTCAAGAGAATAGCAATTTGATCCATGCTGCTGCTGCTGAGCTCCATGCCACTATGCTTATCTGGCTATTTTTTAGTATGGGGGTTGGATCTTATTGGAAAAATTTCACCATCTTCATTAGCTGGACATACGTTTATTATAACTGCAATAGATTATTTCACAAAAAGGGTGGAACCTATTCCCCTTTGCTCTACAACCGTTGAAGCAATTTGTCATTTCATCTTGGAACACATAATTGCTCGATTTGGGCTTCCTTTTGCAATTGTTTCAAACAATGGAACACCATTTAAGAATAGTGAAGTTCAAAATTTGCTTGAAACATTTAAAACTCAACATCGTTTCTCCACATTGTATTACACACAATCCAATGGACAAGCTGAGAATACTAATAAGCTTCTTGAACAAATCCTTAAGAAAACTATCAACAACAATCATAAAGACTGCCATACACAAATCTCTTACGCACTTTGGTCTTATAGAACTAATGTTCGATCATCCATAGGAAATACCCCTTATGGCCTTGTTTATGGTATTGATGTGATAATGCCCTTGGAGTTAGAAATTCCTACTTTGCAAGTTTCTCTCCAAGATATTTTTGACAATAAAACTTATATAGAGCAACGATTACATAAACTTGAGATGCTCGATGAATAGTGCATTAACACTCTTGAACATCTCCAAGCTCACATTAAACAATTACAGCTTAAAAACAACATTCATGTTATTCATCAATCATTTTCTAAGGGAAATTTTGTTCTTATTGAAAATTAATGAACTGCTAGTGCTAACACCGAAGACAAAGATAAGTTCAACCCTAATTGGTTAGGACCTTATGTAGTTGATACTAATTATGGGTCTAGTGCTTATCTCTTAACACAACTTGATGGAACACCCCTTAGAGAACCTATTAATGTCGTGCATCTGTGTTGGTATTATCTCTAATCTCCTTTGAATAGTATGAGTTGTATAGCAGTGTCGTTTAAAGTTATTTGATGACATAAATTTCACATTGCTTTGTTCTTGACAACTAAATTTTTCTTGTTTGTCTTGAACACTAAGGTTATTATTTAAGTTCATTTTATAATTTCTCTAGGTTTCATACTATTCAACCTCTTGTTTTGTTAAATTAAATCCTTATTGGTGTATTTAATTTAGCATATTATTTTTCAATTATCAATGTTGTATCTATGCTAAAACTAAAATATGTTTTATGCTAGATCACACCATTCCTATTCAATCATGAAGCCATTAATTAAATAATTTTTACCATAAGTCATTTAATTAATCACATAGCATTTAACATTCACATACAAGAGACGCATCATCATAAAATCAAAGTGTGCATGTCTATATATATATATCAAAGTTTTATGTACATCTCAGAATCATGTACAATGTCATAGTGGTCTGTGATAGCTAGACCCCTCAGGATTTGGTGCTCATGATCTAGTCCCTAGTCGTCATCAGATGGTCATGTGTGATTGTGAATGTAAACTACCGAGTCTCAGTGCATACTCCAAACCCTGTACTCGACCAACAACTAGAAGTTGTTGATCTGCCATATGATCCCTCTCTGCTCATGTATGTGCCAACTCTACCTATAGTCTCTCTACCTTTGTTGAGCTCTGTACTGACTGTAGTGCACTCTCAGCTTGATGAAGCCATCTCCTCACACTCTCGTATGCTTCCCGTAATCTCACAAAAGGCCTAAGTATCTTTGGCTCCTCCGCAATTAGTGGGGACATATTGTTGAGATCCATCTCCTCCTCCTCGATGGATATAGGGACTATCTGTGTAGCAGCCTAACAATAGAAATCTCACCAATCTCTCATTGCTCCTACAAGATACACAATGCACACAATCAATAACACATCATCATAATATATATATATATATATAAATACAACATAAATCACTAAAAGGCATGCGTAAATTCAAATATCATCACCTATGTCTTTAGATGCATAAGGAATGTCAACCTCCTCATCTTTGGGAGGGCATGGAGGAAGTGTTAGCCTCTATCTATCTATGCATGTTGATGTTTGTTGTAGCTACTACTCGTGATTTGGTCTTGTAAGTATGTGACAACTATCCACGCTCATATCGATCCTGAATAGATACATCATCACCCTCAATAAAAGGTGGCTCCTCCTCATAATAATAATCCTCCTCATAATGCCCATCCTCCTCTCCTCCATCCTAGTCCTCATAATCAAGATTGACCTTGGACTGGTACTCCTCATTGATAATATCTATAAAAATATCGGCTTGCTTGTACCATACCTCCTCTTCTCTCTCCTCTGGCTCATCACCCTCATCTACTGCTAGCTCTACATCACCTCGAGGAAAATCCATGGGAAACAAAAAAGTTAGTTGTGCATATGACAACCACTCCTCGTGCGCTTTTCTATCCTACTGACATCATCAACATCAGAGACTAGTGGTTGGTCGTGATCTGAATCATTGGAATCACTCTCTCGTAAATGATCTATCATCAGCCAAATAGTGTCAAATGGCCTCTAGGAATTCTGCACTAATCACCTAATGAAGGGGCATGCCCTCGGTGGTGTCTTCACCTATCCAAACTATCGCATGACTCACCCATAATAGAATGGTCGTACGACATAGTCATGCCTCCCTGCTATATATCTATCCATCTACATCTTCCTTAACTATCCAATGGGATTTGGCCACTATTGAGCATGTAGATAGGGCCTCCATAGGATCTCATCCCCCTCTAGCTGGTTGAATCTCACCCTCCAAAAGTGTAAATCACCATACTTCCATTACCATCACAAAGGATAGCCGAATGCTCATGGGTATCCTGCTGCTATAGTACAAGTGTATCCAACAGCCCTGGTACATGTGATATGCTCAAGGCACCACACCTATAGAAGTGTACAATGGAACATATTGTTAATATCTTGAAATACAAACTGACTAAGATCATAATACAAGTGAGCTAGAATGTAGTGGCCCTAGGCATAGACTGTCCTCTACTCTTACATCCCTTGTATTAGGTGTACCAGTCCCCCATCCAAGTGTGTCGTTCATCCATCTAGATTGAGAACTAGTGCCACTATATGCATCATAATCCATCTAACCATAGGAGTTCGTGAATACAGTAGCATGGGAAGCTTGATCCACTCTCTAACCCTCTCATCATGTGTAGGTCCATCTAAACAATACTTCATATCTCTCTTCTTCTCTTGGAATGACTGATCCCCCCAGAAATACACTTTCCCTCCCCAAATGGGAACTCATAGAATGCAGTGCATGTCCTTGAGTGTGATAGTAATTTTCCTAGTGGGAAGATGAAAGGTACAGGTATCTACATCCCAACTCTCACACAGATCCATCAACATGGTGTCATCATATCTCATGGGTGGAATAAGATATGCCCAATAGATACCCACTGCTCATAAATTCTCTACCTCTGTTGCTAATAGCGCTGGCACATGATCTCTCAAAAATACCAATTTTCTTTCCCCCTAGATGCTGCCACAACCGAGCGGGGACCTATCAAAGTCATCACAATTTTCATCATGCAAGTATGCTAAAGCTGATCTAGTGTGCTTTGGTAATGGCCCTAGACATTTTAGAACCCTTTTAGGATATTTCACAAAGAAACAGGGACACTTCACAAAGAAACAAGACACTTTTTGAAGAAACGAGACACTTTGTGAACAAAAGGGACACTTTGCGAACAAATGGGACACTCTGCAAAAAAAGGGGACACTTTGCAAACTTTTTTCCAAGAATCCAAAATTAACCTATCTATGCATAAAAAATCATTAAATCATCATAAAATCACAAGGAAAATGTTACAGAATCGACTCACCTCATGATACAGATTGTCACATGCCACCTGCTCATGAAGATTATCTAGCCGCGAAGGTGTGTAATCTCATTTGCTCAGCATGTTCTTCTCTCACTTGTCACTTTCAAGCTACATAGAGGTAAAATGAATAGTAAGTGACAAATTACTTTCTCCTCTTTCTTTAATCACTTTTCACTTCTTCTTACTTTTACGGATTACCATAGGGTTATTGTCTCTTATAGCCTTTATAATGTACATCTCTTTCAAATCATCATAATAGGTGCTAGGGTAATCCACTTTCAATGTCATTTGATGTGTTGGAATTATAATTTCACACCTTATATCATCATTTTTCTATCGTTATGTGGCATGGTACTTGGAAATTCCCTATGATATGATGTTTCTTGTTCAATGTGGCTAGATTGCTACCTTGATTCCACCTCCATAAGGCAAGTAAAATCAAGGGGGGCATACATCTACCCTCGAATTGGATTCCTAGGACTTAGATAAAAGGATTTTGGGAAATTAACGAATGTGTATTGTACAGATAACTACACTAGGGGCTTAGTTCTCCCATCTGTTGAATATATATCCTTTTATGTAATAAGGTGCATCATTTAGAGTCCTTTAGGTTACATATGCACATAGAGTCATATGGGTGCTCAAGTGGGAGCTAAATGTGTCATATAAAATTGGATCCTCTTGAGAAAAGTGACAATTTCATGCATAATTAGACCCACTTTTGAGTCCCTTCACATCATTTCCCTTCAAAACAACATTTACAGGACCCTTAGACCCATTAATTTAGATCTAGAGGCCCATTTTACCTAAGAAAACACATTAAACCCAACAAACATCATTTAATTATGTCATACCCTGAAAAAGCCACTTTCAAATAGCTATAGTGGGACCCATTCACCACCTTGGGTGAATGAGTCCCTTCTAGTGGGACCCATTCGCCAAGGGTGGTGAATGAGTCCCCTTTAAGGGAAAATTCAAAATTAAGCGAGAATTTAATCAATTTAACTTTTATTTTTGATAAATGTCAGCCTCTTAGGTCTAATTAATAGGAAAATAAGGTGTTCTTTCTTACAAATACTCATTTTAAGTCATTTCACACATCTTTTATCAACTTTTTATCATCTCTCAAGAGAAATTTTTATAGTAAATTCTTCCACAACAAGTTTCATTAGCAAAAGTTGAAGTTTTAGGGCAGCAAAATAGGGTTTTTATAGGTCTTGAAGATCACTTCTCTTGTCAAGATCCAACATTGCGAAGGGTTGATGATGGATTCCTATGGTGAATCATGAAGAAATCTAGGGTGAAGAGGTGCAACTAGCCACCAAATCATGCCTAAGGACTTGGTTTCCTATTGATTATATCTTCCATTTTCACTATATTTTCACATTAAGGTCTACATCTTGTTTTTTTATCATTTGGATGTCATTTTATTCTTATTTTGCATGTGTGGTAAGGTTTCTAGGGTTGATATCTTGCATCATATGAATAATCTTTGCATTTCTTATTCTAGATCAGTAGAATAGGGTTTTTCTCATGATTCAGACTTTCCTAGTCTTCAACACATCTAAGTCTAGGGACTTAGATTTTTCTCCATTCAAGGTTTAATTACCAAACTAGGGGTTTGAATAAGGAAAACCCCCCATTTGACAAACATTTTCAAGCTATTTTGTAGGAATTTTTTGATATCTGAGATCGAGTATCCATCAAAAATTATTATACAGGTGTCAAAGTACAGAACAAAATTTTGAATTTCCAAAAATTCCAAGGTGGAATGATTCACCATGCTTGTCGAATGAGTCCCTCTTGAGGTGTAAAAATTGATTCAGATTCAGATTTAGGTTCCTAATAGTCAGAAAACAAATTCTGTACAAAAAAGTCCTGACCTAGGATTGATTCACTTAAGGTGTCGAATGAGTCCCAGTCAGCCTAAAGTCAAACTTTATTAGTTTTCTAGATTTTTATTTAGTCACCTACAATTTTTTAGGTACACATGTTTAGAGAAACAACTTTTTCTTTAGGTCAATTTGCATTTTTATTCATTCTTTCATGCTTTTTTGCATATCATAACATGTTTTCAAACATAGTGTAAATCTTAGTTTTGCATTCATTTTCATTCATTTAGATAAGTAAATTGCATTTAGTTAGCTTCATTAAGGTTAGAAAACAATATACATAACATAAAATTGAATGAACCATTAGGATTTTTTGCCTACTTCTCTCCTTTTAGGTGAAAAACCCTAGAAGAGTTAGAGAAGCCTTAGGAACCAAAAATCAATGGTTCATTGTTATAGACATATTTAATTATATGATGAATGGTTGAAGGTACTACATTCATCTCATGAATCCATGGTCTACCTAAAATAACATTATACAAAAGATCATAAGGCATGACATGAATAGGAGTTTGCAAAGTATCCACCCCAACTTTAATAGGCAAAGTAATTAGACCAAGCAGTTTCATTGTTGTATTATGAAATCCTCAAATAGAAAAAAAATGAGGTATTATTTGTGACTTTTCAACATGCAATCTATCAAGGAAATGCACACTACACACATTAAGGGTTGAACTATTGTCAATACAGGTTCGCTTTATCCCTATCTAATTGTATTGAGCAATGATCATGAAAGCTTCATTTTTTTTTTGCACTTCCAAAGGAGGAATCTCACTTTGGTGGAAAACAATGTTAGCATTTATTCCTTGGATCATGGTTGTGATGTTAGTTGGTTGCACATTAGAAGGGGTGGGAACTTGTTGCAATATTGGTCAGATCATGTTGTGATAGTGAGGGGAGAATTGAATAAGGTCCCATAATGAAATTTGAGTATGAGTATTCCTTAGTTGTTCAACAAGATTGTACTCCTTTCCACTAGGAAGACTTTGTAAGGTAGGTCTATGGGGGATTGTATTAGGAAAATGTAAGGGTGTTGTGGTTGGTTGCAGTGATTGTGGATTATTTCAAATGTTATATGTATGAGCAACAATATTATAACTCAGTTGTTGTGATACATTATTCTTAGGTGGGTAAAGGACGAGTTTGGGATTTTTTTGAGGTGGAGGTTTATGTGAATGGGGGTAAAGGATGAGTTTAGGTTGAATAATGTTAGCATCCCTTAGAAAGTGAGAGTCTATATCATTATTGTGGTTCATGTCTTGCATAATGATATTTTTCCTAGGAGGAGGGTTTTGAGGAGAACTACAAACTGAATTCTCTTGACATTCTAATATTGGTTCTCCTAAAAGGAATTCATCACAAGTATGAGGATGATCAATGTTGTATTAGCTTGCTCAATAAGGTTTTTCTTAGGTGAAAGGGAAAAAATAAGATTCTCATGATTCTCATTGGTTGTGTTGTCTAACATCAAAGCATCTTCCTTACAACTAGGGGAGATATTAGGAGAAGAACAAGTATGATTATCATGAGAATTTACAACATCATACCTTTGTTCTCAAATTTCTTCAAAAATAGGATAGACAGGGGAAGGATCATAAAGAGGGTTGTTGAAGATCAACACATCCTCACCATTTATAATCTTATCTTCTTAAAAATTATCCACACAATGGAAATTAGGTAAGGTGATGTTTAAGAATGTGTCTATGATTTCATTCTCTTGTGCTCAAATATCTTCCCAAAGGGGATGATGAGAAGGACAAACAAGATCCTCATGATTCTCAATGATTGTGTCTTCTTTCACCAAGATACCTTCATCACTAAATTGGTAGGTATTAGGAGAAGCACAATTAGGATCATCATAAGTATCTATGTTTGTATGCTCTTCTATCACATTATCCACAAAAATAGGGGAGATAGGAGAGGGTGTGAGTTTAAGGTTAACATTGTCATTTTCACTCTCCTGTGCTAAGAGACTCTCATAACTAGGACACGCATTGAATGAATGATGATCATGCTTATTGACCAACTTTTTCTTTGCAAATTTGGAGAAGATTGAAACTAGAATTTTGAAAGAAGGATCTATCCTAACTCAAAATGAAATGAAAAAAGTTGAAATGAAATGCAATTGTTAGATGATTAATTGACTAATTATGATATGTAACAATATGAGAATGCAAACTTGAAATTGAAACCATGCATAAAATGAACTATTTTAGAGTAGATTTGATGAAATGCATGTTACAGAAATGCAACCAACTGATATAGCTAGGAAATGGCACCAAACAGAAGCATAAAAATTTGGGTTTTTAGCGCTGTAAAAGATAGTTTCAAGGGTCAAAAGGGACTAATTTTCCCAGGGTGGCAAATGAGTCCCAATATGGACCTTTTTAGAAATTTTAGAAATTTTTAATAGATTTTGATGTTTTCTAAGTTCTATGATGAAAAACTAAATGAAAAATGTAGAATTTCAGAAAATTTACATGAAATCAGATGCCATAAATGCAACCTAAATGTAATTTTTATGAATGCAAAATTTGAAACCTAGCATGCAAATGAATTCATGCAAACCCTAATACAAGATCAATGCAAGTTAGATGTATGATGAAGGACTCCAAATAAGACAATAAAGTATTCAAAAAAATAGGTTCACCAAAATGTAACATATATTTTTTGGCATCCAAGGTCTTTCTAGCACTTCTAGGGTTTTTCACCTAAAAGGAGAAACAAGAGGTAAAATGCTCATGCTACATTCAAATTTAATGCAATATGGATGGAATATGGATGTAATATACATAGATAGAATGTTTGAATGCAATAAACTAATAAGATTAATTTATTAATGAATGGAAACTGAAGGAGAACAACTTGTTTGAAAACACATTGTCTAATGCAAGAACACTTGGAAATGAATAGAGAATTGTAAATGATGCTTATTTTTAGGCTTGGTGGGACTCATTCACCATTCTAGGTGTATCAGTACCAGTTCTAAAAACTGTTCCATAACCTGTTTCTAACAAAAGGGTATCTAAAAATGCAAAAAACTCAAAATTCACCTGGGAGTAGGAATCATTCACCACTCATGGTGAATGAGTCCACTTTTTCATTTCTAAATATTCAAAGGTGGAATCTAGAGCTCTTAGTCTACACTTTGATTCTCTACAGGTGTCCGCTTCTGAAACTTTGATTTTTGAACCTAAAAGTGTTTTTTTCTTAATACTTTGACTTGTTGAATGAAAAGAAGACTTGAGAAACCTTACAACTTGATCTTCAATGATTTCCAAGCTTCCAAGAGTCCTAAACTTGCAAAAATACAAGACAAGAGAGAGAAATGTTGAATGTTAGGGCATGGAAGTTTGCCTTGGTCAAACCCCTTTTAGGTAATTAAACCAAAATGGAGAAAGAATGTAATGAAACATCTAATAATGGAGTTTATTACCTTGCCATGATCTTTTATCTTGAAATTACACACCAAAACATGAAGAATTTTCTTTTGAGGATATGAAAATTGATATCTTGGTGACTTGAAATGATGAAACCCTAAGTTGCTTGACCTGAGATGGAAGAATGATGGATGAATAATGAAGAATGAATTGTTATTTAGGGTTTAGAGAGTTCATTTTATAGGAAATTCACCTTATTAGCCCATAAATTAGATCGCTAAGGCCGAAATGTGAAAATAATAAACTTAAATTTCAATTTTTCCCACTTACAGGTCAAAAATGGGCCAAATGGAACTTATTCACCACCCATGGTGAATGGGTCCCACCTAGATGGGATTGATTCTCCATGGATGGTGAATGGGTCCCATAGGGGTGATTTTGATAGCTAAGATTCCAGGAGATATGGAAATAATGTTTAAATTGCAACTTTGTCAGTTATTTTATCAAATATTGCCTTAGGATGCACAATATGGGTTAATAAGGGCCTATTAATAATGATGCAAAGGTAAATTAGGGCTTGGGACACATAATTCAACATGAAAGTGTCATTAAATACAATTGACAACACTAAAATGAATTCCACATAGCTTAGAAATCCACAAGAACCAATGTGAATGTGCAAGACACATTACAACACTAGTTTAAGATTAAGTTTAATTCAAAAACCTTCTACATTGATGTGATAATGCATTTGAATACATTTTATAATGTTAAATTAGGGATAAATGGGTTCATTAAGTCTATAAAAGCATGAAGGTCCATTACAAGACTTTACAACACCTTTACAAGACATCAATAAAATATTGTTATTCAATTTGTAAGGGTCCAAGACCTAGTGTGGATACATAAAATGCCTTAAAAAACCTAAATCAAGGCCTTATTAAGTCTAATTTATCATGAATTATTCCCATGTCAAGAAAAAGGTCCATTTTTCTATGCCACAACCTGAGATATGGATGGAGACAGGAAATGAATTCTGGAATGCTGCTGAAGCTGATTTTTAAGCCTGATTGGACTTATTCGCCATTATGGGTGAATCGGCCCCAATTCTAGAAAACTCAACTGGAGCCTGTTTTGGACAAATGGGTATCCAAAACTGTAGAAAACCAAAATTAGGTTTGGCAGTGGGACTTATTCCCCACCCATGGTGAATTAGGCCAATTTTGAATTTTTGAAAATCCAAAGGTGGAAACTGAAGTCTCCAATCTGCTCTTTGACTTCTGACAGGTGTCTGCCTCCAAAAGTCTGATTTTTGAACCTAAGAGTGTCTTTTTCTAGATATTTTTCCTTATCCAATGGAGAGATGACTTGAACAAATTTGCAATGCAATCTTCAATGATTTCTAAGCCTCTAAGTTGTCTAACAAATTCATAAGAAGAGAAAGAGAAATGTTGGATGTTAGGGCATGGGGGTTTGCCTTGGTCAAACCCCTTTTAGGTAATTAAACCAAAATGATGAAAGAATGGAATGAAGCATGCAATAATGGAGTTATTACCTTACCATGTTGAATGATCTTAAATATCTGTAGCAAAAAATGAAGAATCTTCCCTTGAATGTCTAAAAATTGCTATCTTAATGACTTGAAATAATGAAACCCTAACTTGCTTGACTTGAGATAGAAGAATGATGGGTGAATAATGAAGAATGGTTATGATTTAGGGTTTAGAGACTTGATTTTATAGGAAATTTTCCTAATTATCCCATTAATTAGATCCCTAAGGTCAACATGTAAAAATAATAATGTTAAATTTCAATTTTTCTGGCTCAAAACTTAAATTTGATCCAAATGGGACTCATTCGCCACCTTGGGTGAATTAGTCCCACTTGGAAGGGACTCATTCACCACATGTGGTGAATTAGTTATAGTCAGTTATTTCATCAAATTATGCCTTGAGATGCACAATATGGGGTAATAGGGACCTATTAATGATGATGTGAAGGTCAATTAGGGATTGGGACACAAAATTCAATGTGAAAGTGTGATTAAATACACTTTACAACACTAAAATGAGGTCCATATAGCCTAGGAGGGCATAAGAACCAATGTGAATGTGCAAGACATATTACAACACTAGTGTAACATTAAGTTTATTTTCCAAGCCTTCTAGATTAGTGTGATAATGCAATTAAATACATTTTATAATGTTGAATTAAGGGAGAATTGGTTTATTAAGTCTAGAAAAGCATGAAATTATTTTACAACACCTTTACAAGATATTATTAAATGCATTTGAAAGGGTCCAAGACCTAGTTTGGATGTGAAAAAAACCTCATCACACTAAATCAAGGCCTCATTAAGTCCAATTTATCATGAATTAATCCCATATCAAGAAACTTTTCTTTTTTCTATGGTACAAATTGTATGATCATGTATCTTGTCAAGTGCTCCAAATCATTCACCTTGTGCATGTCCTTTTGCACTTATGTTGGCTTGAATTAGGATCTTGGATCCTAGGGGCTTCATCGCTTCCTTCATCTTTGTTATCCTATACCATCTACATTGGTACAATTGCACCCATCTTGAATGTTTACTTTAGTGTCAGTTTGAAGCAAGTTCATCATCTCACTAAAGTAGGGGCTTAATGTGTTGCCAAAAAGTGTATACCTTGTAGATATGGGAATAATTGACGATAAATTGGACTTAAAGATTCCTTGATTTAGTGTTGTGAGGTGTTTTAGATATCCACACTATCTCTTGGATTCTTACAAACTGAATAAAATGCATTTAACGATGTCTTGTAAAGGTGATGTAAAATGTTGTAAAAGACTTTCACACCTCTCTACACTTAATGGACCTATTTTCCCCCTAATTCGAGATTATAAAATGTATTTAATTGCATCATCACATCAATGTAGAAATCTTGTAACTTAAACCTAATTCTAATCTAGTGTTGTAATGTGTCTTAAACATTCACATTGGATTTTGTGCCTTTCTAGGCTATGTGGACCTCATTTTAATGTTGTAAAGTGTATTTAATCATATTTTCACATTGAATTTTGTGTCCCAAGCCATAATTTACCTTTACATCATCATTAATAGACCCCTATCACCCCATATTGTTCATCTCAAGGAATAATTCAATCAAATACCTGATGAAATCAACATAAGAACTAAAATTCCTCATTCCCCAATATTCTAGTAGGCAAAAGGACTCCTCTGGGACCAAGTCGCCCATCTGGGCAAATGAGTCCCTGGGAGGTGGGACTAAGTCACCTAGAGTGGTGAATTAGTCCCATTTGGGTTATTTTTTAGTTTTGAGTGGGAAAAGTTGGAATTTAATTTTATTATTTCTTCATTTTGGCCTTAGGGATCAAATTAATGGGCAAATAAAGCAAGCTAGGGTTTCTATATTCTAAGTCATCAAAATAGCTTTCTAGGGAATTCAAAGGTAGATTCTCCATGAATTGCTGCAAAAAATCAATATCAATCATCATGGAAAGTCTCTAACTCCATTTCTTTATGCTTCATAGTCATATTTCTTCATTTTAATTTAATGACCTAAAAGGGGGTTTGACCAAGGCAAACCCCCATGCCCTCATAGTAAACATTTCCTTCGCTTTCCTTGTGTGTTTATAGATTTCAGTACTTTGAGGGTTTGGAAATCATTCAAGATTAGGTTGGAGAATTATTGAAGACATCTCCTTGTTTACAAAGCCAAAATATCCACTAAAAGTCACTTTTAGGCCCAAAATTAGAGTTTTAGAAGCAGACACCTGTCAGGAGCCGAAGGGAAGACCAAGGTCTTTCGTTTCCACTTTCAGATTTTCAAAAATTTAGAAGTTGACTTAGTCACCAATAGTAGCAACTTAGTCCCATTAAACCTATTTTTTGGAGGTTTCTATATATTTGGATACCCATTTGGCCGAAATAGGCTTCAAAGCAATTTTTCTAGATGTAGGACTAAGTTGCCTAGATTTGCACAAGTGTCCCAATTGGATTTTGCATCAGTTTTATTAGGATTCTAGATCTTCATTCCATCCTTTTTTAACCTCTAGGTGCACACATTCTGTTTCATATCTTTATGTATAGTTTTGTTTGCATTTCTAGGTCATTTATCACATTTTTCATATCACAATGTGTTTTCAAACAAGTTGTATTCCTTAGGTTTAGCATTAATAATCATCTTTATTTTTTAGTTTATTTAATTTAGATAATTTTATTTATGCATATTTCATCTATTCATACATTAATCTTGAGTGTATAAATTAGTATTTTGGGTCCATTTCTATTGTTTGATGTGAAAAACCCTAGAAGTGCTAGAGCATCTTGGACACCCAAAATTGGTGTCCACAATACTCAATATTTATTTCATTCTCCATAAAATTCTCTCTCAAAAAGTGATATCTAATAGATATATGATTTTTCCTTGATTGCATCACTAGATTGTTTTAAATATTAATTGCACTTTTATTATCACAGAAGGTAGAGATGGGATCATCATACATTACTCTGGTATCCTTCAATGTTTGTCTCATCCACAAAAATTGTGTACAAAAAGATGATACAATAATATAATTAACATCTACAGTGGATAAGGAAATGAAATATTTCTTTTTTCTGAACCATGATACCAATCTAGATCCAAGAAAGAATACACCACCACTTGTAGTTTTTCTATCATCAGTACAGCCAACTCAATCTGCATCTATATATGCACTTAGATTAAAATCAATGTCCCTAGGATACCATAAGCCATGATGTGGAGTTCCTTTTAGATATCTAAATATTCTCTTGACAACTGTAACATGTGTTTCCTTAGTATCCTCTTGAATTCTAACCACAAGACAAACTGCATGCATGATATTTGGTTTGGCAAAAATTAAATACAATAGTCCTCCGATTAATGATCTGTATTTTCTCTAATTAACTTTGGAAAATCATCATCCTTACTCAATTTACAACTAGTTACCATAGGAGTACATACTGGAGCATACACTAAATGACATCAATTCCCTATTTATCAAATTATCTCAAAAGTACTTGGAACCCAAGTACCAAAGACATCATTGTAGCACATACACTACTCTGACACATCTCTAGACATAGCAACATAAGGATCACTGCATGTACTCAACATCAGAACTATACATACATACAACCTATAAATATTATTTATTACAATTTTCTCAATACCCTCAACATATATTGCCAATAACCAACTTCCTTGACATCAATGACAACACCTTCATGATGGGTATGTGCAGGATCATCATGGAAAAAATAGGTCCTTAAGTGGCAAAAAATTCAAAAAAATCAGAGTTAAGCAACTTGACGTAAAAATTTGAATAATTTATCTATATTATTTCAAAAATATGTAAGAATAGAATCTATAGTAAATTGAATGTAGTTTCTAAACTACTAGGTTTGTTTTAAAAAATAAAAATTATTTGTGAAATTTTGAAATTTCAATGCAGTGGTACTTAAATTTTGAGGAAAAAATAAGAAGTAGGTCTGTCTGACCACCCTAACCACAATAAAATGATAATATTTGTTTATAAGATTTTAGATACAAGTAGAGGACTCATGCCCTGATGTGATGCAATTTTTTTTGTAATTTATTTCTATGTAAATAATTAATTGTGAATTTTTATTACAACTTTTTTAAAAATATAAAAAACTCGTATATCTAACCATCTTAACTTGGTCAAAACTTCATGAAATTCTATGTTTCTTTTTTTAATCCTATATTATGCAAGGCAACTAATGTGATGCATGTTTTGGATTCAAAAAATGTGATACTATTTTAAAGCTATAGATATTTTTCAATCAGCCTATCAATCAGGACTTTAGTTGTAATTTGAAAAGAAAATGAATAATAATTACTTATTAAATTCAAAGTAAATCATAATTTATATTGGTGGAAAGATGAGAATCTCCTTTAAAAACTCTTTTTGTTTCATCAATTTTGGGTAAAAAAATAGTCGTCAGCCACATACCCATCATATTGCCACATTTTGGCCCATCATGATCCTGCACATACCTTCATACTTTTAATAACTACTACATGTAATCCTCTATACCTTCTTGCTACTAGTGTGCTATTTTTTGGAAGTGGTGTAGAGAATGAGGGTTGTGCTATCCCTTTTGGTGGTATTCCCAATTACTTATATAATTATTTCTTATTATTTTCAAAATTTTCCTCTATATTCCTCTGATGTATTTGGTCCATGCAATTTCTTTCCATGTCTAAAATATTTCCATATTTGGGTCCTTTGGTTTGTTAAAAGTTTTTAGGACATATGTATCTAATTTATTTTGTGAGACCTAATACAAGAGCTTGGAAATCCATTTTATTCTTAGCTGCATTGCCTCGATGTACATATAATGTTTATCCACTTATGATGTTGATATACTATTTAATAGACCCAAATGAGATCCACTCTCTGACTTGTAGTTTTTGTTGGAAGTTTTTGAGAAATCCCCAATGTGTGGAATTATATTTTGGTTTAACTTTGAATTAAAATAAATGGAGCTTAATTTGTGATACTATAGGTATATTTAACTTCCATACCTTTCCTTTGAATGTAGGTAATAAATTTAGGAAGTAGAAAACTAGACATATGAGTAATGTATTGTACCAAAATTTATAGAGGGTAATTTTGATTTTTTGAATATTATTTGTCAACTACTCTCTCATGACCCCATAGAGGTTAAAGTCATTCTCATATACCACCATTTGATACTCGATGTGGATTGAATTTTTTGTAAGTGACTCCTCTCTATTTGTATAATATATCTTATATGTGATACCCATTGTAGTATACCACACAGTAGGGTTTGTGATACTCACAAACTTAAGCTTCAACCATCTGGTGTGGGTCTTGTAAGATCTACCACTTTTTCATTCTTTACTACATTATTGATTGGTATTCCCCTATTCTACTTAGCCCAATTGCTATGTGAATTTCCTCATTTATAATTTGATATGGTTTTTCGATGTATATGAATTCATCATGTACCATCCTCAAAATTAAGCTGACACAGTAATTTTTATCATATAAGTCATTGTAGTCTTTTCAGACATCCAAATTCTTTCATCGTGCTTCATGGAGTTGTGGTTTATATGAACAATGATCTTGAGTTAGTAGTGTTGTCAAATAATTTAAAACTTTGTACGGTAAATTTATACTATGGGCTCTTGGATGTACTTCCTCACATCCACTGTATATACCGTATCTACTAGAATGCTTAGCAATTCCTCATCTTTGTCTACTTCCATTAATTTAAATGATTTTTTTTGTATTTTTGGCATGTCTTTTCTATGCCTTTTACCAAGATTGGTGTTGCCATTTTTAGCTTTGTTTACATTTGAGAGTAGTAGAGATAAATTTTATTAACTAGAATATTTGAGTGTAAAGTGATAGTGAAGTTGGTGAAGTGTTGTTGAAATAGGTTTAGGGCTGGTTGGTGGTCATTAATTTCCTTTTCCCATTAATTTTTGTGATATTTTATTGGAATTTGTATCCTTTGATGGCTAATAGTTCTATTTTTTATTGGTTTATAATCTATTACATACAATATGTACCTTTTCTTCCTCTATTTTCTTCATTTATAATACATAATATTCAATATGTGGCTTTATATTCTGGGACTAAAGCATATGGTAATGGGAAAGACTTACCCCTCCTAAGTATCAAATGAAAAAGCATAAAGAAAGTGTTTTTCAATAAGATGGTAAATGTGGGGAGAAAAAGGATATTGAAAAAATAAAGATAATAGGAGAGTCCCTAGTAGAACGGGAGTTGTAAAGACACTAGATACTCACTTTTTCTCATCCCAAAAATGATTTTGATCTCATGAAATGTTAGTGGTTTGGGTAGCATCCCTAGACAAAAGGATACCCAAGATTTTATTTGTGATCATAAATCTAATATTATATTTATCTAAACAACTAAAATTTTAGTAGATAATATGAATAATACATCTTCCAAAATTTGGAAGAGGGGTATGTGCCAGTGTTTTGGTGTCAAAGGTTTAGATGGTTGTGTTGCTTATCTTTGGGACCCTTGTTGAATCATTCGTCTTTGGTGGTTTTTTGCTTGGAACTTCCATTCCTTGTTGGTCTCCTTGTTAGCTCTCAAAACTGCACCATTGCTAAGATGCAAAACTTAGCATTTTGGAGTAACATGGGAACACTCCTAGGCTATGGGTCACCTAAACTTGGAGTAGACGTCTAGAAAAGGTTGGATCCTAAGGTACTCACCTAATCTACTTCTTGTTGGGAAAAGGGTAAGGAGGCAACATGAAATGAAACTAAACTCCTATGGTGATGCACCTAAATCTTATCTAAAACTTGTAAAGTTGCTTATACACACAGTTTCAATCAACAACAAGATTAACATGCACACCTCAAATACTTATATGCTTTGCATAATTATTTAATAAGGACCTAATTCATACAATCCTATAAGGAAAAATTTATTTTCACAACTTGAATCAATTACATCTAATACAAATTATAACCTACAAATACATATAATTTCTACACAAAGGTGATACTAATGAGACACAAGGACAAGGAATGAAGAAAATTCACAAGTAATTATATCAATCACTCAAATGTACCCTATATAATAGAAGATTAAGAAGGAAAAATTACTTATCTTCATTGATCTCTAGGGTGTAAATTACTATAAAAATCTATAAAAGAGTTACAATATTGTCTCCTACTGAAAGAAAACTCAAAAAATAAGTTAAAATAGGGTATGTGCAAGATCATCATGGAAAAAACAAGCCCTTAAGTGGCAAAAAAATTAGAAAAATCAGAGTTAGGCAACTTGACATAAAAAAATGAATAAGTTATCTATATTATTTCAAAAATATGTAAGAATAGAATCTGTATAAAATTGGATGTAGTTTCTAAAAAACTAGGTTTGTCTAAAAAAAATATATATTTGGTGAAATTTTGAAATTTCAATGTAGTAGTACTTAAATTTCAGGGAAAAAATAAGAAGTAGGTGTTTGTCTAACCACCCTAACCATAATAAAATGATAATATTTTTTTATAAGATTTTAGAAATAATTAGAGAACTCATGTCCCAATGTGATGCATATTTTTTTGTAATTTTTTTCCAAGTAAATCATTAATTATGAATTTTTTATTACAAATTTTTAAAAATATAAAAAACTTGTATGTCTAACCGCCTTAACTTGGTCAAAACTTCATGAAATTCAATTTTTCTTTTTTTAATCCTATAGTATGTGAAGCATAGAATGTGATGAATGTTTTGGATTCAAAAAATGTGATACTGTTTGAAAGCTATAGATGTTTTTCAATCAATCTATCAATTAGGAATTTAATTGTAATTTGAATAGAAAATGAATAATAATTACTTATTAAATTAAAAGTAAAGAATAATTTATATTGGTGGAAAGTTGAGAATCTCTTTTCAAAACCCTTTTCGTGTCATCAATTTTGGGTAAAGAAAAAGTCGTCAGCTACAATACCCATCATATTGCCACTTTTTGGCCCATCATGATCCTGCACATACCCAATACTACTTGAAAAGAAAGAACTCTATCGCAAACTCATGTTTGAAGTTACTTATGCTTTTTTGAAACCTGCCCCACACATATACTTCTAGAAGCTCCTTGATCGTATGCAAGAGAAAAAAAACCCTAAAAATAGCCCCCAAAACCTCTCCAAAATGTCTCCAAAGTGAAGAAAAAGTCAAGCCATGAATTTACCCACAACAAAAACATGAGAAAATGCTCCAAGCTGCTTTCATTCCCTCTAAAATCTAGTCAAAAACAATTTTCATGCTTTCCACATGTTGGTCAATCTTCTCCAAATTCCCCACATGCTTAGTACAAATCATAATTTTGGCCTCATCACACCCCTTTAACCATTCTTGAAGGAACATACATTATATTGCAATAAATAAAACATTTAAATAAGTGTTTTATAATAACATCACTTAAATAATATTTTTTACATTTCAAATTGTTAAAAACTTGTGCAAAATAAAAATAAAAACTGATTCGACCTATGTCTTGGGAGACAAATGTAAAATTTATATCATTAGGCGACACCCCTAGACACTTAGCATAAGAATACAAAGCCTGGAAAAATATTTAATGTGGAAATGTTTAAAAATAAGGCAAAAAATTCCTTTTGTTTGTTGGCCAATTTAGGGCTTTGAAAACCCAAAAAACCAAACATGGCCCAAGCACTCACAAATTTATTTTGTTTTTCACCTTGAACTTTGTTGGGTGCCGCCATAGGGTTATGATGGAGCTCATCCATGGAGGATTTTGAACACATAATGGGATTTTCTATGCATAATACAAGCAAAAATGGAAAAATTGAACTCAGGTAAACCTTCACTCATGAAAAATTTGCATTTCACTTGGAATTTTTGTAGATAAAGTGCTCATTTTGAGCCCATATTTGCATAGAAAATAATAAAAATAATTATCATCAACATTTTCTATCATTTCTATAGAAAAATCTACATACTCAAGCTCTTAATTTTTGTTCTTAGTTTTTCTGAGTTTCACATTTCATACAAACAAAAATGCTCCTTTGTGATTTTATGGCCACTCTAGGTATTGGTTATGCGTTTCTGAGTTTTCTTGTGATGCCATGTAATAGTGGCCAATAATGTCATAATCACCTTTACTATGGAATATTGTGGAAGATCATAATATGAAAGGGTTTCATGAGAGGGAAGATGGGTTAAACAAGAGTTATCTTAGTGATATGTTCCACAAGAAAATGCTGCTCCATGAAGGAAAAATTAGGTTTTCTAAATGATTCAAAACCTTGCATAGTATGGTTATAATTCAAAGATTCTACACATCTTTCCATTCCTTCATGAACACTACCATTTTCACTATAAACACCATCATCTTTTTAGTGCATTCCTATTCTATCACATGCTTCCAATAAGTCTTTGGGGTAGCTTCCAATACATAAAATCAAAGCTGATGGAATAGGATCAATATCACATGGATGAATGATATCGAGAAGTAGAAACTTAGTCCATGCAGATTGAAGATCATGCAAACAATTGTATGTCCCCAAAGTAACTAGGTAATGCCCACAAAATCTATGAATTCATCCTTCATAATGCATACCATGTAACTATGAAGGTCATATGTACTTGACATAATTGGTGATTATATTTCTTTGCTTATTTCACCATAACCTCCAAGATGGGGTTATTGTTATATCTGCATAAGCTATGATGACAACTTTCATAACTCGTGACTATCATATAGGACTCTTGTTGCTATTCTATAAGTTTTCTATCTTGATTTCCTTTATCCTTAAAGCTTTATCTTTTATATCTACCACTGTGTATGGTTTCCTATTCCTATAAAATCCACCATCCATGCTACCTTCCATTGACTGGATATACCATTTTTCCCTTTTATTCTAACCCCAAAATAGGCCTATAAACTACCATATTCATGTCATGAACTGTTTATCTTCTTTGGAGTATCATTTATGGTTTATTTGAATGTCTTTCAAAGTCATGATATGGTATTAAGGATCATTCACTACTTGCAAACAATACTCTGCATCTTCAAACTTCATACAAGATTTGATCATAATATTGCCATAAGTTGAATGTACTACCTACACTTGTTTCCCCTAAGAAGTTAATAGTGATCATTATCGCTACATTATTTTCTTCTTACTACACTTAATCATGTACATACACTACTGAATTTGGCACCATTTTTTGATGGTCATTTGTCGGTCGTTCGACAAATCTCTGTCAGAAGAGCGACGAAATGGAAAAAATCTTTGCATCACTATTTTTTTGTCGAAAGGCCAGTGACGAATTAAACGTCAAAATAATGGCAAAGAATCGTCATTCAACGGCATCGTGAAATGGCTCGAACTTTCATCAAAATATTGATGAAAAATTTGTGTATCCACCATCGAATTACACTAGAAGTTCATCGCCAGTTCGATGAAATGGGCAAGTAGTAGCGTCAAAACAATAACAAATGTTTATCACCATTTTGATGAAATGGGAAAGGAGTAGTGTCAAAAAAACACCAAAATTTCATCGAATGTGTGACGAAATAGGCAAGTAGTAGCGTTGAAACAACACCAAGAGTTCATCGACTTTGCGACGAAATTAGCAAGGAGTAGCATTAGAAGAACACAAAAAGTTCATCAAAAGTGTGACGAAATGGGAAAGGAGTGGCGTGGTAACAACTCCAAAGTGTGTCAAAATTGCAACGAAATGGGAAAGGAGTTATGACGAAACCTTCATCACAGCTATAGCAAC
>VDFB02086081.1:26110537-26133807 GCA_007258455.2 Sequoia sempervirens
GACTCCAAATAAGACAATAAAGTATTCAAAAAAATAGGTTCACCAAAATGTAACATATATTTTTTGGCATCCAAGGTCTTTCTAGCACTTCTAGGGTTTTTCACCTAAAAGGAGAAACAAGAGGTAAAATGCTCATGCTACATTCAAATTTAATGCAATATGGATGGAATATGGATGTAATATACATAGATAGAATGTTTGAATGCAATAAACTAATAAGATTAATTTATTAATGAATGGAAACTGAAGGAGAACAACTTGTTTGAAAACACATTGTCTAATGCAAGAACACTTGGAAATGAATAGAGAATTGTAAATGATGCTTATTTTTAGGCTTGGTGGGACTCATTCACCATTCTAGGTGTATCAGTACCAGTTCTAAAAACTGTTCCATAACCTGTTTCTAACAAAAGGGTATCTAAAAATGCAAAAAACTCAAAATTCACCTGGGAGTAGGAATCATTCACCACTCATGGTGAATGAGTCCACTTTTTCATTTCTAAATATTCAAAGGTGGAATCTAGAGCTCTTAGTCTACACTTTGATTCTCTACAGGTGTCCGCTTCTGAAACTTTGATTTTTGAACCTAAAAGTGTTTTTTTCTTAATACTTTGACTTGTTGAATGAAAAGAAGACTTGAGAAACCTTACAACTTGATCTTCAATGATTTCCAAGCTTCCAAGAGTCCTAAACTTGCAAAAATACAAGACAAGAGAGAGAAATGTTGAATGTTAGGGCATGGAAGTTTGCCTTGGTCAAACCCCTTTTAGGTAATTAAACCAAAATGGAGAAAGAATGTAATGAAACATCTAATAATGGAGTTTATTACCTTGCCATGATCTTTTATCTTGAAATTACACACCAAAACATGAAGAATTTTCTTTTGAGGATATGAAAATTGATATCTTGGTGACTTGAAATGATGAAACCCTAAGTTGCTTGACCTGAGATGGAAGAATGATGGATGAATAATGAAGAATGAATTGTTATTTAGGGTTTAGAGAGTTCATTTTATAGGAAATTCACCTTATTAGCCCATAAATTAGATCGCTAAGGCCGAAATGTGAAAATAATAAACTTAAATTTCAATTTTTCCCACTTACAGGTCAAAAATGGGCCAAATGGAACTTATTCACCACCCATGGTGAATGGGTCCCACCTAGATGGGATTGATTCTCCATGGATGGTGAATGGGTCCCATAGGGGTGATTTTGATAGCTAAGATTCCAGGAGATATGGAAATAATGTTTAAATTGCAACTTTGTCAGTTATTTTATCAAATATTGCCTTAGGATGCACAATATGGGTTAATAAGGGCCTATTAATAATGATGCAAAGGTAAATTAGGGCTTGGGACACATAATTCAACATGAAAGTGTCATTAAATACAATTGACAACACTAAAATGAATTCCACATAGCTTAGAAATCCACAAGAACCAATGTGAATGTGCAAGACACATTACAACACTAGTTTAAGATTAAGTTTAATTCAAAAACCTTCTACATTGATGTGATAATGCATTTGAATACATTTTATAATGTTAAATTAGGGATAAATGGGTTCATTAAGTCTATAAAAGCATGAAGGTCCATTACAAGACTTTACAACACCTTTACAAGACATCAATAAAATATTGTTATTCAATTTGTAAGGGTCCAAGACCTAGTGTGGATACATAAAATGCCTTAAAAAACCTAAATCAAGGCCTTATTAAGTCTAATTTATCATGAATTATTCCCATGTCAAGAAAAAGGTCCATTTTTCTATGCCACAACCTGAGATATGGATGGAGACAGGAAATGAATTCTGGAATGCTGCTGAAGCTGATTTTTAAGCCTGATTGGACTTATTCGCCATTATGGGTGAATCGGCCCCAATTCTAGAAAACTCAACTGGAGCCTGTTTTGGACAAATGGGTATCCAAAACTGTAGAAAACCAAAATTAGGTTTGGCAGTGGGACTTATTCCCCACCCATGGTGAATTAGGCCAATTTTGAATTTTTGAAAATCCAAAGGTGGAAACTGAAGTCTCCAATCTGCTCTTTGACTTCTGACAGGTGTCTGCCTCCAAAAGTCTGATTTTTGAACCTAAGAGTGTCTTTTTCTAGATATTTTTCCTTATCCAATGGAGAGATGACTTGAACAAATTTGCAATGCAATCTTCAATGATTTCTAAGCCTCTAAGTTGTCTAACAAATTCATAAGAAGAGAAAGAGAAATGTTGGATGTTAGGGCATGGGGGTTTGCCTTGGTCAAACCCCTTTTAGGTAATTAAACCAAAATGATGAAAGAATGGAATGAAGCATGCAATAATGGAGTTATTACCTTACCATGTTGAATGATCTTAAATATCTGTAGCAAAAAATGAAGAATCTTCCCTTGAATGTCTAAAAATTGCTATCTTAATGACTTGAAATAATGAAACCCTAACTTGCTTGACTTGAGATAGAAGAATGATGGGTGAATAATGAAGAATGGTTATGATTTAGGGTTTAGAGACTTGATTTTATAGGAAATTTTCCTAATTATCCCATTAATTAGATCCCTAAGGTCAACATGTAAAAATAATAATGTTAAATTTCAATTTTTCTGGCTCAAAACTTAAATTTGATCCAAATGGGACTCATTCGCCACCTTGGGTGAATTAGTCCCACTTGGAAGGGACTCATTCACCACATGTGGTGAATTAGTTATAGTCAGTTATTTCATCAAATTATGCCTTGAGATGCACAATATGGGGTAATAGGGACCTATTAATGATGATGTGAAGGTCAATTAGGGATTGGGACACAAAATTCAATGTGAAAGTGTGATTAAATACACTTTACAACACTAAAATGAGGTCCATATAGCCTAGGAGGGCATAAGAACCAATGTGAATGTGCAAGACATATTACAACACTAGTGTAACATTAAGTTTATTTTCCAAGCCTTCTAGATTAGTGTGATAATGCAATTAAATACATTTTATAATGTTGAATTAAGGGAGAATTGGTTTATTAAGTCTAGAAAAGCATGAAATTATTTTACAACACCTTTACAAGATATTATTAAATGCATTTGAAAGGGTCCAAGACCTAGTTTGGATGTGAAAAAAACCTCATCACACTAAATCAAGGCCTCATTAAGTCCAATTTATCATGAATTAATCCCATATCAAGAAACTTTTCTTTTTTCTATGGTACAAATTGTATGATCATGTATCTTGTCAAGTGCTCCAAATCATTCACCTTGTGCATGTCCTTTTGCACTTATGTTGGCTTGAATTAGGATCTTGGATCCTAGGGGCTTCATCGCTTCCTTCATCTTTGTTATCCTATACCATCTACATTGGTACAATTACACCCCTCTTGAATGCTTACTTTAGTGTCAGTTTGAAGCAAGTTCATCATCTCACTAAAGTAGGGGCTTAATGTGTTGCCAAAAAGTGTATACCTTGCAGATATGGGAATAGTTGATGATAAATTGGACTTAAAGATTCCTTGATTTAGTGTTGCGAGGTGTTTTAGATATCCACACTATCTCTTGGATTCTTGCAAACTGAATAAAATGCATTTAACGATGTCTTGTAAAGGTGATGTTTTAGATATTCACACCTCTCTACACTTAATGGACCTATTTTCCCCCTAATTCAAGATTATAAAATGTATTTAATTGCATCATCACATCAATGTAGAAATCTTGTAACTTAAACCTAATTCTAATCTAGTGTTATAATGTGTCTTAAACATTCACATTGGATTTTGTGCCTTTCTAGGCTATGTGGACCTCATTTTAATGTTGTAAAGTGTATTTAATCATATTTTCACATTGAATTTTGTGTCCCAAGCCATAATTGACCTTTACATCATCATTAATAGACCCCTATCACCCCATATTGTTCATCTCAAGGAATAATTCAATCAAATACCTGATGAAATCAACGTAAGAACTAAAATTCCTCATTGCCCAATATTCTTGTAGGCAAAAGGACCCCTCTGGAACTAAGTTGCGCATCTGGGCGAATGAGTCCCTAGCGGGTGGGACTAAGTCACCTAGAGTGGTGAACTAGTCCCATTTGGGTTATTTTTTAGTTTTGAGTGGGAAAAGTTGGAATTTAATTTTATTCTTTCTTCATTTTTGCCTTAGGGATCAAATTAACGGGCAAATAAAGCAAGCTAGGGTTTCTATATTCTAAGTCATCAAAATAGCTTTCTAGGGAATTCAAGGGTAGATTCTCCATGCATTGCTGCAAAAAATCATCATAATGGAAAGTCTCTAACTCCATTTCTTTATGCTTCATGGTCATATTTCTTAATTTTAATTTAATGACCTAAAAGGGGGTTTGACCAAGGCAAACACCCATGCCCTCATAGTCAACATTTCCTTCACTTTCCTTGTGTGTTTATAGATTTCAGTACTTTAAGGGTTTGGAAATCATTCAAGATTAGGTTGGAGAATTATTGAAGACATATCCTTGTTTACAAAGCTAAAATATCCACTAAAAGTCACTTTTAGGCCCAAAATTAGAGTTTTAGAAGCAGACACCTTTCAGGAGTTGAAGGGAAGACCAAGGTCTTTCGTTTCCACTTTCAGATTTTCAAAAATTTAGAAGTGGACTTAGTCACCAATAGTAGCAACTTAGTCCCATTAAACCTATTTTTTTGAGGTTTCTATATATTTGGATATCCATTTGGCCGAAATAGGCTTCAAAGCAGTTTTTCCAGATGTAGGACTAAGCTGCCCAGATTGGCACAAGTGTCCCAGTTAGCTTTTGCATCAGTTTTATTAGGATTCCAGATCTGCATTCCATCCTTTTTTAACCTCCAGGTGCACACATTATGTTTCACATCTTTATGTATAGTTTTGTTTGCATTTCTAGGTCATTTATCACATTTTTCATATCACAATGTGTTTTCAAACAAGTTGTATTCCTTAGGTTTAGCATTAATAATCATCTTTATTTTTTAGTTTATTGAATTTAGATAATTTTATTTATGCATATTTCATCTATTCATACATTAATCTTGAGTGTATAAATTAGTATTTTGGGTCCATTTCTATCATTTTAGGTGAAAAACCCTAGAAGTGCTAGAGCATCTTTGACACCCAAAATTGGTGTCCACAATACTCAATCTTTACTTCATTCTCCATAAAATTCTCTCTCAAAAAGTGATATCTAATAGATATATTATTTTTCCTTTAGTGCATCACTAGATTGTTTTAAATATTAATTACACTTTTATTATCACAGAAGGTAGAGATGGGATCATCATACATTACTCTGATATCCTTCAATGTTTATCTCATCCACAAAATTTGCGTACAAAAAGATGATACAATAATATAATAAACATCTACAATGGATAAGGACATGAAATATTTCTTTTTTCTTAACCATGATACCAATCTATATCCAAGAAAGAATACACCACCACTTGTAGTTTTTCTATCATCAGTACAACCAACTCAATCTGCATCTATATATGCACTTAGATTAAAATCAATGTCCCTAGGATACCATAAGCCATGATGTGTAGTTCCTTTTAGATATCTAAATATTCTCTTGACAATTGCAACATGTGTTTCCTTAGTATCCTCTTGAATTCTAGCCACAAGAAAAACTACATGCATGATATCTAGTTTGGCAAAAATTAAATACAATAGTCCTCCAATTAATGATCTGTATTTTCTCTAATCAGCCTTGGAAAATCATCATCCTTACTCAATTTACAACCAGTTACCATAGGAGTACATACTGGAGCATACACTAAATGACATCACTTCCCTATTTATCAAATTATCTCAAAAGTAATTGGAACCCAAGTACCAGAGACATCATTGTAGCACATACACTACTCTGACACATCTCTAGACATAGCAACATAAGGATCATTGCATGTACTGAACATCACAACTATACATACATACAACTTGTAAACTTTCTTTATTACAATTTTCTCAATATCCTCAACATATACAACCAATAACCAACTTCCTTGACATCAATGACAACACCTTCATGATGGGTATGTCTTGGATCATTATGGAAAAAATAGGTCCTTAAGTGGCAAAAAATTCAGAAAAATCAGAGTTAGGCGGCTTGACATAAAAATTTGAATAAGTTATCTATATTATTTCAAAAATATGTAAGAATAGAATCTATAGTAAATTGAATGTAGTTTCTAAACTACTAGGTTTGTTTAAAAAAAAAAAAAATTATTTGGTGAAAATTTGAAATTTCAATGCAGTGGTACTTAAATTTCAAGGAAAAAATAAGAAGTAGGTGTCTGTCTGACCGCCCTAACCACAATAAAATGATAATATTTGTTTATAAGATTTTAGATACAAGTAGAGGACTCATGCCCTGATGTGATGCAATTTTTTTTGTAATTTATTTCTATGTAAATAATTAATTGTGAATTTTTATTACAACTTTTTTAAAAATATAAAAAACTCGTATATCTAACCATCTTAACTTGGTCAAAACTTCATGAAATTCTATGTTTCTTTTTTTAATCCTATATTATGCAAGGCAACTAATGTGATGCATGTTTTGGATTCAAAAAATGTGATACTATTTTAAAGCTATAGATATTTTTCAATCAGCCTATCAATCAGGACTTTAGTTGTAATTTGAAAAGAAAATGAATAATAATTACTTATTAAATTCAAAGTAAATCATAATTTATATTGGTGGAAAGATGAGAATCTCCTTTAAAAACTCTTTTTGTTTCATCAATTTTGGGTAAAAAAATAGTCGTCAGCCACATACCCATCATATTGCCACATTTTGGCCCATCATGATCCTGCACATACCTTCATACTTTTAATAACTACTACATGTAATCCTCTATACCTTCTTGCTACTAGTGTGCTATTTTTTGGAAGTGGTGTAGAGAATGAGGGTTGTGCTATCCCTTTTGGTGGTATTCCCAATTACTTATATAATTATTTCTTATTATTTTCAAAATTTTCCTCTATATTCCTCTGATGTATTTGGTCCATGCAATTTCTTTCCATGTCTAAAATATTTCCATATTTGGGTCCTTTGGTTTGTTAAAAGTTTTTAGGACATATGTATCTAATTTATTTTGTGAGACCTAATACAAGAGCTTGGAAATCCATTTTATTCTTAGCTGCATTGCCTCGATGTACATATAATGTTTATCCACTTATGATGTTGATATACTATTTAATAGACCCAAATGAGATCCACTCTCTGACTTGTAGTTTTTGTTGGAAGTTTTTGAGAAATCCCCAATGTGTGGAATTATATTTTGGTTTAACTTTGAATTAAAATAAATGGAGCTTAATTTGTGATACTATAGGTATATTTAACTTCCATACCTTTCCTTTGAATGTAGGTAATAAATTTAGGAAGTAGAAAACTAGACATATGAGTAATGTATTGTACCAAAATTTATAGAGGGTAATTTTGATTTTTTGAATATTATTTGTCAACTACTCTCTCATGACCCCATAGAGGTTAAAGTCATTCTCATATACCACCATTTGATACTCGATGTGGATTGAATTTTTTGTAAGTGACTCCTCTCTATTTGTATAATATATCTTATATGTGATACCCATTGTAGTATACCACACAGTAGGGTTTGTGATACTCACAAACTTAAGCTTCAACCATCTGGTGTGGGTCTTGTAAGATCTACCACTTTTTCATTCTTTACTACATTATTGATTGGTATTCCCCTATTCTACTTAGCCCAATTGCTATGTGAATTTCCTCATTTATAATTTGATATGGTTTTTCGATGTATATGAATTCATCATGTACCATCCTCAAAATTAAGCTGACACAGTAATTTTTATCATATAAGTCATTGTAGTCTTTTCAGACATCCAAATTCTTTCATCGTGCTTCATGGAGTTGTGGTTTATATGAACAATGATCTTGAGTTAGTAGTGTTGTCAAATAATTTAAAACTTTGTACGGTAAATTTATACTATGGGCTCTTGGATGTACTTCCTCACATCCACTGTATATACCGTATCTACTAGAATGCTTAGCAATTCCTCATCTTTGTCTACTTCCATTAATTTAAATGATTTTTTTTGTATTTTTGGCATGTCTTTTCTATGCCTTTTACCAAGATTGGTGTTGCCATTTTTAGCTTTGTTTACATTTGAGAGTAGTAGAGATCAATTTTATTAACTAGAATATTTGAGTGTAAAGTGATAGTGAAGTTGGTGAAGTGTTGTTGAAATAGGTTTAGGGCTGGTTGGTGGTCATTAATTTCCTTTTCCCATTAATTTTTGTGATATTTTATTGGAATTTGTATCCTTTGATGGCTAATAGTTCTATTTTTTATTGGTTTATAATCTATTACATACAATATGTACCTTTTCTTCCTCTATTTTCTTCATTTATAATACATAATATTCAATATGTGGCTTTATATTCTGGGACTAAAGCATATGGTAATGGGAAAGACTTACCCCTCCTAAGTATCAAATGAAAAAGCATAAAGAAAGTGTTTTTCAATAAGATGGTAAATGTGGGGAGAAAAAGGATATTGAAAAAATAAAGATAATAGGAGAGTCCCTAGTAGAACGGGAGTTGTAAAGACACTAGATACTCACTTTTTCTCATCCCAAAAATGATTTTGATCTCATGAAATGTTAGTGGTTTGGGTAGCATCCCTAGACAAAAGGATACCCAAGATTTTATTTGTGATCATAAATCTAATATTATATTTATCTAAACAACTAAAATTTTAGTAGATAATATGAATAATACATCTTCCAAAATTTGGAAGAGGGGTATGTGCCAGTGTTTTGGTGTCAAAGGTTTAGATGGTTGTGTTGCTTATCTTTGGGACCCTTGTTGAATCATTCATCTTTGGTGGTTTTTTGCTTGGAACTTCCATTCCTTGTTGGTCTCCTTGTTAGCTCTCAAAACTGCACCATTGCTAAGATGCAAAACTTAGCATTTTGGAGTAACATGGGAACACTCCTAGGCTATGGGTCACCTAAACTTGGAGTAGACGTCTAGAGAAGGTTGGATCCTAAGGTACTCACCTAATCTACTTCTTGTTGGGAAAAGGGTAAGGAGGCAACATGAAATGAAACTAAACTCCTATGGTGATGCACCTAAATCTTATCTAAAACTTGTAAAGTTGCTTATACACACAGTTTCAATCAACAACAAGATTAACATGCACACCTCAAATACTTATATGCTTTGCATAATTATTTAATAAGGACCTAATTCATACAATCCTATAAGGAAAAATTTATTTTCACAACTTGAATCAATTACATCTAATACAAATTATAACCTACAAATACATATAATTTCTACACAAAGGTGATACTAATGAGACACAAGGACAAGGAATGAAGAAAATTCACAAGTAATTATATCAATCACTCAAATGTACCCTATATAATAGAAGATTAAGAAGGAAAAATTACTTATCTTCATTGATCTCTAGGGTGTAAATTACTATAAAAATCTATAAAAGAGTTACAATATTGTCTCCTACTGAAAGAAAACTCAAAAAATAAGTTAAAATAGGGTATGTGCAAGATCATCATGGAAAAAACAAGCCCTTAAGTGGCAAAAAAATTAGAAAAATCAGAGTTAGGCAACTTGACATAAAAAAATGAATAAGTTATCTATATTATTTCAAAAATATGTAAGAATAGAATCTGTATAAAATTGGATGTAGTTTCTAAAAAACTAGGTTTGTCTAAAAAAAATATATATTTGGTGAAATTTTGAAATTTCAATGTAGTAGTACTTAAATTTCAGGGAAAAAATAAGAAGTAGGTGTTTGTCTAACCACCCTAACCATAATAAAATGATAATATTTTTTTATAAGATTTTAGAAATAATTAGAGAACTCATGTCCCAATGTGATGCATATTTTTTTGTAATTTTTTTCCAAGTAAATCATTAATTATGAATTTTTTATTACAAATTTTTAAAAATATAAAAAACTTGTATGTCTAACCGCCTTAACTTGGTCAAAACTTCATGAAATTCAATTTTTCTTTTTTAATCCTATAGTGTGTGAAGCATAGAATGTGATGAATGTTTTGGATTCAAAATGTGATACTATTTGAAAGCTATAGATGTTTTTCAATCAGTTTATCAATCAAGACTTTAGTCGTAATTTGAATAGAAAATGAATAATAATTACTTATTAAATTAAAAGTAAAGAATAATTTATATTGGTGGAAAGTTGAGAATCTCTTTTAAAAACCCTTTTTGTGTCATCAATTTTGGGTAAACAAAAATTCATCAGCTACAATACCCATCATATTGCCACTTTTTGGCCTATCATGATCCTGCACATACCCAATACTACTGGAAAAGAAAGAACTCTATCGCAAACTCATGTTTGAAGTTACTTATGCTTTTTTAAAACCTGCCCCACACATATACTTCTAGAAGGTCCTTGATTGTATGCAACAGAAAAAACCCTAAAAATAGCCCCCAAAACCTCTCCAAAATGTCTCCAAAGTGAAGAAAAAGTCAAGCCATGAATTTACCCACAACAAAAGCATGAGAAAATGCTCCAAGATGCTCTCATTCCCTCTAAAATCTAGTCAAAAACAACCTTCATGCTTTCCACATGTTGGTCAATCTTCTCCAAATTCCCCACATGCTTAGTACAAGTCATAATTTTGGCCTCATCACACGCCTTTAACCATTCTTGAAGGAACATACATTATATTGAAATAAATAAAACATTTAAATGAGTGTTTTATAATAACATCACTTAAATAATGTTTTTTACATTTCAAATTGTTAAAAACTTGTGCAAAATAAAAATAAAAAATTGATTCAACCTATGTCTTGGGAGACAAATGTAAAAATTATATCATTAGGCGACACCCCTAGACACTTAGCATAAGAATACAAAGCCTGGAAAAATATTTAATGTGGAAATGTTTAAAAACAAGGAAAAAAATGCCTTTTGTTTGTTGGCCAATTTAGGGCTTTGAAAACCCAAAAAACCAAACATGGCCCAAGCACTCACAAATTTATTTTGTTTTTTACCTTGAACTTTGTTGGGTGCCACCATAGGGTTACGATGGAGCTCATCCATGGAGGATTTTGAACACACAATGGGATTTTCTGCGCATAATACAAGCAAAAATGGAAAAATTGAACTCAGGTAAACCTTCACTCATGAAAAATTTGCATTTCACTTGGAATTTTTGTAGATAAAGTGCTCATTTTGAGCTAATCTTTGCATAGAAAATAATAAAAATAATTATCATCAACATTTTCTATCATTTCTACAGAAAAATCTACATACTCAAGCTCTTATTTTTTGTTCTTAGTTTTTCTGAGTTTCACATTTCTTACAAACAAAAATGCTCCTTTGTGATTTTATGGCCACTCTAGGTATTGGTTATGCGTTTCTGAGTTTTCTTGTGATGCCATGTAATAGTGGCCAGTAATGTCATAATCACCTTTACTATGGAATATTGTGGAAGATCATAATATGAAAGGTTTTCATAAGAGGGAAGATGGGTTAAACAAGAGTTATCTCAGTGATATGTTCCACAAGAAAATGCTGCTCCATGAAGGAAAAATTAGGTTTTCTAAATGATTCAAAACCTTGCATAGTACGGTTATAATTCAAAGATTCTACACATCTTTCCATTCCTTCATGAACACTACCCTTTTCACTATAAACACCATCATCTTTTTAGTGCATTCCTATTCTATCACAAGCTTCCAATAAGTCTTTGGGGTAGCTTCCAATACAGAAAATCAAAGCTAATGGAATAGGATCAATATCACATGGATGAATGATATCTAGAAGTAGAAACTTAGTCCATGCAGATTGAAGATCATGCAAACAATTGTATGTCCCCAAAGTAACTAGCTAATGCCCACAAAATCTATGAATTCATCCTTCATAATGCATACCATGTAACTATGAAGGTCATATGTACTTGACATAATTGGTTATTATATTTCTTTGCTTATTTCACCATAACCTCCAAGATGTGGTTTTTGTTATATCTGCATAAGCTATGATGACAACTTTCATAACTTGTGACTATCATATAGGACTCTTGTTGCTATTCTATAAGTTTTCTATCTTGATTTCCTTTATCCTTAAAGCTTTATCTTTTATATCTGCCACTTTGTATGGTTTCCTATTCCTATAAAATCCACCATCCATGCTACCTTCCATTGACTGGATATACCATTTTTCCCTTTTATTCTAACCCCAAAATAGGCCTATAAACTACCATATTCATGCCATGAACTATTTATCTTATTTGGAGTATCATTTATGCTTTATTTGATTGTCTTTCAAAGTCATGATATGGTATTAAGGATCATTCACTACTTGCAAACAATACTCTGCATCTTCAAACTTCATACAAGCTTTGATCATAATATTGCCATAAGTTGAATGTACTACCTACACTTGTTTCCCCTAAGAAGTTAATAGTGATCATTATCGCTACATTATTTTCTTCTTACTACACTTAATCATGTACATACACTACTGAATTTGGCACCATTTTCCGATGGTCGTTCGTCGGTCGTTCGACAAATCTCTGTCAAAAGAGCGACGAAATAGCAAAAATATTTGCATCGCTATTTTTTCGTCGAAAGGCCAGCAATGAATTAAATGTCAAAATAATGGCAAAGAATTGTCAGTCAACGGAATTGTGAAATGGCTTGAACTTTCGTCAAAATATTGATGAAAATTTTGTGTATCCACCGACGAATTACACTAGAAGTTCGTCGCTAGTTCGATGAAATGGGCAGGCAGTAGCGTCGAAACAACAACAGACGTTTATCACCATTTTGATGAAATGGGCAAGGAGTAGCATCGAAACAACACCAAATTTTCATCAAACGTGTGACGAAATAGGCAAGTAGTAGCATTGAAACAACACTAAGAGTTCATCGACTTTGCGACAAAATTAGCAAGTAGTAGCGTTGGAAGAACACAAAAAGTTCATCGAAAGTGTGACGAAATGGGCAAGGAGTGGCATGGTAACAACGCCAAAGTGTGTAAAAATTGCAACAAAATGGCCAAGGAGTTATGACGAAATCTTCATCACAGCTATATCAACTTCTTCAAGCCTTTTTGTTGCTTCGTCGGTGGTTTTTCATCAAAATTGTGATGAAGCATCAATTTTTTTTTTAAATACTTGTGGAAATGTACCATTGTGGAGACTGACAACTGATCATACATACAGACTGCATATTGGTTTGATGCTTCAAATGATGCATTTCTTATACTGAAAAGTGCATTACCTTATTGAGCTTCTCTTTGTTTCGAGAATAGTTTAATATTCTCTACTTAACAGGGCCAACCACATGATGGTGGAAGCTCATTTGGCCCCTCCCCCCCTCACATCGCTCTCAATTCCCCATACCCAATCATATAACATTAATCATTCATTCATCCATTAATAACATATAACATTCATTCATTAACATATTCACATTCATTCATTAACATATAATATTCATTCTTTCAGTTTTTACATATTATCAAAAATATAGTTGTCATGATATGATTACAATCACTTTTTTTGGTTTCCTTTTAAAGCTACATAAAGCTGAAGTGGAGTATCATTTTCTAAATCAATATATGTCCCCCCTTTAGTTTTTCTACCCTCTACTCATGATCTTAATGCACACCTAGTCATTTGCTCATGATGTGGACACCACTGCAAGGGAGGATCTGCTGTAATAAGAAAGAAATGTTAAACTGATATGTTTTATTATTATTGTTACAATTATTTCATTAATTAAAAGAACATTAGAGTGGTTCTCTTTACCTGATGGGTCCACATCATTTTCCTGAACTTTCATTATAGACTCATGCTCAACATGTTGAACACCTTCTAAATCCTGATCTGCAGTTGAAACAGAAAAGGTTACATTAATTAATACACCAATTGAAATTAAATATGTTTAAGAGAACATGTGGGTGGTTCTCTTTACTTGATGGGGCCACATCATGTTCCTGATCTTCTCTAACCTAATCATTCTCAACACATTGATCATGCTCTACATGCTCTAAAGTTGAAACATGAAAGGTTACATTAATTAATACACCAATTGCCATTAAATATGTTTAAAATAACTTTAGAGTGGTCCTCTTTACCTGATGGGGCCACATCATATTCCTGATCTTCTCTAGCCTGATCATGCTCAACATGTTGATCATGCTCTACATGCTCTAAAGTATCGGGATGCACACCATGACCTTCATCTGCACATTCTGCTCCACCCTCACTAGGCTGCATTTCAATGTCATGTGTCATATTATCATTGATTAAATGTTTAAAACAAATAGGCATGTAATTACTTTATGGTGGAAATTAATATTGAATAGACTGCACAAGTATTCAATTTTAAATTAATATTGAGTTTATTTACCTGCATGTCAGATGTAATGGAAGATTGTGTTTGCCCAGTCAAGACTCTTAGGCGTTCAGCCACAGCTCCATAGCCTTGCTGGAAGGAAATTTTTAGGTCCTCTTCTGTGGGAACTCTGTTGAATTTAGAGCCCTACATTTTTGCAGAAGATCATGAATTTTGCTTCTATGGTGTGATAAACCAAAATTGTTTTCAATTTATTATAATTTGGATGCAATATTTCATTTATTGATACTTACAATTTGTGCGGCTAATTTCATATAACCACCAAAGCCAAGTTTGTGTTGCCTATGCTTTTCTAGTCTTGCCTTTGTTGCCTTCGATGTGTCGGGTAGCCTATGAAAAGTTTGAAATAGGTTAGATTATGTAAAAAGAAAGAGTAATAAATATATAATTACATTGTTGATAGTATCACACATAGCATACTAATTTAAAAAAAAAATTAATGGCATTTCGATATCATACAGACATTGAGAGCAAATAAAATACAAAGTTCAATCCATGAATTATAGAAAATAGAGTTTTGTTGGTTATATTCATATCACGGATTACATTGCACAAAACATACTACAACTTCATAAATATCAGATGGTGATAGTTGTCTATGCTACCACATTTATCATACATGTCTACCAAAGCATTTTATCAAACAGTTCACTGCCTTGCTGCTATGGCTAAAAGCCTAAAATAGGTGCTTTCAAACAAGCTATGGATGCTTGGAAAAAATATCAAAGCATAATAGTAAGCAATATATAGTAAAGCGATGAACTATTTCAAAATGCTTAAAATAATGAGTCTCATGGTGATGGTTTGCCATGACAATCCATGGCAATTTTCTTGTCATGGCATTTGTTATGGCATTCCATCACCATGAGACCACATTTTTGAAAACATTTTCAAATAGTTCACTACCTTTCTATGCTACCACATTTTTCATACATGTCTGCAAAGCATTTTATCAAAATTTACTTCATGCTATAGCTAAAAGTAAAACCTCAAAGCGGGTGCTTTCGAGACAAGCTATGGATGCTTGGAAAAAATCTACCAAAGCATAATAGTAAGCAATAACATAGAGAGGCAATGAATTGTTTGAAAAATGCCTAAAAGAAATCTGATCTCGCGATGGAATGCCATGACAATCCATAGCAATTTGCTTGTCATGGCATTCATCATGGCATTCCATCACCATGAGACTACATTTCTTTGAGACATTTTTTTCAAGTAGTTCACTGCCTTGTCTATGCTACTGCATTTTTCATACATGTCTACCAAAGCATTTTATCAAAAAGATCATTGCCTTGCTGCTATGGCTAAAAGCCTAAAATAGGTGCTATCAAACAAGCTATGGATGCTTGGAAAAAACTATCAAAGCATAATAGTAAGCAACAAGCCATGGTCTCATGGTATTTTTTGTGTGAAAATCAGCTCAATTTTATTCATGTTTTTTGTAGATTTTAAATATGTTTTTTTGGCGATTTTGCAGTTTGAAACAGAAAATAATCATTGACCAAAAATTCAATGATTTTTTCACAAAATTAGGGAAAAATTCATCCAACCTCCAGTTTTTTTAAAAATCACAATTAATCGGGATTTTTTGCAGATTTATGCTTCTATATCACATACCTTCCTTGGCCTGGTGGTGTCTTTCCTTTTTTCTTTTCAGCCTTCTCCTTTCCATTGAACACCAAGTACTTCCACTCCCTCTCTGGAATCATGGGGAGACACTCATACTTTGTGTTCTTCTCTAAATGTGACCTATATTGGTCCCTCGCATACTTTAGATAGGTACCAACTTTCTTAAGGACCTTGGTTTGGTTAAATTTTTTATCACCGAACAACAACACTAAATGGTTAATGAGCTCATCTTTTAAATCTTCATTTTGGGCATTCCACCATGTACGTATGGTGGGCCTGAAGAGCTCAAATGTAATATCACTTATATTTTTATAAAAAACATCATTTCCTGCAAAATGATCATGGGATCAGTAGTCTAAAAAGAGCAATCAATAAGTAAAATTCAATTGGATTATGTAGAATAATAATTAAAACGTTTTAAAGTACCTGGGACCTTCTCTATCTTTATGGGAATGAAATACTCGGTAACCACAAGTGTGACCGGCAATGTTCTCGTACTAGTAATACGGGAAGATCCAAGAAATGCTGCTAAAACATCACCAATACTTGTGGCCTCTGTATCCCCAGGTATAGGTACATGTCCTGAGACATGTTCTAGTATGTGTTCACTACCAGAGGGTGCATTAACAGATCCCTGCATGGTATGTGTTTCAGGCATTTCAGACGACAATAGAGGCACGGATGATGGGGTCAGATAATGTGATGTATGCATAGGAAGATCAGGATGGACACTTGTACCAACCCTTACTCCTCGGGAAGCACTTGCAGTACCCTGATCATGTCTAGGAGCATCATGAGGAGGAAAATAACCCTATAAAAATGACACATTTTAGTTCATGACATAAAAGAGTACAAAATATAAAACCATGAATGAACTTATGTTATAATTAAAGACCTCATGACAACTTACTTGCAAGTTTTGTAATCTCTTTGTCAATACTTTAACCCTCTCTCTTATCTCATTTGTTTGAGGCATTTTGAACATCAACTTAGGAATTTCTTCATTGCATTTTTTCATGAGCTTCTTTATTGTATCCAAAGGGTTTGTTGAATAAGTGATGTCATCATCACAAAATATTGACTGCACCTCACTATGGATGCTCTCCTCTACTGCTAGTGCCTTTCCTCGATTAGTCAGGTAGAAGTGTCTGACGATACATCATGATCTGTGCTTTGGGTTAGAGCCTTCTCTGTATGATCAATGTCCCCCTGTGACAAAAATTAAATATAAAAAAATATTACCAAGATGAAACCAATAGACTTATGAAAAAAAAATAAGAATAAAATGGTATATTGGAGTCATTAGTTGGAGGTTGGGTAAAATTGTACATAGTACGTACCACCCCTATAGTAACTATTTTTGTAACTAAGCGATTCAAATTGTAATCAATTAGCAACTCTTCCCCTGCAGTTATTGAATTTATCGCACATATGAATACATAGTTTCCCTCGCACGCTTCGAATATGCAATTGGGTTGCTTATTTGTTGACCCAGGTCATGTACTATTTATAAACCCTTCAATATTCCCTAATGCTTTTGGCCTTCCATCAATGTACATAGCCACTCCTTTATTTTGATCCTTATCTTTTAGTTGTATATAATTTGTTGACAGTGCATACCTACGCATGCTTCATATATATCAAACCAGTTGCGTCCAATCTTTGTAACTGTAATAGGGTCCAACATACTCCATCAATTCAATAAGTTCGTCGTAACAAACCTTTATGCCATCCATGCAAAATAGGCCCAAACTGTGTAATTACGATGGTGCTATGTGATATATCCTCTCATTGACACAAAAACCGGTGTTTATTGGAGGAAGTTCCTTGTGTATCCATTCTTTCCATAGATGTTTGTACCTCAGGGGTACCTCAATGTCACCTATGCTCTCATCATCATAAGAACATGACCCCCCTTCAGCAAGAAAAAATTCCATGCGTTTACAAAATTTTATTCTAATCTTTTGACCTCTAGTTGATCTCCCTCTTTTAAACATACTACATGTCTCGCTTTCCTCTTCTCTTCCTGAATTTCCCTCGCTCAAGGAAGATAGATCTGACAAGTACCTATTTGGTGGTACCTGCACTCATAAGGATGTTGGATGAAGTTCTTTCATGGTGATGTGATCCCAAGGTGACATTATGATTAATCTATCATTTCATCACTAGAATTTCACAGGTTATAAGGTAATCAAGTCTTGATAGATTGCAAGCTATTGTTACTACCGTCCAAATGTGTCCATCACAAATAAAATCTACTTAATGTTTTAACTCCCAAACTTTTTAAAAAGTGTTAAATATGACTATGGTCCACCAATTACACAACCAAGGCCTCAAATGTATTCTCTAACTATAATCAAAGGACTTTTTCTCTTCATTCAAGTAAATAAAATTGAAGGGAAACAACACCAAGTGGTTTATTGGACACCTACATGACTAAAAATAGCAGCAAATTTACATTTAATTTTCATATGTCTAAGTGGTTAATAGGGAGAGAGTGTGTACTAGGCCTAGTTAAGTCATCATAAGTTTACGCTTTGGCAATAAATTTTTTTTAAGTCATATTAAATCTTCCTATGTCTAATTGCTAGGAGATTTTTGGTATCTTTTAAGGTAGGATGATTGATGAAATAACTCAAAGACTAGCCTTTCTCCATGGTATCCAGGTACACATAGGAGTGGTTTTCTCTTATACGGTTGACATGATTTAAAGAACTTAGCTAGGAATTATTCATTTAACCTAAGGTTTTCTCATAATGCCATAATTGGAAAAGTATGATCAAATTCTTCTATTATGAAGAATTGGTCTATGTGCCTCTAGTAATCACTATAAATGTTTGTAGGGATAAAATGACTAATTGCATCAGGTAGGAGAGAATCAAAATTGAGTTCTTCAAAGATTATATTACTCTATTCATAATTTTTAAGGGTTGTGTGTGGAGGAGGTTATCACTACCAAGAAGGGAGGAGACCTTTCCTTGTATTCTTTTATAATTTTCATTATTCTTATTTATTTTACACCTACATTTACAAATACGCATACATATGCATTTACTATTTTCATTTATTTCTCATGTAGTTTAATAGTTTGATCGATTTCATATTATGTTTTGAAGACTTTAGAATTTCAATTACATTAATTTATGGACATGTTGTATCTATAACACTACAAAACCATGTGCTCTTTGCATTTACACTTGCATTTAGAAATACAAATTTATATACATAGATATAGATTTCTTTAATGATATGCTGCATTTATTGTTCTAGGAGAGCATCCAGTAATTGCATTTACATTTAGATTTAAAAATACATATACATACATATATATATGTGTGTGTGTGTATGTGTGTATGTATATCATTTATATTCAGTGTTCAAAAACAACCCATTAGGTCTACACATGGATAAAAATTCATAAAGTCAGATCTCCCATACATGTTTTGTTGAAACCTAGGCTTGAACATCTCATTTCACGTGCTTTTCATCACAAAACTATTGAGGACAACAACTATACCTTCTTCATTTCTCATCCTATGCCCTATTCATGCATACTACAATTAAAATAGTATCCACGGGGCCTCTTACACAAGCTACAATAATCACAAAAAGTGTAAGAGCCACTTTTTATCATGTTTGGACTACAAAACCCCTAAAAATAGGGTAACTCAAATTATGATTTGTTGTTGAGCTGTATGGACAAAATCATTAGCACCAGCTCATTCTTGGATTCTTTTGAAAGAGAATCGAATCAGGTGCCAGTTAAGTACAAACCTTATAGTGTTAAGGTGAATGAGGTGATCAATTTTGATTGGCCAACTGATGAAGAGTACAAGGCGGTCCAATTGGTTGGTGACACGTGTGCTTTCTGGCCTGATGCTTGTTTTCTCCTCCTTTTTCTATAAGAAGGATTTCAAGGCCATAAATATGGGTTAGCAAGTTAGATATTTTTGGTCGAGTGTAGATGAAGTTGCAGAGAAAATTGTAAAGTCTGATGGTTTTAGGGAAAATGCAATTTAGGTTTTGAGTCATTTTGTAGTAGGTTTTGAATTCATGGGGATTTGATGTTTTATGATAGTACTAGCATTTGAATTGATATGATTAATTCAAACTCATGTCTCTCCATTGTACAAGCATATCTGAATTTTGAATAAAATGATCAAGGGTTGTTTTGTTCATCTCACTGTTGTGGTGTGTATGATTCTTGTTTTAGGTTTAATTCAAGGAATTAATTAAAATGCTTGAATGGGATTGTAGGTAGATATTTTTTGTATAAGCTATTTTATTTTTTATGTCTTATCTTTTACCATTTTATTAAAATGGGGGTGCTAATGTATGAGAAGATCTTTGGAAACTAGGCATGAAAATTGAAGGCTAAAGAGAATGGGGGTGCCAAACTTATAGTACTCATTTCCCCTTGGTTGTCAATTTTTCATGAGTTCCCTCAACCTCGTCCTTGGCGCTGGTATTGATCTTTTTTTCACTTCTCCAAACTCTTCTTCGACGCTGATATTGACCTTGTTTTCACTCCAAACTCTTTTCCAATGCTGGTATTGACCTTGTTTTAACTCCAAACTCTTCCTCGGCGCTAGTATTAACCTTGTTTTCACTCCTCCAAACTCTTCCTCGGTGCTAGCATTGACATTTTTTTCACTACTCCAAACTCTTCCTCGGCCCTGGCATTGACCTTTTACTTCTCCAATTTGATGAACTACAACCTGGTTTTGTTAGCTTTTATAGTATGTTAATTAAGTTCAAAATTTTGGCACCATTTAGCTAGGTTTTAGTATTCTACAATATAGTTAATTATATATTAGGTATATTTTACATAATAAATAATATAATTATTCAACTTATTATAATTAGATATTATATTCTTTAACAAAATTATTAAATACATATAAAATTATTATAATTAATAATTAATAATAAGTATATTTTTATATAATACAAAATATAATTAATATAATAGTAATATATATTAATATGAGAGAGAGAAACTAAATTTTTATTGGTTCTTTCATGTCAATAATCCAAGGATGGCATGTGTCCTTGGGGAGTTATGCTCAAGGTAGTATGCCATTTGATTAAAGATATGATAGTTCTCCTTTAAGATCTCTTCAATGTACCCATTGCACACTTAAGGAGACAAAGATAAATATAGGGAAGAAAATATATAGAGAGAGGGAGAAAATGAAAAACATACAAATAGAAAGGGAGACAGAGAGATAGAGAGGGGTAGAGAGATCAAGAGATAAGGATGAATAGATAGAGATATAGGGAGGGTGATTAATATATCTCTCCCTTTCGCTCTCTATATCTCCCACTATCTATGTAACTTCCACCTCTTCCCCCCTCTATCTATTGAGCTATCTCTCCCTCTCCCCCTTTCTCTCTCATTCACTCCATCTCTCCCTCCATATATCCTACTCTATATCTCTATCTCTATTTCTCTTTTTATCTCTCTCTTACTCCTCTCTATATACCCGAGAGAAATTAGGAGGTGGAGGGTGAGCAAGAGAGAGAGAGGGAGAGAGAGGGAAAGGGAGATATATATATATAGAGAGAGAAAGAATTAGGAGGGGGAAGGGAGAGGGGAAGAGGGGAAGAAGGGGAGAGAGAGAGAGAGATAGAATTAGGAGGGGGAAGAGGGAGGGGAAGAGTGTTGAGGGTAGAGGACAGAAGGTTTAAGGGTTTATGGTTGAGGAGGTAGGAGGGAGATACTTGAGAGAGAGAGAGAGGGAGGGAGTGGGAGAGAGATATAGGAAGGGAGGGTTAAGGGTAGAGGGTATATGGTTTATTAAGGGTTAAAGGTTTAGGGTTTAGGGTTAAGGGGAGAGAGATAGAGGGAGTGAGTGAGTGAGAGAGATACCTAAGGGAGGGAGAGGGGGTAGGATATTGAAGATACTTGAGAGAGAGAGAGAGGGAGGGTTAATGGTACAGGGTAGATGGTTTAAGGGTGGAGGGGAGAGAGATAGAGTGAGTGAGTGAGTGAGAGAAAGACCTAAGAGAGGGAGAGAGATGGAAAGGGAGAGAGAAATAATTAGGAAGGGGAAGGGAGAAGGGAAGAGATGAGAGAGAGAGAAAATTAGGAGGGGGAAGGGGGAGGGGAAGAGTGTTGAGGGTAGAGGATAGAAGGTTTAAGGATTTATGGTTGAGGAGGTAGGAGGGAGAGACTTGAGAGAGAGAGAGAGAGGGAGGGAGTGGGAGAGAGATAAAGGAAGGGAGGGTTAAGGGTAGAGGGTAGAGGGTTTAAGGGTTTAAGGTTTAGGGTAGAGGGAAGAGAGATAGAGGGAGTGAGTGAGAGAGAGAGAGACCAAATACTTATTGATAACCATAAATATTTGATATCTCTAACTTTTTATATTCAACACATATGGACTAATAGTTGAACACAAAAAATCTATTTGTTGTTATAAAAATAACACATAATGATTTAAAATATAACTTATACTAAAAAAAAATGGACCAATAGTTGAAAACTAAAACTTTTTGAAAATCCTTTACATTTAATGGGAAAATACATGTTATTTATTGTGCTCACCTTTTATATTTGTGATAGGACAAAATATTAATATAAAATTACAGAATACTTGTACATTGCTGCCCCAATTGTTGTACAGATAAGAACAATATTTTTTCACTATGATAACAACACTTGTTTCAATGAGTGTCTTATCTTATTAAATGACCATTTTATTTTTTAAATGATATACTTATAGTGGAGAGTTGTGATATTTTATTTTAAACAAAAAAAATACTTATTTCACTACTTCAAGAACTATGTCACTTCTTTATGAGTAATGAGAGAGGTGAAGGGGAGAGAGAGAGGAATGGTTGTCGCTGACTCTTGGCTAGAGGGTAGATGGTTTAAGGGTTTAAGGTTAAGGGTGGATGGGATAGAGATAGAGGGAGTGAGTGAGTGACAGAGAGACCTAAGAGAGGGAGAGGTGGTAGGATATTGAAGATACTTGAGAGAGAGAGAGGGAGGGAGTGGGAGAGAGACAGAGGGAGGGAGGGTTAAGGGTAGAGGGTAGATGGTTTAAGGGTTTAAAGTTGAGGGTGGAGGGGATAGAGATAGAGGGAGTGAGTGAGTGAGTGAGAGACCTAAGAGAGGGAGAGGTATATGACATTGAAGATAGTTGGAGATATAGAGAGAGTGGGAGGGAGTGGGAGAGAGATAGAGGGAGGGAGGGTTAAGGGTAGAGGGTAGATGGTTTAAGGGTTTAAGGTTAAGGGTGGAGGGGATAGA